>VWYH01008301.1:913681-1209091 GCA_013399365.1 Pampusana beccarii
TAACATCATTTCCATAGTCTAAAATAAATATAAAATAAACAGCAAGTAATAAGTCAGTAGCAAAAAAACATAAAGAAAAGCCCGTTAAGATGATGTGTAACATAACCACATTTATTGAAAAATGTATTCCAATCTCAAATGGCAAATTTCAACAATGCAAAAACCACAGTTACTTTTGCACCAACCTAATAGCTGATTAATTTCTAAGTACAGGGAGTCTTTGGACTCTCTTTCGAACATCAGAGGAACAGTTTGATGATGTAGCCAAGTATCACACTTTATAGGCTCAGATGCATCATCTGAGTGTCAGCATTGCTATGAGACATCAGCCATCAGTAGTCAGTGGAAAATTACTCTCATTTACCAGCCTTGGTTGAACTTGGTAGTGGAACATCGGGCCCCCTTGCAAGATCAGTCACGATTTAAGGACTAAAATACAGGCTAAAATTCTCCGATGGTGTAAGTCAGCACATCTCTGTTATCCTCAGAGCTACACAGATGTACACTGGTTAACATTCAGTCTCTTTGGCATGTAGAGCTCCCCATAGGACTGGACCTTATAATTAATAGTCAATAGTCCGATGAAACATTTTTAATGTTGGAAGGCAGGTGTAATAAACTTATGTTGTTGAAAGACAGCAAAATGTGTTATTTTGCATATTAGAATTACAGTTTAACTTATGGTTTTTTGATTAGCATGCTTTTCAATATACCAAAATATTGTGCATGTATACTGCTGGAGAGCATACTACTTTAGAATTATTTCATCAATGATAAAATATTTTACAGTTCATTAAAAAAAAGTTTTAATAGTCTGAGCATCTTTAGTGTATTACTATAATAATATGGCGCTTTATAGCAGACTGTAAAACTCCAGACTACAGTTTTAGGAATCATGCAATTTTGTTTTATAGTTTAATAATTGTTCAATTGAAAATGAGTATGAAGTTACTAAAAACCAATTTAATGACTTACAAAAATACAGCTTTATTAGAATGTACTACACACCTTTACAGAAAATTGAAATTTCTATGGACAGATTATAGTTCTTATCCTCAGAAAGAATTTCACAAATTATTGCTACTGAAAGCAGATGTAGCATTTGCAGTGTTCCCCCAAGCCACAGTTGTTTCTATGTTTCGCATCAATATCCTCTTATAGGAATACCCAAAAAAAGGAAAATTGCTAGAATAAACCCGAATGAGAAAATTGGATCACATCAGATAAGCCAAATCAAACTATTCATAGCCCATGTTATTACTTTATGTGGTTCTTCATCATATTAAATGAATTCCTAGTGTCAGCCAACTTTAGTTCTCAATCAAATATCTAGTCCATCATGTATTTCCCTTTTAAAACGGAGAGCTCACTATAGCCTGCAAAAAAACAGCCATAAAATGGAGTACAGTACTATAATTTAATTTTAAGGCATAACTACTAATAATAAAAATTCTAGGTCATTGCATTGTGATAGTAGATGTTTAATCATATTGTCTTTGGAAGTATAGTTCCTAATATATTGTGCATTTATGGGACCTGACAAAGTACTTTGTTTAAGACATATTGCTTGCTAACAGCAAATATTGGGTTTTAGCCGTGACTCTGCTTCCATTTATACTTGTTCAAGTGAAAGTAACTCTGGTTCTGCCAGCCGGCCGACCTGGTTGTGAAGCAACTACAGGCAAAAGTGATCATGCCACCAGGTTTCTAATGGAATGGAGAACACAAATAGAATCGTTGAAATAATTAGTGCTTTTTTTGTTTTAACTGGAATAGCTTGCGGAAGTCGTACTTACAGACCAGAATTCCATCATACTAGCTATTCCACAGGCTCATAATGAAAAGGTACTCCGGAGCTTAAAAACCCAGTGAATTACAGTGAACTTCATTGAAGCTAAGATATCACCTCATGGCCTTTCTTTATTCTGAAAACCACACAGTGTATTTGAGTGCTCTAGAAACAGTAAATATTCTACTATTATAAACTATGTTAATGGACTATGTTATCCTCAAAAAGTGTATCCACAGGAATACATAAGGAAAACCAAAGTAGAAGACTGGTACACCTCAGATAATTAATACAGTTGTCAAAACAGAGATTTTTCTTTTTAAAGTCTGAAAATAGCCCAGCAGTTGTCAGAATAGCTCAAAATTTAACAAAAAAGACTTTATCAATTCTTCCGTTTTTGCAAAGAATTTTTATTTTCTAGGCAAGCAAAAGGATTTCACAAGACTTTTATAACTGAAATATACTCTTATTGAAGCAGGTATTGATGTTTTTGTTTTGTAGTGTGATGGTTTAATACAGATGACAGTGTGGAGGCTAAATAATTTTGGATAGCGAAGCATTTTAATTACAGATGCACATGGTTTAAGGAATTACATGCCTGCTCCGTCTGTGGGGTATGGTGCAGAGGGGGTGAGAAGTCAGGGGAGCAGCATTGCAGTTTGTTGCCCAACCTCCTCGTTCCGTGGAGGAGGCTCACTCCAGGAGAGGGACCGTGGTGTGTTGTGCACAGACATGAAGTTGTCACTTGTCCTGCTCCCTGAAATCCCCAGAGAATGGACAGATGGTCCCAGATCCTGGAGCAGGGTTGTGGGGCTGCCCACCCCAGCATCATTTCCCAACATCTTTGTTCCCTGGTATTTTTATGAGTCCTTGGGTATACGAGTGGGTAGAGAAGAACTCACGGATGACTACTGCATTCAAATCACGCTGTAATTCTCTGATTTGCTGTCACTCTTGCTGGCTCTTACAGTTTGCTTGTTGCAGACATTTCTGGACACTTTTGCACTTCTTAATAATCAACAGGTTGTTTGCATAGAATAGCTGTTTATTTCCTAGAGCACACCAAACCCATGCTGTTGTTTGGGACAAGCTGTTGATCGTTATTTTGCCTACTGCTACAGCAAAGTGTTGATTAAAGTTCACTGTCTTATACTCACAGTTCTGATTTATTTTCAGTCCAAAATAATTTTTAAAAATATAAGAATTGGGTAGGATGCAGAAGCCACTGTGCTGCTGTGGCAGGTCCTGAGCAGTTATCAAGCAGAGTTCTCGACAAGCCTTGGGAACCTTGTGCAAATGTTTAATTGTCTATTATTTTAGTAGTTTCAAGTACTCAGATTGCTTTGCTCCTGGTCTTAGCTGAATCATTATGAAGAATATAGTAGAGTTAAAGCATTTGAGGAAGGTGTATGAATTTGAGTACTCCAGTGCTCAGAAAAAAAGAAAGGATAACCTGGATGAAAATGGGCTTGAAGGCATTTACCATAGTCTCTCCTTTTATGCATCTCAGCGAACTTGACAATTGTGGAAGTGGATGTGGCAGCTTTGTTCATCCTCTTACCCTCAGTCTCATGGGAACATTACTTTCCCTGGCCCAGAACTGTAACCTTTCCTCAGGAGGTGCAAACATCTCTGCAGCACCAGCACAGACGATCACACTGCTTTTAGAGAGATAGATTCCCTTAAACTCATACACAGATAGCAGCTCTAAGCATCGTTTTTAAACACCTTCCTGTACTTTTGGAAACCCTCCCTATTGGAAATAATAGAAACTGAAGAAATACAGTATTTTATCATGGAGGAAAGTTCTCCTTCAGGAAATAATAACCGAGACTAGTTCTGCCTATTTATGTGACGTGAGTTGTTAGACTATTAGTCTCAATTTACTGGCATATCTACTCCATCTCTGAAACCTCACTTCCAGTTAACCATTAGTCTTTATTACATCCTTTTTTCCTAGCTTTTTTTTTTTTTGGTCCTTTCTTCTTGCAGATCCGTTCTGCAATCTTTGAGTACACAACTGCCTCATAGACTTTTTCTGGTAGGAAATTCATCAGTATACATTTTTCTGTATTCCTTCTAATGATGTAATGGCTAAACGCAGATTCACGGGGGGGACAGAAAGACTGCTCAAGCTGAGCAGGAGTGACATTGAGCCCGTATGGCACAGGAGGAGTCACCATGCTGCCACTGGCTTGGCTGCTTTGGAAGCTACAGCAGGGAAGGGGAAAGGGACTGGGGGCTGTGGCCATACTGGGGTGCAGGTAGGAGATCGGAGCAGGTCTGTATTTTGATTTGGGATAAAAAAGTCTGAGACAACCCCGCTTCCTTATCCTTGATTAAAGAGGATACATTGCCTTCCTCTACCAACAGCACACCCAAGTACATGAAATATGTTTATGCATACAAAGTCGTTTCAGTCTAAAGAGGCAATCACACGACGTAATGAAATTCTGCTTTTGTTTATACACTTGTAAAAATGGAATAACTCCACAGGCGTGTACATTGCAATTATCCTTAAGTGTACATTGTAATTATCAGTTACTCCTTAGATATCTAGACATCATTCTTTGATATTTCTATGTAACCCATAAACTAATGTTCTTAAAAAATAAGCTGCTCAGACTGACAGTTATCCTGTGGCAGATATGATCAAAAGCATTTCAGTAATAATAAAGAAGATTTTTTAGGAATAGTTTCTTCCTTGTAACGAGCAGCAAATTAAATATAGAAAAGCCCAATGGAAATTAGAATACAATAATAAGTAATCATTCTAAATCATACATTGGTGACAAGGCAGCGTAGCTGCAAAAATAATATACTGTTGAAGAGCTAAAATTTGGACCATCTTCCATAGCATGCCTAAATTTTTCAAGTAGTCAAAGCAAGTTTATAGGACAGAAAATGAAATGTAGCCTTTTAACCAAATTGGTTAACATATACTCTTAATTTTAAAAAAAAAAAATATTAATGATTACGAAACATCTGAACATAAACATATTCGTGTTCTGTTTTTAACCTGTCTGCTCATTTTACTTAAAGTCGTCACTGTACATTGGTAATCAAACACAGGAAATAAATCATACCATGTATCTCTTATCTTACTTTTTATCCCTATGACTTCTAATCAGCTGTTTTACCTGCATAATAGATCTATGCATTACCCTTAAACCATCTCCTCCTCCATTTTTCAACTTGCTGTTGAGTTCTAGAACATGAAATGTTGTTCCATTTCAGTTCCTTGCCTTTGAAATCAATAGGAGTTCAAAATGTTTATTTTAGTCTGTACTTTGGAGAATGAGAGCCTAACTATTTCACACCAAATTGTAGTTCTAATCAGTGGACTTGGCCTAATAATCCCACCTAAGGTTAAGCCCTCCTGTGTGCTTAGCTCTTTCTGTGAGTCGCAACTCACTGTTGCCCATAATGCAGGATATTTTTTCATAGGTTCACTCAGCATGTGTCCTAAAGAATTATAGGATTATCCTCCCTCATGTCTTTCTTAAAAAAGAATTAGGTATTCGGGAAAGTAATTTACTAAATACTGCATTACACGGTAGTACTTTATTTTTCCAGATTGGCATTTTCAGAATCCTCAAGTTGCCCCTAATTCAAGGCTAGATATGCATTACCACATGCACATAAACATTTGGATGTACTGAATTCATGCTCAGATTTGAAATGTGTGCATTCAGATTTGTTAAGGTAAGACGTGTACCAGGTAGGATCTAAATAGCTACCTGCAGTCATAAGTACTTAATTTGTGCAAACAGTTGGATAATAAGTGGACATATAAATTAAGTGTGCACAGATGAAAGCAAAGCAGTTACAAGTATCTGTGAAAACTCATTCCTAAATTTGTGTCTGCACAAATGTAGAAAAGCAGTTTGCTCAGAACTTTTCTGATCAACAGTGATTCGTATGTTTTTTACGTCCTTTTTGTATGTTTGGCTTGTCCTCTAGAAAAAGGTGTGCATTAAAAGTTGCATGTATCCAAATTAAATTCTTGAAGACCATTACATAATGAATTCTATGTCGGTATGCTATTCTGCACACTTCAGTCACGTATGCACTGTAATTATCTGGTTCTGAGGGCAAATTTAGGGATCTATTTCTGCAGGCAACTGCCTGTATACAATTTCAGAAGTCAAATGCAAATTCAGAAGGAAAAATTGTTCCTTTTTTTTGTACTGATTTTGAACTTAATTAGCTTGACAAATTCTTGCAACCTTTTGTGGAATCATGCTCTCACCAAGGGTTGGTCTAACCCTTTTACTTTTAATTAAGATTTCCTGATTATTCGTAAGGATTCAGTCATGCTTATTTGCAGATGAGAAATTCAGATTGTTACAGGCACAACTGAAAATGTTTAGATAAAAAACACACCCAGTCTACACCCCGAGAACAGCTTAGTGAGAATACTTAGGAATCATTAATTAAGGAGAGACTTTTCACCTTCAGGCTGATGGCTCAGATACGTTGTGTTTAGTAGCAATACAACTCTTTGGTAAGTGCACTTAGTGGGAGAGCTCAGCTCTCTGGGAGCTGAACTGGTCACCCTGAGCCCACATCACAGAGATAGCCCCTGAAACACAAGTCACGCTGGCTCACGTCAGTGTAACAGGAGACAGGACTCTGGTGTTTCATGAACATTTAAAGAGAGTAACTGGCAAAATTGCAACTCCAAATAATCTCCAAGCCAGTGAGACGCATCTGCTCATATATGCTCTGCGAGTCCTCATTCATCATCTGCTGTTCTTTGTTATGTACAAAGCCTGTTGTAGTGCAATTACGTTCATCCATGCACAGCACATCAGAAATGCGATGTCCTCTGCTGTTCAAGTGGTCACTGAATGTGAGCAGCATAGTGATATTCCAGATCCCTTTTGAGGTTGTTTTTCTCAAATACGGAGAGGCTAATCCCATCTTGGCCACTGAACATGGCATCTCTTCACCCCATTACATTCCCTTCTCACTGGGACAGCTCAATACATGGTGTCAGTGCTGGTGTGCATATTCGGCCCGTATATACAATATGCATGTATTAATATACAAAAGACACAGGCTGCATTATACTCATCCCTAATCTCTAGTAATGCTGGTTTAGTGCTGACTTTCCACGTTGGAGTTTGAACTAACACAAGAAGCCATGTTGTTGCTGTAGCTGACACACACCCAGATGTATTTTTTTGAATGCTGCTTCTCTGCAACTTGATGACAGTGTATTGACACTGAAACTTGCTAGTAAGACAAAGCTGATGCTTGTATTAGACGCATGAGTAGGTAGATCACAAAAAACACCCATCATGTGGTGCTGTTTTCTGCTTGCCTCAGCTCAGTCCAGAACGTTATGCACTTAGGGAAATATTTTCTGCAAACCATCATCAATTGAGATTCCCTTCAGATAGCACTCTCTAGATATTTTTTTAGGTGAAGCCTTCCCATGTCTTAAGACCCACTAAAGGATGTTAAAATTCAGTAGCGTAGGGTACCTGCAAGATTTTTCTTGTAGGGTTCACAATGGAATTAGAAAAATCTGAGGATATAGGACTATCCCTTTTTAACAGAGCAGCTCATCTCACAGAAAGGGAAATGAAGGGCATAGGGAAACATCCTGAGTGCTTTGTGATGTTATAAACATGTATCCCATTAATTCCTCAGTCTCTTTGATGAAGTGCGCAGGCTGAGGTACAAATTAGTGCCACTTCTGTGCATTGAACCTGTCCTCTTAAGAGAAGAAGTGCTCCAGAACCACCTCCTTATTTCAAAAATACTACAGAATAGTTGTCAGTATTGACCTGAACTAGATTAAACTAGCTACCTTGGAACATAAGGCTGTGTATCCCATTAATAATCCCCTGAACCATCCAGTCTGCGACAACATAGTGCTTCAAAAACTAGGCAAACTCTTCACAACAGATCTTGAAAAGCTTCTTCCAGTTTAGTACGGAAACCTTACAAAATACATCCAAAGTGATCCTGTTGATCTCCATTACTTGCATTAATTAGCATTCATCTATTTGTATTTTCTGGCTCATTATAATAATTGTAAACATAAATGAAAGCCTTCTGTCCTTCTGTGAAGGATTTGTGTGATGAAGCAAAGCAGGATCCTGTGAATACAGTTTTGCATAATCTGATAATTATTTGCATAATCTGGTTATTATAGGCTCATACTTGTTTTAATAGGGTAATAATTGTTAGACATTCAACATTCACAATACTTTTTGTGTCCAAGAAATTGTTTCAGCGATGGAAAAAAATTCTCAGAACTTCTTACTGACCTCAAAGTTAAGGCCATATATGCAGATGATATTGGGAAGTTGCTTTTCATTTTCACATGCTGCTGCCTGGCCAGTGGAGGAATTCCCATCTGTGCAGTGGCATCAGGGCCATAAAGAATAAGGCACCTTTCTAAGGTCAGGATTCTGCAGACTTCTCTTACACAAGAGTTTCTCTGCTTATTTGAATAGCTTCATTAACTACAGTGTAACTGTTGTGTGTGAGAGCATCATTCATGTGTAAATAATGGACATGAGGAAGGCCACTATAATGTCATCCATTTAAGCATAGTTCACTGTAGTATAGTCCATTAGAATTAGTGTTAGGATTTAACTCGTGGTGTTTTTGACAAGGGATGATTTTTCTCCACTTACTTCAGAGGGGTAGAATGAATGTAGGATGCTACATCAAAGTCTCTCGCAAGTCTTGAGTTTTAAGATCCGTACCACAAGGGCTTTTTAATAATGTTTAGGAAGCTGGCAGGACAAACCAAGGTCTAGGTTCGCTAATGGAAATCTGGGGATGAGACCAACTGGCTTTTTTTTAATTCATGAATTAAATCTGTTGAAACATATGCTTGTCACAGAAAATACAATGCCGACAATCAAAATTGTATGATATTAATTCACTTCTAGAAAGTGAAATGCTATCAGAATTTATTAATGAGGAATATTAACAGTGAATTTTAATAACTTTCTACAAAAGTATAAGGGCATATATTCTAATGAAAAGAAAAACAGATTATAGACAGAGCTTGCAGCTATGCTTAAAGTTGAAGTTGTCTTACATTTAGCATTTAAAAAAATCCTGTGTTCGATGACTTTGAACTTTGCCAAAATATTAACTATTTGGGTGAAATTTTTCATGTGTGTGGCTCTGGCTGAAAACTATGGTATGCCATAATCTGTTTTTTTATAGTCTCACCTTGTTAAATTTGATCGCATTATTTTTAAAAAGTCTTTCTGATATTTTTATTCTGCATAGTCTTTTCAGTGCTAGAAAGGAACATGAATACTGAGGCACATGCTGCAGTAAATTCACTAAAATTTCAGCCCTGCCAGTTCTTAGGATACATCTGTATACCTGCAGAATTCCACTGCAGGATTAAAGAAACAAGGAGAAAATGCTTTAAATTTTCATTTGAGTGGCACTTCTGGAGAGCGGCTTGTGCCAAATATGTAAAATTTAACCAATTAATCCGAATCACAGCTGTTCAGGATTGAATTACTTTAAAAGAAAAACAGTCTCTAAATCACGTCATGATTTAATGGGACTCGGGTACAGGCATAGCCACATAACTGCGGATGTAAGGAAATTAATACATTTGGCTTGAAATGCGTAAACAAGACTGAGGAGGGGAGGGCAGAGCTCAACTAAGCAGCTAGTTTCTTCTACCTTTCTGTGCAAGGTTACTTTAGTATTTGTAGTCTTTGCTTTTTCCTCTCTGTAATTGGAGCAAAGTCGCTTGTTATCTATAGCGTTTTCGACACCCTTTTTTAATGCTTTCAGTGTTTTCTTTCTCTGCGTAACCATGCCAGCACTCACAACACAAACACACGTACATATACGGTTAATAAAAAGTCGTGAACATTTTTAGTCACTTAACTAAAAGCAGATGTTCACGGTCATTCTCTTCCCTTCCCTTTTAAAATGTATGACTGAACGCCGTGCTCAATAAACCAGCAATAACATCAGTTGCTTAAGGTTGGCATAGCACGAGGGGCAGGTTCCTGTACTGCTCAGCGCTCAAGCCCTGGTGCAGACTGGTGTTCAAGCAAGCTTGCCTGATCTTTCCTCCCAGCTGCAGAACCAGAGGACAGCACCCCTGGTCCTGCCGCCCGAGTGCAGAAGCAACGCGTAATGTCGGTTTCTTAATCCTTTCCACCTACTGACTGCTCAGAGCTGGAGTCTCATGAGGCCGCGTGTTGTGAGCATCCCCGCTGAGCTCTCTCCCTGCAACGCTGCTTTCGGCTCGGGAGGCCCCCAAGTTTGTCTGAGCAGAGGGTCCCAGGCACAGACTGTCCCGTCATCTGCTCGCTGTGACAGAGAACTTGACGGTGAGTGACAGGCGCCGTGCACAGAGCCGCACGGAGCAGCCACCTCCAGCCGGCAGCTGCCAAGGCTCAGCGGGAGGTGCGAGGTGCGGTAGCTGCCCAAGTCTGGTGCCTCTTTTCAAGGCTCATTAGTGCAATGCAGGGCTGGGCTGTTGTGGCTGAGCTGGTTCTAGTCCCCGAGTAGCCATGGCTGACAGCTGCTCAGGAGTGTTTACACCACACTCCAGTGCACCACGTAGCCCAGGCTAATAGGGGAGGTAGGTACTTTGGCTGCTGCCAAGCAGAACAACTTGGTTTGCATATTTGGACATGCAAGGGCACACACTCCAGCCTGGGGAAGTGTGCGATCTGTAGTTCTTCAACGACTTACCTTTGTTTCAAAATTAAAAGCCGAGTATGTCTTTTAATTGGGATTGTAATGGCTTCATGTTCATGCTGCTTTTCTTTAGATGCCGCTCAGTGCGCAACAGCCAGATGCTACCTGTAGCTGCTCTGTATGGCACTGGGTTGGTAGCTGTGGTGAATCACTAGGGAAATGGGTTTGAATATTAAAACCCCAAACAACTTGACTTTGGATCACATGGCCGTTCAGTTTCATAACTAAAGGAAAAAAAAAAGAAAACCTGTGCAGTCTAAGTCACTGAGATATTAACCTAACAGAACTTATTCCATCTGTGCTTTTTAGTATTCTGTTTTCTCCTCTTCCCTTCTTAAGGCAAAAATATTTGCTTGAGGCAAATCCATAAAAAGAGCGTATTAGGAGAATTGCATAATATCCCCTAAAAATAGGAAGCAAGAATCTAGGACTATAGAAATTCATTTTATGCAGATAAATAAATGACTGAACATGAAAACAAAATTGTTAGCAAGTTACTGTACTGCCATGAAAGGTAAGTCAGTCAGTTCAGTCGCCTTGGCTGGGTGTCATATTTTGTGCTGTGCTCACTGGGAGACTAATTGCTTGAAATAAATATTTGAAGATCTCTGTGTCTGGTCCTTGTAAGCTGTTTGATCAGTTCGGTGTTTCTGACAGGATCTGTTTTCTATAAAACCTTTAAGATTGCTGTTAGGCAGTTTTTGTGTCATATTGTCCCAGCCATGTAAGTGCGGTGAGAGATGGAGCTTAATTAAGTTTCATCTTTACTAACATAAGGATCTGGGAATGGTCCAGCAGCAATTCCTATGGTACTGGCCATCTTTTCTTCTTTCCACATTTGTTTTGGAAGGATTACTCCCAGCTTTACCCCAATCTAATTTTCTCTTTAAGATTGAAGAGGTTGGAGTGAAGAGGTTTTTCTCTATCTATATTGCACTTTATCAGCTTTTAGGACCATTTCTCAGAAGTGATATCTGCTGCTAAGTGCGTTTCCATCCACAGCTATCAAGAGACTGAAGTCTCTGCCCTGGACACCTGTTAGACCAGAGCTAATTTAATCCATCATTGCCCAGTGGTCTGGGCAAGAGACACTATTCCCATCCCACCTGGCCCTGTCCAGAAGAGACAGGGCAGTGCTACCTCATTGGTGACCCAAGAGCTGGAAGCAAAACAGGGACCTATATGTGTCCCAGCCTTTCTTCCCAGAGGATTCCTCTTGCCTGCCCTGCGGTGAAGCCTTTTTGTTTCAACTCCCTTTCCTTCTGCAGGAATGAGTGGAAACCATCTCAGGAGACCCACCATCCCTTTTTCCCTTTCCTGACCAGAAAACAAGCATCTCTGCCTTGAGGTTGCCTCTAGCCCTTGTTTCTGATGCTTAAATACTCAAAACCAGCAAGAATCTATTGCCCACTAAGCAGGTCTCTGCTGATTTGGATGGGGATTTCTGAGCGCTTGAACCTACAAACCAGAGGGTGGCTGGGCCCCAAGGCAGCCCCTGTAGGAAAATGGGGACAAACTCTGTGATTTGAGGACAGCTTCAAAGCTACGGGGGGCAGGAGCTTAGGGCTGGTGGGATCTGAAGGGACTCACTGATAAACTGTTCATTGCTTGCACTGCAGCCTGTAAATCTCTGTGTGTGTTTCCCCAGTGTGTATTTGGGCACAAGGGGATAATTGGTTTGTTTCATTTAATGTCTCCCAGCTGAAAATACTTGTGATTTGATTCTTACTGTACTGGGTGTTATCTACATAGCTTCACAAACTAGTGCCAGTACTGTCTTGTTTTTAAAGATACTTTCTTCACTCTACAAAGTGGGATGACAGCACTGTAATGCTTTTGTGCAGAATGACGACCAATAATTTAATGCCCCAAGCTTGTATCTTGCGGGCTGATTCAGCATAGGGAAAAAAAAAAAGGCCAGAAAAAAAGATCAGAGTTCTTTTTTATAGGATTGTGCAAAGCCGATTGTTTTTACAGCTGAAATAGCTTTGTACCCTGGCTGTACAGTATGGGGTTCAAAACTACTCTGTGCTGAATTGGATCCTTATTTTAGTGGCCTGTGTCTCTGACCCACACTTCGCTTATCTTCCCTGTTGGAAGTAATTTATACTCCAGCATGGCACAGTACTCCTGTGCTAATAAGAAAATACTATTGGCAATTGTGATAGATAACACTCACTGCTTAGTGAGCGCAGAAGAGTTAAACTGATTGCATTTTTACAGTCTGTATATTGCTCTGCTTATTGTTTGTGTCCTGCTGCTGGAAAAACAGGTTAGTTGCATAGTAAATCTCTCTAATCAACACAAGAGAAGAACAAAAAGAACAGGCACCCTCGTTTCTTACAGCTACTTCAGAAGTGTGGTCATTTGAAGGATGTATCCTGGGAGATTTGTGTCTCTTCTTCAGAAAGGCTTGTTAACATGGGCATAACTAACCAGGCATCTCAGGAGAGGACAAAGGCACGCTCATTAAAATTAGTTGAGAAAACAAACCACATAGCAGGTATCTATCGTAATGATACTTGTGTTGTCTCTCACTGTGATATCTAATTCCATAAAGCACGTAAGGCCCAAAGCGTCTAGCGAACAGAAAGGGATGGTTTCTGAGTTCGGATGCTCACCCTGTGCCTGTTTGTATTCAGGTCCAAAGTATTCAGTTCCCTTTATGTGCTTCCCCTTCCCTCCTCTCCCTCCGAATTACAGCTCACCTCTGTCTGGAGCCGTCCCCAGTCAGACCTTTTCCTTGCTGTGAGTATATAGATATGCATGCTGTAGTGGATATATAAAAATATTGCTGGATGACAAGCCATAAATAATGTGTGTTCTGACTCCTGGTGAGATACCGCTGTAGTGTTTAATGCATTTATTAACCATGTAGTGCTGTGATTTGTAGAAGCTGGATGCATAATTGCAAGATAACATTTCTGGGAATAAATCCAGGGCTGTAGGGTCTGCAACGGATGGAGGTACAGGGATTTGGGGGATGGGAAGCAGAGTTACTACGTTTGGGAGGATCTTATGATGGTTATGAGGTGCGGGATAAGAGAAGACTTGGTTAGGGTGTGTGTGAACAAGGACATATGATTGAACTCTTCTAGGAGCCAGTGGGATTAGAAGGAAACATAGAGGTCCTCAGAGTCCTGGATCTGGAGGAGAAATATCTCTATCAGCAATATTCCTTTCTCCTTTCAAACAACCACTTGCTCCTCTGCTGGCCCCAATTCACCTTTCTTTCCTGGAAATATAGAAGTAATACTCTGCTTCTGATCGTGAGAGTTTTTCCTTTCCTGGACATGCGGTTGGTTTGTCTACCAGCCCTTGACTAAGTTGAACATTTCAGTTTTAAACTTAAAAGCTAAAGTTCGCAAAGACCAAAACAAGGCTTGTGTGACTAACATACAGGGTACTGAGAAGCTCATCAGGAGGTGCATGAATATGATTATCTCCAAATATCATCTGTTGCTTGTGCTACCACAGTGATAAGATTCTCAGTAAAAGCAGATATTCATTTTTACAGAATAGAAAAGCTTAAGTAAGTGCAAGGTTGTTGGCAGTATGGGGGCAGTTTCGTTGAAGTAGCCCACATTACTGAATTATAGTTCCCTGTGAAGCCGGGTGAGTGTCAACCCGTCCCACATAACTTGGTTTGAGGCAGAGGCATGTCACAGCTGACTGTGTAAGTCATTAGCAAATGCTATTTTACCTCCGTAGAAAAGATCTCATTGCTCTTTCCATATGTTTAACCAGTTATTTTAAGCTGCTTTTCTTTCACTGTTTGTTTTTTATTAGTAGTATATTTTTTATCAGCCTAACCCTGCTTGCTTTTTGTTTAATGATGAAATTCCAACAGATCTTTTCATCACCACATAACAGCTTTACATTAAAATTCTAGAAAAAATAGAAGTTTGAATACAGACTTATTAGCCATTTGTGTGTGCTGTTTTACTCCTGTAGAATTAGGTACTTCTAGCAACTTTGAAGGTACCTCCTTGCCTGTATGTTAGACATGTAGGAGACCTGAGATGGAGCGGGGCACTGAATCTTTGGCATCTTGCATAACGAACAACTCTCATTTCCCAAATTTGTTGATGGCATAGATATTCCATCAGGATTGTCTGCAGCTGTACGTGATGGGCACACACTTCTATAATCTTTTCTGATAATAGAAGCTGTTGTTTGGTAAATATCTGATGGCTGAGGGTATCCTTCATAATTCAAATGCATGTCTCCCACCCTGGGTATATTTTCACCAAAGCTACCAGCATAACCTCCAAGCCCTCGGTTTTTACCTCTAATAAGCTGTTTGCTCATTGTAGCACAAAAGCAGTAGTTCTGCTACAAACAGAGTCCTTTCTACCCAAGAATAGGGCAGGAAGAATTTTCCCCTTATAATTACAGGACATACACTTTCTATAGCACTTTCTTCACACATAGGTGTTGGGGTTTTTTTTTCCATTACTTGTGATGTAGTGATGCGCTGTTGTATTATAGTAGTGCAGCCTATGCCAGCGTTTCCATTATAACCCGTTTTTACAGGTTTATAACTCAACAGTAAAAACGTACTCTTCCAATTTGAAACTTGGCATATAATGTCTCATCCTCAAAATGCTATTTTTTTCTTTCCCTCTGCCTTCCACCCCCACCAGAAGAGGCTGTATTTTTGCTGTGTTTTTAAATGGAAGCTATTGTCCCTTCTGTTTTGAGAAAAGCCTGCCCGTTTGCTAAAATTACTCTTGAATTCTAAGAAAGGACAACTTTGTAATAGAGGATGTATGTGAATAAGTGTTGTTGATGTTAGAATGACTACATTAAGTATATGGATACAGAGAGGTATTACCTTGCAAATGAAAGCTAGGGAATATTGATCAAAATGATTGAAAAGGGTGTTGTGTTTTTTTTTTATGTTGATTTTGTTTCTAGCTGTTGATTTTACCCTTAAAATATTGTTCTCAAAGGTAAACATGTTTTAGCTGCTGCACTCTCTTATCAGGCTGAATGTAGTAAAGGAATACTTTACTGCACAGAGACAAAATAATGATATTTTTCCCTTTTTACATTTGAGAAATACTGTACAGAAGGAACATAAATTCTAACCTTGGTGTTGAGACCAACTACCAAGAGTAGACTTGTAGTTAGCACACTGTTATGAATCCAGAGCAGGCATTAGCAGTAAAGCACAGTATTTCCAACAGACAGATACTTGTTTGAACTAGAAAATTTAGCACTGAGTGACAAACTAAGAAATAGGAGGCTTGCATGGTCCTTACAGTTCAGACTGTCAAGATCTGAAGTTCTGAACCTGAGGCATCCTATGAAGCTTCACATTCCAATGCAATGTAGTATGGGTGTTTAGGCCATAAGAAAATCAGGATTGAAATCCCATTTATCCTTCTTTAGCTGTTTTCTTGGAGCCGTCCATTTAGGAGTTAAAATCTGCCCAATTGCCATTAGAAGAAGTTTCCTAACCTCTGTGAGTACCACCAGCACTGCAGGCACGGCAGGAAGGCTTCACTGGCTTGCTTCTTCTTGTAGCAAATTTACTCCAGGCATTTCTGTTTCCATTTAGATAGTTAAATTTATGCTTACCATAACCACTTTAATGGTACTAATTAGAAGAAAGGGTATGTAAGAGAGAAATTTCACAGAAGGCGTTTAATTAATGAATCGAGCTATTATTTTGTCATATATTTGAAAACTATCAACATAGATACAGTATGCATTCTTCCTATAGCTAAAATGTCTTCCTCTTAAATCCCAGCTGTTTTAGTTTTTCAGTTGTCTCTAATATATCTATTTATAAATACAAAAGTATCATGAAAAGTAGGGAATGTGCTTTCTAATGAGAAGTTCAGTTCCCTCATTTGGATTCTGAAATCAGTAATTAGGTCGAAGACTATTTTGTATCCATAGGCAGCACCGGTGGCTCTCAGATATCAAATAAAATAGCCGTACATGGAACTGAATTTTTGAGAGTATAAAACCGTAATGCTCAGCACTTCCTCACATCAGCTTTAGTTCAGTACAGCTCTTCCAAAACCAGTGGAATTCTGCAGTGTAAAATGAATGCAACACAGTGAGATTCAGATCTTTTGCAGGAAATAAATTGCAAGTCCAGCAAAACTTCAGGAAGTGTCAGATGTGCTCAGTGCAGTCAGTAGTTTTGGTGGGTAAATCCAAGTCTTCTATGACTTGATTGTACATTTAATATTAGTAGCTCCTATAAAAGAGTGCTGTTTGTGTTTCTGGAATATACAAAGAAAGAAATGATTTTGAGAATCACTGAAATACTTAAATCACCCACAGCACCATTTACTGCAAATATCTTCGGCACCATGGGGATTGCTATTAGAGAAAAGCAGAAAACTCCCAGCCCAGTCATGTTCACTTCAGCAATGGAAATACTGAACACCTTCTGATGTTCAGATGGAGTGCATACTGCTGTTTTCCTTTTCTATGATGCTGCCACCAGAAATGCTTCTTGTGTCAGTGTGGAGAGCACACAGTAATAGCAACAGATGGATGGTCATTGTAAGACATGGCTGAAGATATAGCAGATTCATTTCTTCAGGCTTTGATCACCTTAGATATTCCTGCATTTAATAATATTCTATGTGTAATAAACAGTGAATGCAATGTAAACAAGAAGCTCAAGTTGATTTACAGGTACATATATTAAAAGACATGAAATCCTGGGTTTTGGTGACCTTCTAGAATTTACTCTGGCAGCCATGCAATATATTAGAATTGTATTTGTATTTCCATAATGATACTTGGAGAAATAGCAAGAATCGTTAAGGTTAAAATACTCCTTTGTTGCACATTTTCCTAAAACTGAGGAATATGGTACATTTTTTGTTAATATGCAGTGGTATTATGGTAAGTATTAACTGTCATATTTCCCTTCTTCTCTTGAACATCCAGCACCACTTTGAAGGGGCCACAGAACATAATATGTTCTCTGCAGATGATGGCACTCGTCATTGTAATTACTAAGTACCCTTAGCTGACTGTTTGAAGTTTTGCTGTAAATTCAAATCAGAATGTGAAGTTATTGGAAAACATGCAGTTATATTTATGGAGTTTATTTGCTAATCGTGCAAAACACTGTCAAAATTATAGGAGTATGACAACTCATGTAAATTTATCTAATTGTTTTGTGCTGCAGTAGGTATAAATTTTACAGGGAATAAATTCTGTATTTGTTCACAGGCACAGAAGAAGCGGAAATCCAATGAATCTGTAGATACAGAGCTGTGTCTTAATGAGGTAAGAGTGTGGATCCTGTATGTTTCACAGCACAGGTGGCTTCCCATAATACAGAATGTTCAAAGTCTGTCAAGATTATAATGGGTTTACCTCACACTAAAGTCTTGTTGTGTTTGGGTAGCACAATGTAGTAAAGAATTATCTTACTCTGAAATCCAGAGCTGGGCTCAAAGTGGCCGCTCCTGACTTTATATTTTAATAGCTGTGTAGTACATGCATAGACAGATCCTATGGTAATTACCATTGCACCTAGCAAATAGAGTTAGTTAATAATCTGCAGGAACACGATATGTTTTTTAACAAATACACAGAAACATACTGGACATCATTCTGTGGCTAACAAAAATGACCAATTTAAGGCATGAGATGATGTTCACAGCAGGAGATGTGATGCTCACACATCAGGAGGCAGACGGCCCCAAGAGACACGAACCTCCCAGTGCTGTTTGAGTAGTCTGTTCAGCCTGACGCCCTTCAGATGCAAACATTACATCAGTTTCCATGTCTGTCAGTCCAGATCCTTTGCTTTGAGTCTCTCAGGAAGCTTAATAATTAGTGATGTACATAAATTATTTTTTGCAATGTAGAAGTATATAACCTAGTCATTGGAACAAGACCAGCTGTACAAGAATAAAGCACCAAAAGGATGTGACCGTATCTTTCAGGGTCTCATTCACCATGCCAGATTTGCCCAGTTCTTCTAAAAAAAGACAGTTATGTAGCCAATTCCTAGTTCTTTAGGTTCTATTATGAATTTCCTGGAGACACTAGAATTAAGCCTAATAACATGAGGGAACAATGCAGTGAGGATAACAGATCTGTTGACATCTTGTGCTGGTCCATCTTATCCCATACTCCCTTCTAGTCTAAATTGTTCTACTTCTGTGATTATACCTGTTAGTTTTTGGTTTGGTTTTTTTTTTTACTGAGGATGATAACAATGACAAATATTCCTGCTACTGTGCCCCTAAATAGTTCTGTACTTGCATATGCATACTGTTTAATTACTGGTTGCAAGGAAGAAAACAAATTTAAATAATGCAGCAATTAAGGGGAACAAAAGCATGAGAAAGAAAATTTTCATAATCTGGAAAACTCTGTGTTTTCTATTCCCATGGATTCAAATTTATTTATTGTTATCCAGAAGCAATGTATTGTCAAACAGACAGTTCTGTTGACTGTGCAGAAGTTGTCCTTTCTTTCCAGGTCCTGCATTTGCTTTTAAAAATGAACAAGCATGATAAACACAAATTGCTAAAAAAAAAAAAGAAATTGCTGTAGGTTTTACACATGGAACCATTGCTAAAGACGGGGTTTTGAATTGTGCTGCACTGGTGTTTTTATCCTTTAAAGTAATTTTAAAATACTGTCATTTTGACATCTATTTTTTATGCCTTTTGTATCTTCCAATCTGTGACAGTGATATATAGGTAACAGTGGAGGGTGGGACATGAACAAACAAAAGATGAATTTCATGGTATGGATTTAAATATTTTGCAATGAAAATGTGTAATGGTGACCAAGGAAAGTATTGTGTCTTGCAGAATGCTATTGGGAAAGACAACACAGCAGGAGTCTCCACCAGTCACATATCTTCGGAGAATTCCCTCGCTCTTCCTACAAGCACACCCCTCACTCTGATGGCACTTGCACTCTCACTCTGTTTGTTCCTAAGCTCATCAGTCTTGTAGCTGCATTAGAAAAGGACGTGTTTAAAAAATTAATAATAATCTGTTTCCTGTCCTCTGTTCTTTATCTGGAATTCCAGGTCTGGGAGCTAAGCTGAGGTACTCCTGCTAGAACAGTTGCAGTCAGCTGGAATTTTTTTCTCTCTAAAAAAAAAAAAAAAAAGCTTCTTGTGATATTTAGAGGCTTTGTGAAATCCTTGGTGCAGTGCTACATTCCAAACCCAAAAGGCTTTTGGGCATGCAGTGTTCTAAAGAGACAGTGTGTAAATTTGCCTGTGAAGCGACCTGGTTGGATTATTTTAATACTAATTGTTTTAATTCTGGGTTTTACCTGAGAAGGAGGATGGCAGTTTTCTTAAGATCCTGTTTATCTCATTGAATGGTTTTGGTTTTCAAATTGATTGAACTTCAGATTATCAAGGATGCCAGGCTTTTGTCTAACAGTGAATGTTCTCCCAGAGAGTGGACTTTATGGAACTTCTTCATTTGATAAATTGCTACTGATGTTAAACTCTTTCAGTGTATTAGCATTTTCCTCTTTAAATGTTTATGTATTGTAAGTGATTCTGCGTTCCCTGCTGAGAAGCCACTATAATTCACATACAGGTATAATGTATGTCTTTCAGTTAAATTCTCATAGAGTGTGGCATAGAACTTTCTAACTGTACATTTATCTTTCAATTATAATCATCTAGCCTTAACAAGGGTGAAGATTCTTTAAATTAACAAGAAGCGGCCATTGTGAAAGCTTGATAAAGATACATTTCTTTAAATTTGAGGATAAGCGGTAGAAACAAGTTTTGCTACAGGGTTTCAGCTGTACAGTCTATGGTCTTCTATGCTTCCCGTGATAATATAGTCCATTTATTATACTGTTTGTTTAATAAAAGATGACATACAATTTATTTGCTCTACTAAAACAGCATTATCTGTTTATACGTAGCTGATAATGTCAGCTCAAAATGTCACAGGAACTCCATGCCTTCTCTTACCACAACATTGCAGAGGGAAAAGAGGTAGTAGGATATCATTTAAACTGTGTTTTGTTTCTCAGACTGCCAAAATCAACACAAAAGGATGGCTGATCCAATTACAGGGCAGCGTCATGCACACTCACCCATGTGACAGGTTTTTCTCACCCTGGTGGTTCCTGCTGCAGACCTTGGCAACCTTGGCACTGCTGACATGATGAACTGTTTGCAAGACCAGTTCCACAAATAGTTTTAATAGTTTGGATGGCAATATTGCCAGTGTACAGGATTTGATCGCTTTGGTTTTCATTCAGTGACACTGACAGCCTGTGCTGGCTCACGGTGATTTTCTGCGGTATCTAGAAGGAATTCTTTAAAGCTTTAAATGTCATCAAATAGGCAGCATTTCTCCTAAGGGCTGTCTTTATACCTTACTGTGATGGCTTGTTGACTGTTACAAGTGGTTACATCTAAATCACCAACAGCAATCAGTTTTTGTTTCTATTGAAAGCAGAAGAAAACTTCACCAAGCAAGGAGTTCATCATGTGGAATTTACAGATTTATGCTGCGACTCACACAATTATGCCCCATCCTGCTCTGAAATGTCCAGATCAGTTATTTACAATACAACTATAAAGTACAAATTACTGTTTTATAAACTGCAATGACATTGGGGAGTGTGCAAGATACACATCTTACTAAGAGATTATTAAACCTATTGACAAATTCATCTTTTGAGCTTTTTCTTACTTAATAATAAACACTTTCATAAATTCTGAAATTAATTTATGTACTCTTGATTATGGTCTCATAATATAGGTTTCAAAGCACTGTGTATGTGATAGAATTCTACGATACTCTGTGCCACTGAACATAACAAATTAGACAATATTACTCTTTAATTCTGTGTTGACAAGAAACTGCAAATTACTTTCAAAGGCAGCAGAGCTGCTTTCAGAGAAGAAATATATGGCACATCATTACCAGCAAAGCCCATGTGGTTCCTGTTGCTCTTCTTGTAGAAGCTGATCAAATTATTGAAAACTAGTGACAACAGAAAAAAAGATGACGAGATTCATGATTTTAAAAATAAATCAAATTCTTTTATGTCAAAAGGAGTTGATAGTATAACCTATTGAAATGCTAATGAACACAGCATTATAATTCAAAAGTCTGACATTATCCAATTAAAAATATTTTCAAAACAAATTCATAAACATTACAATTATTAAACCTATCTTTGATCCACAAAGCTTTCTTTAAAATATCATTTGTATTCAGCACATTAAATATTTTAAGCAGTATCGGGAATTTTAATAACCTCCCAGTATAGTACATACTTTTTGAAGATTTTTCACATTTGGGTTGATTACAGCATCTCTGTTATATTTAATACCAATTATTAGATCTTTGACACTGTGTGATCCATAATAAAAGCTATTGATCACTTATACTGTAAACAACAACCTAATTAGGTTCTGATTACAAAAGAAATTGCTAGTTATCAGTTTCAATGAGAGTTACCTTTGGAAATACAATTATGTGTGTAGTAGAGGAAGAAATGATGTTTTATACATCATTTATACATCATAGCCATGTTACCACAGGGAAAAAAACCCAAAACACAGCACGCAAGTGTTTTTTCCTGTGTAAATTAAAAGTACACTGAATTCTTAATTTAAAAAAAGTAAATTGCTTATTAAGCAGGCAAGAGAGAAAAAAAAAAAACAAACCTTAAGAGTCTGACACTTAATGCGGTTTTTACAGGAATCACCATGCAAATACTGGAAGATTTTTAGAAGTTGGATGTGGTGTGGATGGTGTCAATTTAGCATGGTGACCTTGTCAATGCAGCCATTAGCTACAGTACTGAAGTATGCAAATTGTTCAATTTTTTGCCCCTTTTAGTCACTAAAATGCCATGTTTTGAGTGCTCAGTGAAAAAACGTTAGGCTGGCTTTATATATTAATACATTCAGTTTTTCAGTGTAACAATAATATAGGAACTGCCCAAATACAGGATGTACATACAGATGACCTATGTTTAAATTGTAAGTTTAACCAATTCAGTTGTGTGTAAATTAAATCACGGGCTACTGTATACATATCTAAGTCATCTTTTTTTCATTTAACATAATGGAACAGACATTGCCATTAGTATTATTAGGAGTGTGTATACTCCACCATGTTAAATAACCTGACGTTTAAATTTCTTCTTCTTAAAAGCAGTACACACAAAGATAAAATGCAGACTGAACTGAAATATACGGTGAAGGTTTTGCAGTATTGAACATAGATATTAATTGCACAAGCTAGTCCAGTGAAAGAGACACTGAAGATGAACCTTTCACATATTAGTAAAAATCACAGTAATTGCTGCAGTGCAGGGGAGCCAGTGCTGGGGGTGACACCCACCCATGGCAGCAGCCCCACAGGAGTGTCTGTGCAGTGACTTGGTCACCAACGAGGAGTTCAGCCCTTATTTCACTTACTCAGATCCATGAGACCCCAGCTGCTCCAAGAGAATTGAGAGGGAGGTGCTGAGCACTGAGCAGGAGCCGTTCATCCATCTTCACTGGGCACCGGCCACTCCCCACTGAACAGCATCATTCCCACTGTGTCATTAGGAAGAATGAAGAGAAACAGGAATTCTTAATCATTTCAAAGTATGACCTAGACAGGCTCTGTGTGGAGACTTATTCCCAGCCTTTTTTAAAAAAAAATTAAATTTTGTCCCAACCTTTTGAATACGAGGCTGTTCACAAATGGAGGGATGATGCAGTTTGAATCAGTAGACTGAAAACATGAAGAATGTACCTTTGCTAAGCCTGTGCAGTGAGGCTGGAGATGAAGAAAACAGAAAGAATCACCTTGAAATCTCTATTTAATTTTAATTTGTGATTGTTGGCTTAATCACTACGACATTTCCATGGAGGAGAGATGGTGAGAAACCAGTGAAGGAGAAGAGCAAAACTCAGAACAGCTCCCTAAAGGGACATACATCTTGTGTACATCAAGTGTCAGGAGTATCTCATACTTGGCTTGTAATAAAAGAGCTGGAGTCTGCTAGGAACAGCAGCTCCTTCAGAGCAAGCAGTAAAAGATGGAAGAATTAGCAGTTATTTGTACAGCAATTGTAACTTTCATAAAATGCAAGTGTTTGTCTTCAACACAAAGGTGGATGCACCTCACTGGAAAACAAATGTTCACTGACAGAACTTCTGCATTAAAACTATTCTGAGCTAAAGAGGCTTCTATGGTTCTTTTGTGCCCATAAGGTTAATCAGATTCTACCTGATGTCCCTGACATCAAATAGAAATATATTTGCTTGTGATGAACTTGGCAGAGAAATTAATCCAGTGACTTGTTAAATATTTCTCATCTTTAAATATTTGCTTTTTCTTACCAGCTCAGTCCCTCCTATGACATTTCAATTATCAGCTATTTCAGCTTCTCCTTTAACTTTGGAAGGTCATTTTCTCCATACTCTACAGTAATCCACTTTTATAGATTTGCCTCAGTGTTGTTTTTTTTCTTTAATTACAGCCTTCACTTCTGTGAAAAAAAAAAAAAAAATGTGATCAGGAAAATATCTCTACTGAACAACCAACACCTTTACAGGGGGAGGAAATTGCAAGTTCCTATTTTATCTGTTTAGCACTGGTTTGACTAGAACAAGCTGAAACATTATGTGTTTCCCAGATGGAATTTAAAATGTAGTTACTGAATAAGGATATAAAAGCTTTCAACTCTCAGTGTCTTTTAGAAATATTTAAATACCTATAATGTATCTTCCAGTTGGAATTTAAGTCAAACAGCTAAAGTCTCACCAAGTAGTATTTTTTTTCAAGAGTAAGGAGTTTCAATGGGAAATTTTGATGGGTCCATTTTTAAGGTAAAAATCAGGCAAGGTGGTGAATTCCCATTTTTTAACTCAACATTATCTTGACTTTCATACACCCTTGTTCCATGTTCTCTTCATCTGAGTATGTTTGCCTTAAGGGGATGGTTCTGCTTAATAGATACATGTTAGATATGGTCACCTCAATAATCAGAAGCCAAGTCCTGCAACTCCTACTGAGATGCTCCATCTCTTTTATCATTCATAAAAGCCAGAGCAACAAATTCAAGATGTGGCCTAAAGATTAGCTGAAGTTTAAAAGAGCAGAGATTCAACCAATTTCTCAGGAGCACTTCTTATCAATATATATTATGGTATTACAAATTGGTGCCATCTAGACTACTCAATAAAGTTCTCTGAGGACATTTAACCTGAGCAGCTGCAGTTTCTGCTGTTCTGTCTTTGCCAGGTGCCAATAGCTGGACTTTGCCATGGATCCACTTAGAGCTAATTGCTGCCTAGATCACAGGAGCCAAACCCAATGCCACTTCAGCAAGAGTTCCCCTTAGCCCATTCCCCCTGCTTTTAATGATTCCAACACACTTTAAATCTTTTGTGCTACTTTTTAATCTGTCAAAAAGGAGAATTTCCTAGAATCCAGGAGAAAAATGAGTCATAGATTTAAGGGCAATTTACTTCAAATTCCTCCTGCCGAAATGCCACAATAATTGACCTCTTACAGACTTCAGTCCTCCAAAGCGTTGAATACCCCCTGTCTAGAGCCTTCAGTCCTTATGAAACTGAGCAGGAGCTTTGGGGATTCAGCTTCCAGTAAGTGAGACCATATTTGTTTTCAGGCTTCTTCAAGCCACTCATTCTATAAATTGATGTTATGGATAAATATAAGTAATTAAAGATGGTGCTGTGGCACTACACTACTCCCCATGCCAGGCAGCTCATGTCAAGCAATTTTCCAGTATTGGTAACGGTCAAAGTTCCTCGTGACTCCTTCAGCTGGACATTGCTTTGACGAGAGATGACATTCAAAGTCCTTCTGCTGTTCTAAGTGCAAA
The DNA here is from genome assembly GCA_013399365.1 of Pampusana beccarii. Lineage (NCBI taxonomy): Eukaryota > Metazoa > Chordata > Aves > Columbiformes > Columbidae > Pampusana > Pampusana beccarii. The sequence goes on from VWYH01008301.1 coordinate 939,024, forward strand.
AATGTTATGTCTTTTTACTGTTATTTTTTCTTGTCTGAAATTAAGCGCCCACTCCACCCTTTTCTCAGTTCATTTGCTTGATCTACTTGCAACCAAAGAGCTGAAATTAGTCGACTAATGCCACCCAGTTCTTGCTATCGATCTCAGTAACCTACAAGTCCATCACATGTCAGTAACCTGTATATTGGCACTAGCTGGTCCTACTCCCTTTCATCACCCAGGCCTGTCTAACCAGTACTCAGTTCACTTAGACCACACTAATAAACCTTTCCAGAGCTACAAGCAGATCACGCCAGGCTTGCTAGCTCCAACTCATTAGCTGGTCTGCATAGAGTAAGAAGTTGATTTGGCCACTGCACTTGTCCTTAGGTACAAAAGCTAAACCTCACAGATTTACTGATCCACAGGGAGATGTAAACTCTTTCAAGCACAGAAGCCAGCAAGTCTGCTGAAACTCTGGACTAATTTTCAAAATAAAATTAAAACATCACTGTCCTCTCCTGATAATGTTTATGCAATAGGATATACTTGACAGAAGGCTGCTTCTGTCAAAAATGGGAGAAAGCCTGAAGATGCAGAAGTTCCTATTTATGGACCCACCATTTATTGTAGCAGGCGATAGTGCAGGGAGAACGCTGCTGAGAAATATTAATGTATGTCCTGATAGGTAGAAGACACTTTTTTTTTTTGGACTTTATGAATTGGCCCAAAGTGCAGCTGATGTGAGCACAGCATCTCCTTCCCGCATCCCCAAGCCTAATTATTAGTAATGACATCCTCTGCATGCTTTGAGGTGGGACAAACACCCTTAAATGGCAGTTAATTCAGGAAGAGTGCTTGTAAGGACTGTTAGAGGTGGAACAAAACCCTGCAATGGGTTGCATCCAGCAGCAGGGAGTGCGTAACCTGGACCGAGCTGAGTCACACACCATTTATAAAGAAAAGCGATGGTAAAAAATGAAATAAAAACGATGGTCTTGGATTTTACATTATGTCCTCTCTGGGAGGGTCCCAGTAGAAGTAAGGCATAAACCCAGCCTCTAACTCTTCCCTGTATCCTTCATTGTTTCTGAATAAGAATAAAAATATAATTTAAAAGGTAGGTAATGGAAAAAATTGCTTCAAAGCACTGCAACACGTGTGAAACTTAACTGGTGGCAGTTATTCATTTCCGTGTTCTCCTCTCCCCCAAAATTATTGCTACTGAGTCTGCTTAACAGGGTTTGTATGATGTTTTGTATAGCATTACTTAGTGCTGAAATTGTTAGCTATGATTAATACCACTCATGCTGGGAAGGTTTACATGTCTTTCACCTGAGGGTATGTCTAAATTTTTTGTGTGTGTGTGTAAAGTGCAGGTTGACAAGAGCTGCAGCAAAGAGGAAATAGCAGAGGAATGCTCAAAGTTAATTTTTGCTACATCACATAATAAAGAGATTAATGGAAGGTACACAGAATGATGCAGATAAAGGTAACAGCATTTGGACCCAGGAAGACTGGCATTCACTGTGATCTGAGGATATCCAATGTTTGCCTTTTTTTTTTTTTTTTTCTTTTTCAGTTTTCCAAAACTATCTGTCTAGAACATGCTTCCATTTTCTGGAGTAAATTCTTACACAAATAATTACCTTCTTGTGTAAATTCTATGTTGTCTTATGGATTTCTGTACATGTCACTGCAGGTTATTATGTGTCAGGTCTTCAGTCATAATGGCTGGTAATTTGTTGTAAAAAAAAAAAAAAATAAAACCACTGTTCACTTGTTCCTCTTGACTTACTTAGACATCGCTCTAAGGACATTGCTCTTTGGACCGTCCACACTTTAGAAGTCAATTCACCATGTCTGGCATTTTCTATTAGCATAATCCTCCTGCATTAGTATTGTACATATACAGAAAAAATCCCTCTCAATAAATATTATTCTCTTTTTTTATTAAAAAGCATGTTTTTGTGAGAAAAATTTCCTGGTTGGTTGTTCTGGTTTGATTTATGCAAAAGAAAAAGGAAGCTTGCCTGGCAAAAAAAGAAAGGAAAAAAAAAGGAAAAACAAAGCTTATTGAAGGTTGATCTCATTGTTCCGTTTTACAGTCCACTATCAATTAAGAAAATAAGAAATAAAGCTTTTCCCTTTAAATATCCATGCATTTGCTTGCTCCCTAGTTTCTCTGTGTTAGTGAATGTGGCCTGCAAAATGACAATGAGCAGGGAATATCAGCTGGAAGCGATGGAAAGACGAGCACAAGAGTGGCCAGCTGGCCCCATTCATACTTGTTCACTCTCTGGCACGCAAACACGCCTCCACACCCATCCCACCCCTTCATCCTGCCAGGCCAGAAAGAAAAAGCTCAATCCTGTTTTCACACAATGGGAGCAAAAGAGCTGCAAAGGCTTCCAACACAAAAGGGTCTGCAGGAAGGGATATTTTAGGAAATGCAGCATCTGCTGGAAGGGGAAAGGGAAGGTGGATGAACACACCTTCATGATGCATTTGCTCATGTTGATGGCTAGAAAACCAGGAAAATTATTTCAGCACTTACTCATATTCAAACTGAGACTTAACCAATTAATACATCCTGGGCAAAGAGCAATCACACCTATGGAAAAATGCTGCACAGCAAAGGGCAGGCCAGAGCCTCCGACCACTATACAGCAAAACACGTTCAGTTGCTGTTGCCTCAAAGAAGAGAAGCAATGTTTGGGGGCAGGATGCAAGAAGGGAAGATGGGAGTGGTAGAAATGCACATTAACCTAAGACTGCTCTTTTAGGGCTGAAAAATACATTCCCAACTAACACAGCAGCAGGTCACCATCCTACACATTGACCATAATGTTCTGGCAGCCCAGAAAGGGCTAGGGTTGCATGGGGTGATGCAAGCTGGAGATGTTCAGCTGCCCTGGCATTGTTTGCTGCTCAGATGATCTGTGTCCTTGCAGGTGGGAAAGGAAGGCAAGAGAATCTGGGAGCATTCAACAGCTCCATTTGGGTTCTCAGGCCACTTATTGAGGCTCCTTGGATTTAGGAGTCACTCCGCTGCTATTATGGTCCTGTCCATGAAGTGCTGCAGGTATGCAGCTCCTCAGTGCCAACTCAAGCATATAGAAACTGTTGGGGAATGGAAGGCACAAAAGCAATCAAAATATTTGACAGTGCAAGTTAGCATTAGGCTTTCCTTCCATTTGTCTGTCTTCTTTTTCTGTGCTGCCACAGCAAAACCTCTGTGAAAAGAGGAGCGGGGGGAGGGAGGGACAGCAGAGCAGCTCCATTCAGGAGCTCCACGACAAACCCACTGAGCAGCAGCCTCCGCGGGGACAGATGAAACCAAGCTGTGTTCGACACCGCTAAGCAGCCAGCTATGCATGACCAGATAGGTTCTTTTGTGTGCGTCATCTGTGGGTTTGATTTTTAGGTTTTGTTTTGCTGATTATTTTTTTTCCCCCCTTTTATTTAACTTTTAGTTGTTACTATTCACACATAGGTTCCCATTGACAATTTCCCTCTGGGCTGAGAGACGATGGCAACAAGGCTACTTTTCTGGACAAAGCCCAACTGGGTCGGTATCAGGAGCCTGCCTAGAGAATGCACAAATATAAGCCATTATACCACATAGCATTATATATACATGCACGAGAACAGCAATCAATAGCATCACGCTCTTGTGATGACACAGAGGACCAGTGTCCTCATGAGGAAACTGCATTTCCTCCCTGCTGGCCAGGATGCCAGGTGTTAAACCAACAGCACCCATCATACATGGCAATTCAGCTGACTTTTGTAAGGTCACATTGTGGTCTAGTGATGCCCAGACTAGTAGGATTAACTACTTTTAATGACATTTATGGAATCATTTCCATTAAATGGTTCTAGTTATTTAGAAACATTTTAAATGACAACCTGGTAAGCAGATGAAGAAAGCAGGTTCATCTTCAAAGCAGGCATGTGATGGACATGTTACTGCGGCAAATTGCCCAGCTGCCCATTAGGAGTTCTCAGAGATGCAGTTCCACTGTGCTATTAAACCAGTAGAAGGTCTCAGCTGTCTAGGACATGGATTTTGAAAGGTGGTCCTAACCATTTTCCAAGCACAATCCTCCAGCTCTCCAAACCGCTCTGCCCAAGCAATCGGCTAGCCCTGACACTTGATAGCTCCTGTGTTGGCAACAAGAACTGTCTGTGTTATTACCCATTTCATGCAGGGTTCTGTTTTACATTCAGAGACAGGAATATGATTTCCTGAAACAGTATTTTGGTAACAATAAACTCAGCTGTTTTGGTGATATGCACGTCTTTTTTGGCCCCAAATACAAATTACACCCCCTAATTCTGCATCACTGATATTTTTAACCTGTATTAATTACAGAAAACTGCAAAGCAACAGCCAGAAACATACCGAAATCAAGACTGGGAAATGTTGCTCCAAAGTAATTGCACAGAAGGTTCTGGGTGTTTGGGGTTGTTTGGTTTTGGTTATTTTTTTCTTTTGGTTTTTTGCTTGCTTGCTTTTTTCCAAAAAGGATGCTAGAAAATATGTTGCATTGAGGTAGAAAGCATAATACGCAGAGTCTTTAATAACCCATTTATGTTTTGTAGTGTTATTTAAAAAAAAGACTGTTAGTCAATTGCTTTGGAAGGACCTGGCATTCAAGCCTTGGAATTGCTATTGTATGGGTTTGTTTTTTTTTTTAAAAAAAGAACATTCTACCAATATTCTCAGGTTAACTAAGCAGATGGTATTTATCTCTGGGTTTGCTAGAATGCCACATCTCTCTTGCTTTCAAAAGAGACATTAATGCAAAAATCTTAAAAGAGAGGCAGTTCCAGAAGTATGTCACAAAGTACACACACAGAGCTATACAAGCATAAAAAACCAAAAAATATAAATCTACATTCACCAATCCACTGCTGGTTTCTCTCTGCATTGGAGAGGCCTCAAAGGTAGTATTAACCTGGCTGAGCAGTGATATTTCCCTGCTCAGCAGAGGTCAGAATCTGGTGGTTATAAATACAGTTTAGCTTTTATTTGTCTCCAAAACAATATTTGTCAATACCACAACACTGAGTTTTGAGCAGATCAATGGCTGTACCCAACTCTCTGCCTGAGGGCTTTGTTATTAATACAAATGTAGGTAGGCTAAATATTGAGTGACATTATTAGAAAGGGCTTGTCCTTCCCTCTGTGACTTTGACCGATGTCAAATGAACTTACAGCTCACGTAGCCAGGATTCTGATCGTACTGCAAGAAACTGTCTCTCCCATTCTGCTCGTCATGGGAGTTGTTGAATAATCCAAGGAAGATTATTCAAACTGAGTTTTGGAGTGCCAACAGCATGAGTTAGCATATAGAAAGAAGTTTTCCTTATCAAGTGAAAGGCTGAGTCATCTGCCTTCAGCATCTTCAGTGGGACAGAATTATACCGATTTGTGAGGGGCTCCAAAACTTCATCCTCCTTAAATGCAGCACATGGGGCTGCAGCATAATTAAGAACTAGCATGTCCTGGTGACTCTGATTTACATTAATGTCTCATTTCAAAGAAGAAAGCAGCACATATTAAAAGAAAAAAAAAAATTGCTGAAGCAGGAGGCCTTTCCACTTACAGCCTGGTACCTGTTTGACCTCAGACACAGCAACCCTTGCACACTGCAGATGTTATACTGGCACATTACCCTGGCCTGAGGTTGGTACCCAAGGCCTTTAAGTGCAGCCCAAAACCTGCTGCGCCGCAAATGTCACCGCTTGCTACAGCCTCGTGGGCAACAGCAGCAGCCAGATGTTACACTAAGGAAGATGCTTTCCAGGCACACAGCTGGCTGTAGAAACAGTCGTCCTGTCAGGTCTGGTGGTGCCCAAGTATCTGATATGTGATTAGGCAAGTGGCTGGTGAGCTCTGCTGTGTTATTCCTTTGAATAATATTTAACCTGAGCTCATAAAAGGAATCCTGCTGACCAAAAGAAGAGATAAACAGCAGCAGATAATGCCCACAGGTTGCTAGCACATTAAGTATTGCTGTGATATTTCTTCTTGAAGCATATATATAAATTTATTTAGATAACTTTTTAAAACTGATTTTTATAATAAATGAATCAGTCTTCTGGTTGAAATGTAGCAGTGAGATTTTTTTTTATAAAAATGCCACTCAGTATAGAAAAGGAATATTATTCTACTGAAGAATACAAAGTTTATGTAGTTGAGGAGTTTCTCTTATGATTAGAGACTATCTACACTTGACAATAACTTAACTTTCAACACCCAGTAACATTAATTTCACTTGACTTCCTGTCTTAAGGTCAAAAACATTAATCAGCACTTCTATCATTAGCTCAGTTTCCTTTTCTATTAAGCTATTATGATCACTTACTATTAATGAGTCGTGAAGTTTTAATAAATTTTTGCTAGTGTGAAATTACTAAACAGCAATTACGGCATATCCTGTATGGATGGTTTGTTCCACAATGTACATTTTGCTTAATGTTAGTTAGAAACATCTACAAAAAACAACAGAATATAATTAACTAGTTACAACTGAGGATGTGGAATGGCTTTTTTTTACCACATTTATAGTCAATAAAGAGGGAAAGCAAGTAATTTTTTTTGCCATTGCTGGAACTACTGTATTTCTGGACCTTATGACTTCCGCAGTTCTTTATATGAAATGGCACTACCAAGGCCGCTTACTAAACAGGGGATGAAAGGAAGTATCACATCTTTTAAGAGCTATTGTTTTAACTTGTGTTATATTTCTACTGTTCTGGCATTGAAACAACAAGGTTAAAAAACAAAAGCCAGACCCTTTCTGTTTAGTACAGATGAAAAATAACACAGCAAGTCCCATTGCCAAAAAGTAATGTCTGAATACTGACTTGGCTTTTCTGTAGCTTGCTGTTACTCACAGGCACATCTCAACAACCAGTGCCAGATGCTCATCTGGAGCTTGGCTGAGGTTTTTATTGGTTAACTGACTTTTTTTAAACACTCGACAACCAGAAACTGGACTAACTGGAAGGTAACTCTGAACATGGAACATATCAAAAGGCTATATTAAAGAAAACAAAAGAGGCTGCAGCTATCACATTTTCTCTACTAACTGCCCCCTGTTCCAAATTTTCTGGTTTACTGACATCAGTGCAATTTGCTGAGAAGGCTCTACCTGATAGAGCCACTGCAGATGTACTCCCTCTTGAATTGACGCCAAATTTTCTGAACCACCCAAATGGAAGAACAAAGTCAAGTGAGGCACACTGGCTTCGTTGTGCTGTATTTCTGTGACACTGCACCCTCTCACAGCAGTCGGGTCCTTAAAAACATAAGATTAAATAGTTTGTTGCTATACTGATACTAGCATTCATGGAATGGAAGTTGTGTTGTCTGTTGTGAAAGCCCTGCCTTGGAAGCCATCTGGGTCAGTATTGCCCCTTTTTAGGAAATCTTAAACTGGTGCTGAAAAATTGAAGATGGATCCAAGACGAGCCAAAAGGATGAGTCTAAGACTCTGTGAAAAGCATGGCTAATGGTAAATCTCAACAGTGCAATCTCATCACAAAACCACTATGTGTTGTCTTGAAGACCGACAGGAAGTACCTAACAAGGGACTGAAATTAGCAAGCTTTCCATCTGATAGACAAAGCTTTGAAAAGGCTAGATGGATGTTAAAATCTACATCAGTTCAGAATAAAAAAATATCACATTCTTAGCAGAGAAGGTAAGCAAACATAGAAAGAAGCACACAAGATCTGTACAGTGTTCTCCACCACTGAACAAAATCTTCATGAAAGTCCTACACCTTACATAGTGCCAGAGGACAGCCTCTTAGCCTGTAATGGATCAATCCATTCTTTTTAGTTCTGTAGTGTTTGGGGCTGCCACTTTGAGATGTCAGAACAGAGTCTCTGGGATGATTTTGAAGATTCTTCATATTCTAAAATACAAGAACAAGACACTGTTCCTCTGGCGGTTTCAACCACAAAGCAGGCGCAGCCAATCTCAACAGAGAGCAGAGGTGTATGTGTGGGAAGGCGGGCATTGTGTAGGTCTGCAAAATGTCTCAGACTGCTTGACTCCTGTACCAGAGAAGGAAAACGCCAGCAGGGCACAGGCAGAGACATCGCTCCAACAAGAATTCTGTCACACCACTGCAGAACCACGTGACACAGCTGTATTTCAATTCCAATCTAGTGTCACTCTCTAAGAAATTGAACCAGTCCTCACTTTCCATTACAAAAATGGTGACTGCCCTGGATTGGTAAAAAAGAATGTCTTGCATAAGATTAAACAGAAGTAAAATCAAAACGATCAGCTTCCTGTGTCTTCAGCAAAAGCTGTGGCATTGTCAATAGCAGTTCTGCCCAAAGTACACAGTGGCACCATACTGCTGGGACAAGGTCATAACTTCATTGGTAGCTGAGTGACCATCTGCCCTTACAGATGTTAGAGTATGATCTCCTTGGAGAGTTATAAAGCAATTATCAGCCCATACTGGAAGAGCTGTTCGCTCACCAGCAGTTACTGGGATCCCTGCCTGTGTGACTTCTACTAATCTGAGGAAGATTATTAAAACATTAATTCAGATCTCTTGTCTTCATCTTCCTGGCCTGATTCTCACTATGTTCATTACTAGGTAATGTGCAGCTATATCATCTAAGTTTTATAACTCTCTGAGGATACTTTGGGTCAAAAATGAGCTTCAGATTCCGGGACACAAGAGAAATACAATTTTTATCTGAAGAAACAACAGACTGTATGGAGAATTATCACCAGCAAAAGTCATCATAGCCAAATATCTATTGAAAGCAATTTTACTGTAATTACACCTGAAACTGAAAATTTGTGAATGTGCAGAAAGATCAATAATTGCTTTGCTGGGATTTGCAAGGAGCCAGTGAACAGTGACCTGGATACACGCACTATATGGGATTACTAGGAAAGCCCAGCCACGCATATGTGGACATTCAGTTAACTTCAAACACGCGGCAATTCCTAGAATCAAATTTGTTGTATAAAGACTAAGGAATCTCAGGAATGAGTGGGTGATTGGATCATTATTAGCACCTTTCCTTCACTCGTTAAGGGTGCCAGGACTCCTTAATAAGTGTGACTGATGCTGTTGTAACACAGCAGGTGCCTTGCTTGAGAGTTGAGGTACATGTCAGAACATTTGTATTTCTGTAGCCAGGCTCTGAAAAGGCCCCTTAGATAAGCGGGCATCATGGAGGCACCCCAAAAGTCTATTTAGGAAGCTCACCACAGACTTTATTCTAACCAGAAGTATTTAGCACAAAAACAACAATAAACGGGTTTTATCAAAAATCACTCAGCACTGTGACAACACCATAGAACACAGATTCGGAGACCAGTTAGGACTACGCAGCCAAGTCAGACTCAAAGAACACCAAAGCTCCAGAATGAGGATTCAAAATGTGCACCTTCCCACTCATAAAAAGCGAGGACTCTCAAGAAGATCACTTACCAGTAAGGGAGGGTGTCTTAATCCTTGAAGAACTTTCCTCAGATGGCCAGTCAAAGGAGGACGGTCTCCCACTACACAGCTGCTGCTCCAAAAAATGAAAAACTCCCTGAGGGCCTCCATTTATACCCTAGTTGAATCTGAGCTGTGGTCACTTATGGTAGTGGTCCAGAAACTTCTCTCAACCAAGGCATTTCATTGGTCAAGGGCCCTGTCTGTCAACCAAGGGGCGTGTACCTGACCATAGTGGTCCATTGGCTGGTGCTTCCGGGAGGGTGGTGCATCCGCACCAAAGCAGGTGCAGCAACAGGTGGGGCTTCAGTCAGCTCCACAACCTCGTTTTCAGCGGAATCGAGACATGAGCTCTAAGCTTCTCCTCAAACCGTCTTGTGCTACCTAGGGACTGCTGGAAATGCAGGCTTGGTCCAGTTCTCAGGGCTGGCAGTCGCTGAACAGGGGTTCAAAACACTAAAACTGGGCTTGGGAACTTAAAGCGCCAAGGATGGGGGCGAGCCTAGGTACACACACCCTTTAAAGAAGGAGGACAGACACTTCTCGGAGGCAACAGGCGGAACATAAGTAAAGGATGATGATAAACACGACAGGCCTCTAATGGACAGCAGTCAACAGCCATATGGTGACATCTGGCCTGGAGGGTGAGATTGTTCGACCAAGTGACGCTCAGGCAAAGTCAGAGCTCGTTTCAAAGCTCATTCCTCACATTTGACAAGGGTTTCTGTTGCCAACTTCATTGTTTTCCCTCCAAACACTAGTTTCTGTCTACTCCTTTCAAGGCTTTGTGCTCAATTACTCGATGGCAGAGTATCTCAAGGTTTAAAATAACAATATATATGCTGTAAATTCATGTTTTAAAACAGATTTCAAGTTTATAATATTCCCTACACTTACTCAGAGAAAAAGCTCTATATTTTAGTCCTTTTCAGTTTTGAAACGCTTTCAGTCCATTAGAGCCACATAAATACAAGGCACAAAACAATAACAGGCTACAAATCAATACATTTGCCCAGCCAGACCTAAATAAATATGATCCAATTGCTGACTCAAAAAACTGAGAACAGTCCAAAGTTTCCAGAGTAAAATGCCAGTCATGAACTAACGTTCAAATGCGTGCAAAGAACCCTAAACCTCTTGTCAGGCGGCACCCTCAGTACAAGGTATTTATTGACAAGGAAGGCCAATCTTTTGATAAAGAAATTGAATGGTTAAAATTTACCCCAGTGTGAAGTGGGCATGGTTCATCATTATTCTGGACAGTATGCTGATATGGTTGTTAAGAGGCATGAGACACGTTCAGTTCAGATATTCAACAGTGATTTCTCGTGAAGCTAGCATTAGGCCTGGCAGGAACTTTATAAATAATACACAATAAAATCATAGTCTTCGGCTTGGAAATTGGTACTAAGCACACAGACATAAACATGCTCACTGTAATCACAAACGATTGGTATCGCTGCAAGGGAACCTCAGAAAGCCTATAGGAAGAGACAAACCAGAAAGAATGACAACCTCTATTCATTTTGCCTTGTACATCTTACATGTTTCTGCTCTGCAGCTGGTTTTCTGATAAACAGCAGAGGATGATTCAAAATATTATATTTCAAACACCTGGGAAAGAATACCAAGAAGAGAAGAGACTGTTTTGTTCCATTTCAAATTATAAGCAATAAAGTCCATTGGATTCAAGCCCCAAGTAGCAATTTAAAGTTCAAGTCATTTTATGCCATGATATTCTCTCTTGCTTAGAGTTATCGCTTCCTGATCCTGACAAAAAGTAACATTTTATTGCATCGGCCATTAGTAATGGGCACAAGCATAGGATGGGATACACACATGAGTAAAGGGCAAGAGGCAAAGCAGGTGCAAGAGGAATAGCTCCTCTATACCTTCGGGCAAACAGGTACAGTCTGCTCGTACCTATACAGTTCAAACTCATGTCTGCCCCTTCTTCTGCACAATAAAATACTCAGAGTAGATATTTCACACTAGTCAAAGTCTATAAGAACATATAATAATTGGTGGAATTTGATTACTTAATTCATGTGTGAAACAATGATTTTTTTTCCTCTCTCACTTGACCCTCTGTTTCCGTGAGAAAGGGAGGACTGAAAGGGCTAGGAATTTTTCCATCACTTTTGCGGTTTAGAGCCCAAAGGCAGTGATCTGAGGCATCAGATCTCTCCCCAGTGTAGTTGCCCCTACTCAAGTCTTTGTGTTGTGAAAAACAAACAAACGAACAAAACAAAACCAACCGACCAACAACAACAACTGGGGGAGGCGTGGGGGGATGGTGTTCCTCAGGGTGCAAATGTTGGACTGCTCTATGCATATTTATGCATGTACCTCTACATTTGATGGGGTCTGACCCCACTGTTTCCTCCACAAAAGATAAAGGTTTCCTCTGGGATACCCCGTCAGAAATGGTCTTAGTGATTCAGTTATTTTCAGCAAAATAAAGACCTCTAGCTTTTTAATCTAGAGTGTACTCATTTACAGTATTCATAAGATCTCATTCGTGCTAAAGCACACCACCACCTTTATGCGCTTATTCAGCTGTCTTGAGAGGCAGCCAAATGCTGTTAAATCCATTTTATGGATGAGGACATAAAGATTCAAACACTCTAAATAGGGATTAAATTGAAGTTAGGAGCCAGCCTCTCAGAAGGTGATGTACAATATTTGCTCTCCACCCTGCCTAGTCGCAAAGATGACTTAATTCAGGCAGCACCTTCATGCAGGACTCCAGAGCTCATTAAGCACTTTTGCAGGGTGGGAGGCTGCCTGGGTGGAACAGAAAGGCGCCTGTCTCCCACCTAAAGTGCTATCACACTTCAGGGATACGTGGAAAAACACAGAAATTATGCCCAGGGTCTCAATGGAAAACACTGCTTGAGCAGGGTGCTGTGCTGGTGCTGCCTCCTACTGCTAATTTCTGTTTCACAAAGACCTCTACAAAATGTGGGAAGCCCAGAAATCGGGCTCTGCTTGGCCCCAAAAAAGTTCAAATTCATGCTGTGCCCTTCAGAGGTGTCCAGACCACAGGGCTGTAGCCAAAGCCAGGCCCAGTCATGTTACATTCCTGTGCTACAGCTGGTTTGGAAAGCAATGCTGGTTGAACTAGTTGTTGTTTCCTTGTAGCTGGTAACCCTCAATGAATTCCTCATCTGAGGGTTTCCAGATTCGCAGAAACCACATAGATTTCCCATTAAAATCAGGGAGAACATATGTACAAGTGTTAATCAGCGTTGTAAGTGTTGTACAAGCTACAGCAAGATTATGATCTTTCTGCCTTCTCCTGGGAGAAAGAATTTGGATACATTCAAAGACAACTGACGCCTTCGTTCTTAATTTGTTTTATTTCCTTTTGCATGACTACGCGTAAGAGATGGATTGTCTGCAGTGAATTGTGTCTCTGAAAGATTCCCTGAGTGGCTGCATCGTGCAGAAGATGCAGTTAAAGCATATTCTAAAATGATAGAACGTAACTATCGTCAGTGCATTCTGCAGCCACTTCGGGAAAATTATCTGGTAGCATATAATTCATGTTACATGACAGCATTTTGAAAAGGACAAGATAAAAGGTTAACTCATGAAAATCCATTACTAACAGCCTGTTTTTGACTTCTCAGAGAAGTTTGCAGGCATTCTGGAGTCTGACCCAGTGACTGTCAGTGAGTGGGCACTATCCTTTCTTCTAAGCTTTGTACACCACAGACTCTCCTAAGCTGGTCATGTCTCTAAACACAGTAGATGAAATATGGTTCTGTTGATCTTAATAATAACTTGAAAATCTTCACAAGCTTACGTCTTTTGTGAAGACTGTGGCTGATGCCATCACAGCTTTAGGAAGATGCACTGTGTCTATTGATGCAGTTCAGATCAGCGTATAGCAGCAATACTCCGATTTTCTTGGAAAGAACTATACTGGGTGCTCTGTAACTAACATGTGCAGCACCCCAAACCAGTCATAGTACATGCAAATACTGCATTTTCTTGCACAAATATTCTCCTAATGACCCAGAGGCTTGAGATGCACTAAGATTTTGGCTCTGTGTCCATGATCTTTCTTCACAGAGAAATTCTCCTGGTTCTGGTGAACCATTGTGACCACACCGGGACAATTCCCACTGTGGATAGTGAAGGGCACTGAACTAGTGGAGCTCATCTGGATTTCAACAAAGCAGAGGTGTAGCATCATGCCCAAACCATCCACATCAGTCTGTGGAAGATGACACATTATGGTTCTGGGAACTTCGCAATGTTGCGGGAGGCTGCCCTTTTAGTCATAGGATGTCAAATTCACTACCCCTCTCCTCTGCAACACAGAAGGTTGTTAGAACAATTTCCCTTCTGTTCATTTAATGAAACCACTCATCAGGAATAGTTAATTAAAAATCCATCCTTTGAACTCTCAATTTGGAAAAAGAAAAGAATTCCAAGTAGTTTAGCTCTCTCAGGAAATGAGGCGAGATGAAAGGAGTATGGGCATGATATGGAAATGCATTGATAAAGGACCTGTGGGACAAATGAAGTCATCAGCCCAAAGAGAGAAGAATCAGTGAGCAAACTCCAGAGTGAAGATGATTTTGGCTCAGGTTTGAGACATCTTAAATGCTTCTAATCTTCAGAGGTTAGGCATTCAAAGCTAGCTGAAAGCCAGATCTAGGCACCTGTTATCATTAGTCACTTCTGAGAATCCAGCCTTTTTCTGCACTCTCCAGCCTGTACTTTCTCCTGGGCTTTGATTCTGTCATTTTTAAGGCTGTATGCTCCACCTGTGAGAATGTAACTGTGTGTTATGCACACCATTTGTCAGAAAGCTCACCAATTTTTCTGCAGAAGAAAACCATGGATATAATAATTTTCAAATAGATTCTGGAAGTGACTCTAATCACAAGAGTCAAATCAAGCCTAGAAGTCAAGGATAACTGACAGAAAATTCTTTCTAGCATTCTTAATGGAAGTAAGTAGACAAATAGGCATAAAGCTCTATGTAATTTGTAAAAGATTAAGAGCTTTCTTAAACTTTGCAACTAAAAAAGAGAAAAATAATACAAAGAGAAGCAGAAACAGAAGGTTGTTAATGGGCTTATCTCTACAATTTCTGTCAGGAAGATTAAATTTACCAATATTCTCCTTGTGGATTTAATTCCTTTCCCTGCCAGTAATTTTCATAGTATGTATCCCCAGGTATGGCTTTTTTTCTGATTAAAAAAGTGCTTGCTGATATTGGCCAGTCTGTTGATCGATAGGTGCATCCTTGGTAGCTCTCAGTTGTTACCCTCTTGTCCTGCATGGAAGCTGAGGTTCCATCATTCAGCCATTCATTCTGATTCAAAGCAGCCCCAAATCTCAGCCAATTTACCTACAGATACAGAACAAATGGATCTAAAAAGATGTGACCTTCATCTATCAAAACAGCTACCATCTGGAGACCATAAATGTTGTGATCCTACCTAGCACAGACTACTGCAAAAGCATGCAAATTGAAGTCAATTTTGGTAACTCAGGTGTAATGAGATTCAACGTTTTAGTAGGATCACTGTTAAAGCTACAGGTTACAAGATGGAAACTGAGCCATCTCCATTCACCCTCTAAAAGAGAATAAAAGGAAAAATAAAAATTCAAGAACAGTCAACCTATAAAATTATTCTTTCTATATTACTCCTCTGTTTATGATCTCAGGCTCTGTGTTCAGTGCCCTCGCTCTGTCACAGTGTGTCCAGATGTCTTATGTTTCCTAGCAGTGCCTCCAACTCCTAGATACCGTGAGGTGAACATTTGAATTAGCACAGGTATTCTCCCGAGGAATGCCATGCCACGAATAGCCTTAGGAATCCGTGATGCACCGAGCTTAGGAAAGCATGTACGCTCATTCACATGCAGCCGACAGGGTGACATCAGGGTGACATCAGGCTGCGTGCAGTGAGACATGGGTCATCGCACTGTGTCCTGGCTCAGCAGCAAGCCCGGCCTCAGAAGTCCCCGCTCCCCAGCTGCTCGTTCTGCACGTCCCCTCCTGACCCCCCTGTTTGATATGCCTCGTTGGTGATTGTTTGCAGAGCTGAGCCGTAACCTGGATTCCTGAAATGAGCAGCCCGAAAATAACTGTTAATAACAAACTGTTGGACCAACACAGCTGAGGGGTGATGAACTGCCGGAAGGTAGGTGGGAATTGGCCAGGGGGAAAATGCATCTTCGGCCACCTTTGCTGTGGAAACCCGTTATCTCCCTGATTGCTCCTCTCAGTTACAGCAGGGGTGTGAGTGAAGTAGCATTGATGGGATATTAAGATATTAATATCCACACAGATATTAAGAAGCTGGTTCATGGGGACATTTAAACCTTTTATTGCTGTTACTGCTGTGAATTTAAATAGCATAGCGCTTTCTGCCACACTTTCTTATAGTACCTTTGAGGATGACAGGGAATTCAATGCCAGATGAGCCTGTGATCTCTGTAGTCCAGTGACTTCTTGTAAACACTGGCCAGCAAGACATTTCAAAAGAAAGTCCCTACAGATCAAAGCTGCACTTACAAATGAACCTGTCATCTGGGAGGTTTCTTACAAGCATCAGTGGTCTGAAGATATCTTATGATTATCACAAACACCATGCTCTTTAAGGAGGGGCTCATAACTAGTTTACCTTTTTTAAAAGCATGCGTTGTAACTGATACAAAGAATATAAATTATAATAAAACAAACAGTCAGTAGCACTGAGGCCACATAAACTGTGATGTTTCAGCTAACTTCAGCTTTTGAAGCTTTGGCACAGTCTTATGTATTTGCATTCCCATCATTTTTCTTTGAAAACCATGGCTTTGGATGTGTTTGCATCCACACCTAACACCAAGGCTTAAAGAGCTGACAGTCCAAATAGACTAGAGAAAGGAGAAGAAATACGCTTATCCTTGTTTTACAGATAGAGATCTAAGACAGAGAGAAATGAGGGACCTACCTCAGTCTGTACAAAGAGTCAATAGCAGGAATTCAGCAAAGATTGTTTGAATCATGCCCAGTGCGCTAATATCTTGACCTTTATACCAAGGCATTTACACTTCTATAGGAAAGAGTTATACAGACAGATGAGGGAAAGCAGTGTACAATTAATTATGTTTTACCTGCCCTTTCTTCTCTTGTCCCCAGTTGCCTCTTGGACCCACAGCTTGAATCATGAATTCTTGAAGAATTTTCCTCATTCATGGAATTTGTACATAGAAGATAAATAGAAGCTGGAAGAAAAAATGCCGAAATGATTGAGTAGGTGGAGGAGGTTTTCTATGCTACTAATGTATTTCAATATACTCCTCATCTGAGCTCTGTATAGCTACTCTGAAGAAAGAGAGAAAAATGCTGAATACTTGGCTTTTTCTCTAGGTAACAACTGCAGATGCTAGGTGCTGAAGAGAGAGTATCCCAGCTCTTTAAAAAGTGGCTGATAAAGAGAGGGTTTTGTTAAAAGTAACAGAAGAAAAACACTCTGGTTTATTTCTCACCCTGAGAACTTCCAGATATTCCCCAGTAGGTGCAAAAGACCTCAGGAGACATTGGCAGTGGTGACTGTAACAGCTGAGGGAGCCAGTGAGGATTTTTTAAAAGGCTTATGGCATTTAGGAGCAGAAGTCCCACTGACAGGTATTACATACCTTAAGTTTGCCTGAAGTGCCACACCGCAATTAACACCTGGAACAGCAGATTTTGTGCATTATCCTTCATAATTGTAGGTGATAATGGATTAGATTTATTTTTTTATTACACTAAGATATTTTTTCACTTGTGCTGGGAACAAAGTTCTGCTCTCTCAGCTCTTCAGAGTCGTGGTCTCATGTTTCTAAGGGTCTCGGGCATGGGATAGCTGTGACTTGAACTGTGAACTCACCACAAACTCCCACTTCCAGCCTTCCTTCAGTCTCTCTTCCTGGTAATACCATCTCTCCACTGTCTCCTCAAAAGAAAGTGAACTGAATAACAACATATTTAGCCCTCAGTGCCTGGTAGGCTGAACTATACTGGACGCTGCTCTTTGATTTACAACTTCACGTAAAGATATTCAGTACTGGTTTTAGCCTGCACAATGTCTTTGTGCTCTCGCTCGTGTGGATGGAAACCAGGAGATGTACAAAGGCAATCACAAGTGCCACTGTTTTGAATGGCTTGTTAAAAAGCTTACATCTGGCACAAAGGCACATATGGACGTGCGAGCTGTACTGTCTGCTTCTTATAGAAAGCACATTTGGGAAAAGCTAAACTGATTGTAACAGCAGAGCGGCTGCGTAGTCGGTGTCTTGCCCTTCACATGGGGAGCCATAGCTCTTCCCTGCCAGCAGTAATCGGTACACTGGAGAAAGCGTTGAATAGCTACAATTCAGACACTGATCCCGCTAATCCCACTAATCCCATGCCCTGATGTGCTCCATTAGCCTATGAAAGGCAGACTTGGACTTTCACAACTGGTGGCACTCTGTGCTACAGGGAGGTGGCTCATACATCTCCCTAGACCCAGCCGAAAGGGGAACCCAGAGGTTGCAGCCAAAGGAGCTATTGTGCCAACCTGTGAAACGAGCTCCCTGGAGGCCCATGGAGATTGGTCTTCTTTGTATTTTGTGCACCAAAAGTTACCTCCAGTCTCTTTGGCAGCTCCTCGTTTACATTGAAGAAACATTATTTCATGACACTTTTAAGAGCAGCGAACCAGCACAGTCATTGGAGTAAGTATCCACTGATGCACAGAAACTATCTCCAGCCTTTGCTGCTTTTACATGGACATGCACAGCCAACATGGACCAGGTGCCGTGGCTACAGTAGTGGACTAATAAAAACGTTTTCCTTTCTCTTTAGGCCCTCAATTGGCACTGCTAAGCACAAGTATGTATCACCTTAGCCCACAAATGCGGGGAGCTTTCAGTTAAAGATGGCAACGTCTGTGTGGGAACAGTAAGTGCAAGAATCATTTAATCCTAAGGAAACTTCTGAGTAGCTAAAAGAAGTGGAAAGATGCTGTGTGTGGACGCACGTGTGTATGTCTGAGAAACAGCACAGTCTTCATACTGATAAACTTTAAAATAAGATTTACTCTGTGCAGGCAGCAGTCTCAGACATCAAAGCTTCAGGCTCAGTGCAGTGTCAAAAAACCATGAAGCTTTAAGACCCGACCAAGCATCGACACCAAGCTGAGAAAAGCTTTTACTCTCGATACCACTAACTGAACGGATTAGATTAAAAAACCTCCACAACTCTCTAAAACTGCTGGTAGAAAAATAAATGACTAAATGTATGTCTGCTCAAGTACGTCTTTATTTATCCTGCTGCACTCTACACATCAGTATTTAAACTCACTGCCTTTTAAGTGGAGGCTAAAAACAGCTGTATATGCACTAGCCAATGAAATAACGATAACAAATGCATCCAGTGAAGGAGACAAAGGTTTGCTTTTAATCAGAGAAACAAAACAAAGGCTGAGGTAACAGTGTATTAGGCATTTTCTCTCATGCTACAGAGTGAGTTGGCCGAGAGCCACTCAACAAGGTCAGCTCGTTCCTTCGTGCATATATTTTTTGCAGAACCATTGATGATCCACTCAGGGTTCTTGCACCAGATGTGTGACCAAGACTGGAGAGGGAAGATGTCCTGCTGCAAGCCCTGTGCTAGAGCCTGGTAACTCAAGGGCTACAGACCCCTTAGGCCCTTTCTGTCTGTATAATTGGGCTGTGCCTAACACTACTGTGATGCCAAAAGGTGGGATCTCATGTGCCAAGCTCTGTATGTGGCTGGAAGAATCTCATTAGGCAAGGAACATACAGATCTAAACAGGAAATATACACAAATAGAGGGAAGAACAACCCTGGAAATGTTATAATTTCTCTTTTCTATATCAATAATAAAGCTTGGCAGAGCTCCTAAAAAGTTATTTAAGGCCTTTTCCTTAATTTCAGTGGGAGTTGCATACCTCAGTGGCTTACAGAAACCGTGCCAGATACCCACCCAAGCCTTTCGTACAGTCTGTGAAACAGATGGGGAATTACTACAAAGCCATCTTGCAGGCATTACAGTCATATATTCTCCTCCTTAAAGCCGCCTGTTTTCATCCTTACATTTTGCCACCAAGTGAACACTTGAGGAAGACATGACCAGAGAACCTCAGTTCAGTGTTTTGAACTTGGGACACACTCTGCTTCTAATGTTTCTCTGGAAAAGGGACTGAAATCAGTTTTACCTGGATTCCTTACACTTGTATGAGAAGGTGACTGAACTGCTAATGGGCGACACTGCCTTGCTTTCAGCAGCGTACTCAGGTTTACAAAAAGCCTGCACCAGCTGGTGGACTGCAACTGAAATGATAGTTGGCATTAATGCTGCTTGCACAGCTCATCTACAGGTTATACTTTGAGAGCGTTTCATTATTTGGACTAGAATTGGGCTCCTAGTATTCTGCACATAAAAGGATTTCCTGCTTTCCATCAAGATTTTACAGACTGATTTCATGTTAAGGGACACTGGTTACTCTTTCCCATAGATTCTTCCTCCCTTCCACGTGCTCACAGATAGCAACCTCTCTCTGTGTACCTTCGTGGCAAATTTGCCTGCTTCAGTGCTTTGCACCCCCAACCTCGGGCAAATAGGCAAAAACCAACCAACCAACCAACCACAAACAAAAAACAGAAACAAACAAACAAACCACACAAAAAATCCAAACCACCACACAACAAAAAAAAAAGGGCAAACAACAACAAAAATTGATTTTGTTCAATACAAAAGAAAACTGAATCTCTTTCTGTTGGTACATAAGCTCTGCTGCTTACCCAGAACAAGACAGAAAGGCAAACAAAGACAGAGGGAAACAATTGAGCGAAGATCCCAGGTAGAAGGCTGACAGCCTGAAAAACTCTCTCTCTCCTGCCACTTATTAACGCTAAGACCATTTAAGAGACACTGCATTGTTATTTCTGTAGCACGGCAGAAAACCAGGCTTAGTGACATGGAACAAGTTGTCAATAGGCCTACAGATCGGCAGTAGGACTTTAATTGGGTAAGAACACATGTCGGGGCGGGGTGGAGGCTGGGCGCTTTTTATTAGCAAAAGATGTTACTAGGCATGGTAGATTTTGAGAAGGAAAAACTTTTATTCCTTTGTCTTTTTTACCATAAAAAATTACTAAATCACAAACAGTTCAGCTTTACAATGAAAGAGTGCCTTTTGTGTCATTTATATTACCCTACTGTGCTCTTATTATTAGCAGTTTTGTGCTTAAGAGCAGCACTTGGAAAAACATGCTCTTAAGAGCTTGAAAACACTCCCTGCAAAGCTTTCTTCCTTCGCTCCCTCCCCAGAATCCCAGTCAACAAGTGGATTTTGTATTCAGGCTTCTCCCTCCACCCACCTAGTCACTTTTGTAAAATATTAATTCCTCCTCAGTTTCCAAAAAAAGCCGTTGAAAATCAGCTTGAGACACTTTACTCTCTCCAGGAAATGACATCTAAGACCCTTAGGGTGTCTGGAGAGCAGGAAGGTTAGGGGGTGAGAGGTAGGAAAAGCTATTGCCCTTTGTGGAGGCATGGCAAATCTGAGAGACAGTCAAGAAAAACCTGTCAGGACATGCAAATTTGCCTCACTACACTGAAGTCTCTTATCTCAGAGAAAAGCTGAGGAAATACAGAAGTCCTAACTCTTTCTCAGGAAAAGAGGAGCTTGCCTGGGCAGTCCGCAGATCTCGTGCAGCTGAGGAATGATGAGTTGTCACAAGCTCTAGACTACAGTAGGCATGTTTTGACCTTCAGCCCACTATCTTGCTGCATGCCACGATAAGCATCTCTTCTCTGTCTTTTTCCTTTTTTCACTTTAACTTAAATTACTTTCATCAGTGAAAAGTGTGGGCCTATCTGAACATCATGGGATGGACCAAATCTGAGAGATCTACCCTCCTCCCAAAAAGAGTGGCAGAAGTGCCAGGACTGGGAGTTGATGATCTCTGCCTATTTAAGATACGAGCAATAACAGTGGAAAGTTTTCCACTGCCATCCTACGAAGCACTCACGAGCGAAAACGTGTTGTTCAGCAGAGTGGTGCAGTTCTGTGCTGGTTCAGTTTGTGGAGCAGTTTTGGTGCACGCCAGCTTTTGGAGGCCATTAAGCCTGAAACTCCGGTCTGGGTGGGTACTAAACGTGTGCCCACCATTAATGGGGACGTGATGGTCTGCACCAACAACCGGGCCTTTGAAGAGCTTTTAACAATGTGCCTAGTGGGGAAGTCGAGTCTAGGGGACCACAGAAGCTACATCCAAAGTAAAGCATCCAAGCTGCTTACTGTGTAGGTGTAGAGGTCTCAGTCTACTTGATTCTGAGCCTGCCTGATAGATCATCTGACTGATCTGCCCTAAGGATGCCAAATCATTATTTTACCTAAAGCCACAGCAAGTCTCTCGTGACACAAAGGCAGCCTGATCTTGAGGACTATGTAGTTTCCAAGTTGGGGTTTTTTGGGGTTATTTGTTTGGTTTTGGTTTTTTTCAGAATACAGGCAGGGAAGTCAGATGCTTCCAGTGCCACTTGAAATGCCAAGGAATGGTGTGTCTTGCTATGGTCTCCTCAGAGACTTGACTGAGTCTGCCAGAAATTAATGTGAGAATCTTAAAGTAAGATGAGCTAAGACAACTGCAATGAAAACATGGAATGGGCAAAGGACTGATGTTTTGGGGATCTTTCTTTTGATACTGTCCATCTCTCACAGAGAATTTCAGAGTAAATGGTT
This sequence comes from Pampusana beccarii, assembly GCA_013399365.1. NCBI lineage: Eukaryota > Metazoa > Chordata > Aves > Columbiformes > Columbidae > Pampusana > Pampusana beccarii. The sequence goes on from VWYH01008301.1 coordinate 961,246, forward strand.
CTTAATTTCCCAGATGTACAGTCATTTCCCATGAGTGTGTCTTTTCAGAGACTCAGATAATAAAAGTTCACATGCATGTCTGGGTAACGTTTTGCCCTTTTTAGAAAGGACTTTGGACACGGAGCTCTGAAGTTAAAATTGCATGCAACTGATCAATGTTCATGGTTAAATATAATGAAATAAGACATTTCTCCTCTGATTAATTTCAAGTGCATTGTTAAAGGTGGTACAGATAATATCAAATTCACATTGCAAGGCAAAAGAGGCAGCATGATGTCTCTGTACTTTTCAGCTGTCTCGTTTGATGAGAGGGTAAGGATTGTTCCCCTCTCGGCAGGGAGGAGCACATCTCACATACATACAAAAAAAGAAGAAGGTGGTATTCTTCATGGTTCACCAATAGGGGACAGCCTTTCGCATATTTGTCAGATTAACGTATTCTCGGATGGCATTTCCTGGAGGGACTAAAGTGTCTCAATTTGTTTTTCAAGCTCCTGTGCACTGTCTGAACAGATAGTTATGAAATTGCATTGCTAATGCTTACAGTGGAGAGGCTTTCTATTATATGCTACAATGAAAACATTCAAGACACAGCTACACATACTCACTGTCTCTAAAGGTACAGAACAGCTTGGTCTGTCCTAAGCAGAATGCCATGCTCTTAAATGATGGGGCGGCAACCAGAGAATATTTCATGTGATGGAGGAGCCAAATTTCGTTTTGAAAGCACATGCCAGCTCACCTCAGCCGAACTGGTTATGGTGCACTCTACTTAGAGCACATCAGCAGTGTATCTGCCCTGTCTCTTCTAGAAATTTTCAAATCACTCTCTGTCCCTCTCCCAGCCCTTTTTCACCGCCTCCTTCCGTCTTCCCCCAAAATGTCATTTCCCAGCCTTTTGCCAAGTGTTGTAATACTGTACCCAGAGAAAGAGAAACATTTTAATCTCTCCTAAACCACTTCCATCTCCCTCTGCTCTTTCTCCCCCTCCTCCTGAGAGGAGGAAAATACTCTAAAGACTCAAAGGTGGTGATCTTAAAGCATGTATACTTGGGTTTAACAGCCTTAATCTGTCCCAAACTCAGAAGCTAACAGGGTTACAAATGTACACAATCTGCCAGATCAAGCTACTCAAAGGGCAATTTCTCCTTCCCCTTTCCTCCAGCCATGTAGATACGTCCAAAATCACCATTTGCCATTCCTGGGCAACATGGCTCTTTCATTACAGCCATCAGTTTCTATTTCTAAGGTCACAGTTTGTTCTGTCTGGGAGCCGCTTACAGGCTCAAGGTGAATTTAAAGGGAGAAGGCTTATTGCTTCAACTTCGTATATATTTTTATGAAACCTATATGTCAGTAACAGTTGTTGCTTTGACTGATTAGACAGTCTCTAAGTACAATGATTAAATATGAATATCATGGGATATTTATTCAGACTTAATCTCCCTCTCTCAATCCTCAAGACATTATCTGTAGAGAGCTGCTAATGCAGAAAATGTTGTAGCTATCATCCCGTTAGCAATCTGAGCTATCCCATGTAGAATTTGATGGATATACTTTCTAACAATGGGGTGGGAGGTGGGCAGAGGGCAGGGTTTCCAAAAAGCAGGTTTGAAACTCCATGCATCAGAGGTGTCAGCTAACTGTATCAGATTTACTAACAAGCCTTACTGGGGCAGGGATTTCTAATTTATCACTGTCTTACACTGGAAGGGATGCTTAAAATACATGGACTGGGCTATTTTAGGTAAGACCTGCAAATTAATCTCCATCTTGTTGCAGTCTCTGAATCTTTACAGCGAGAACACCTGCAATGACTGTAGTTGACAACAGGCTGCCTGCTGCAGATCAGCAAATAGTGTAAAACCTATTGCAAGGAAAAAAAAAACCCAACATGTGAGGTAATACCCAATTTCATAATGAAAAATACCCTGAATTTTAAATAATAAGTATCCACATCCATGATAGATGGTCCAGTACTTTTTTCAATGTAGTTCAGTTCAGCACCTATCGGTCCATTTCTCAGACAGGCTAAAATCTTTTCAGGTCTCTCTATTTGCCTAAAGACATCTTACAGCAGGGCCAAAAACATTACCCAGAAAACTCCCTCTGGCCAGAAGTTTTGTCCCATCTGTGAAGAGCTGGTTTCATGGTTCCTCACTGAGTGTTCCCCATCAGAAACCCAGGGCTGGCCAATGTGCATTTAGGGTTTTGGAGACACTTGCTTCGTTCCAGCCCCCAGACCCATGCATCAGGAATAAGTACCTATTCTGCACTGGTGGAGAAGCAGAAAAGATGGCTCCCAAACACCAAAAATGCCTTAAAGTTATCCTCCACTTCTTTCCCCAAGTGTATTAGATGAGATTCAGGCTCTAAGTGCAGCACAAGCGCCAGTTCTCCTGTTCCTTCTCACTGCATTTCATCAGCAGAGCTTGGTGTTTGATCTGTTGTTGAGTGATTGAAGGCGGAAACAGTGTGGTCACCCTCGTGTTATTTAATGCTGTTTTTCCTCAGTTTAGCAATTAGCACAGTCACCGAGCTGTTTTACAGGAGGTGTTGCTATGCTGAATTGTTCTACAGCTGCACAGGATCAAAGAGTCACAAAGGGAGCCCAGTGTGTAGATCTGTCACATGTTCCTTTAACTCAGCTTCGGTTGATGTTAATAGTTACGACTGTGGTCATTAACTCTCTTTCTGTCTAAGATTTTTTATTTCTTGCAACATGTCTGAGAGCTTTGTTCCGGACTAGCAAGCCATGACAGTGAGCCAGGGAAGATGAGACTGATGGAATATAGCCAGGGCTGTGGCACTGTCCTGCAGAAGTATTTTACCCAAGAAAGGAAAGATCTCTCACTGTTTCAGTTATTATTGCTAGTGTTCTTAAGAGCCCTTAAGGATGTGTTGCTTGTTTTCAAAAATCTAAATATAACTACATAGCTAGTGAGCCTTAACAACTATAGTTTTGTAGGTATATCCTAGGGAAGCATTAACAGAATGGACCCAGTGAGGAGAAAACAAGTCAAAACTGAAAGAGAAAAGCTGAGAAAAGCAACACAAACCTCCTCCCCAAAATATTACAGCCATACTTGTTCCCATATTTTATCAAGTTTAAAGCTTCCTCCTGTAATGAAGGTTTTGCATCAATAGCTCTGTCTCAAATTCCTGTAAACTTTCAAAGCCAACAATGGTAAATATGACATCCCTCTAGCTTTGGCAAAAGGGCTTTCCAGAGCTTTATAAGTAGGTGCTGCTGCTTGTCTCTCTCTACCCTCTCATAACTAGAGATCTAAACCACAGCACCCTGGATAGTCTATGGCAGAAGGCAGGGGGGAGCAGAATGCAGTGCTGGGGGTAGGGAAAGGAGAAGGAGAGGAAAACAGTGTCTGCTGTTACAGAAAGGACAAGGAAAGTGGGAGAGGGGTGGTTTGACAGCACCAGCAAATGGGGAGGATAAAGAAAACACATTAAAGTTGGATATGATAATATACAACAGATAATATGTGAGTACAGCCACGAGCTACTGCTTTAATTGTTTTATTCTGTCAACATAAGAATGAATATATATTTTACCCATTTAAATGGCACTATTAAGATTTTACATAATTTTGGGCCTTCCTCGATTAACCCTATAAGGCAATATGCATTCCAACAGCAGCTTCGAAGGTATGGCTTTTTCACTCTGTTAAACTCTATTAAGCTTGTACAGGTCATAAAACTGTAAACATGACAACCCAATTATCATTCCTTTTATCTTTCTCCTTCTATCTATCTCTTCACCAAAGTCTATAGCCACTGTTCCTTTACTTTTGTGGTCTGCCACTGGACATGATAAGCTTTGCTCTATTACTTCAAGGTCTGATTTACCTTTTAAAGACACTCTGGCACTCTCTATTGTCCTGAACACCTGGAAAGCTCAAAGTCCATGGATGGGACTTAAAGAAGGAAGATGTCTCCTTACAGTCTGTAGTCTCATGCAGCTCATGAGACCACTCTTTGAGAAACTGTACTCCATTTCTTTAAGTCTGAACAGTAATGCAGATTAAAAAGGTTTTCTGGGGATGGTGTAAAATTCTCCCAACAATAAGGCAGAATGTAAATGAGAGATTTTAGTGATAAATATTATTTGTTTTAGCAAAGTGATTCTTGTTCCTGCTCCATACCACTGTTTCTCCCGCAGATCATGTTAGTAGTGAGACTTATCCCTTCCTTGGGGATAACTTGTCACAGAGGATATGGATATGGAGACTATCACTTTTCCTCACTGTAAGGACAGATGTTTGCTCTGACTGACAGATATGAAAAATGGATTATTCTCCTCTCTCCTGAGATAGATATACTCCCTAGATAAATTTGAGTGTGATCAACAGATATCTTCTTTAGAAGATTGACACATAACGTGAAAAATGGTGCAAATGTCCCCTGGCAGGAACGTCCTCTCTGCAAAGCAGTGACATAGAACAGGAAACAAATGATCTATACTCCTTGCCCATTCCATCATTTTTTTCTCTGCTCTACACCTTTATCAAAGCAATCATAAGATGAAGGCTTGAGACAAAGTAAAAACATGATCTATTGCCAAATAGTTTCTGATAGTATTTTTGGCATCTCCATTGTTCGTTATTCCTTAGGAAGATCTTTGTTCCTTGGCAACTAGATGTTGAGTATTCCTTCCATGCTGTGCAGGGAATTAAGACTTCTGTTCGTAACCTCTTCTTACCTTCACAGTACTGGTGCAGCTCAGGGGAAGGTGCTTCTTATTTAGCAAAAGCACGAGAGGAAGACAAAAAGTGATCTGAATCCTGGTGTGCTACCTGTGAGCCAGGAGAGCTTGCCAGAGCCCCACAGCCACACAGGTTCTGCCCCTGAAGAGAAGTAATCTGCTAAAACTATCCCAGGGGCTCCTCCATGGTCAGCGTCCTCCACCAAAGAGGAGGAGGCCAAGATGTTACATGGGAAATGTCACCACAGCCATTCAAGCTCTAACAGCTCCTTCTGGCCCAGAACAGGACAGAACTTCCCCCTCTCACTGCTAAATGAAGGAAGGAAATGTAATAAACGAAAGCTAAAAAAACAAGACATGCCAGACACTCCACAAAATCTGCTCAGCTACAGCAGTGGACAAAATTATAAACCCTAAAAACAAGGAGGGAGGGAGAGAGGAAAACCCAGTCAGATAATGGACCGATAATTCACCATGGCTAAAAGTATATATACCATCTTGCTATTCAGTGCCCATTTTGCTTTTTCTTCAGCCTTCTAATGACTTGCCAGGTGGACCCTCCACGGTGCAAGCGACTGTATGTGCAGCTAGAGCTCCTTTGAAATGTCATTCGAATCTTTTTTCATTTTGGCTCAATTTCTCGTCTGTATTAAAATGACCGTGGAAAAGGCTGCCTAGCATTTAGACACGGAATCCTGTTTAAATTGAGTGTAAGACAGGATACTGAACACTGTTTAAATAATTCTTGTGTTCCTCTGCTGCTTGAAGCAAGACCTAATGTGAGTCTTTTTGAGTTTTAAACAGTTTTAAACTTATCTCGTTAATGAGATGCCTAACAGATGTGGTACTTGTTTGCACTCTCTGGATGTAGCTGTAAATAAGCACTGCTCTGCTTAGCACCAAAACTTCCCCAAAATCTCATCGAAGTGGTGAAATCCTCCATCCCAAATGTGGAACCCTGTAAATGATACACCAGGGAGCCCTCAGTTCTTAGGGAGCAATATCCTCCTCCTCTTCAGAGCTCTCTCAAGAACCTACTTATCTGCAGCCCTCTTACCTCAGTGGCCGATGAGAGGAAAATCAGGCACTCGTGAGCCATAAGAAAGGATGAAGAGAGTGTGTTGGATCCACCAAGCTGCCAGGAGAGGTATTGATGAGAATCAACCCCACAAGAGCTTTTGAAGCAACTTGTTCTCTGACAGGCTGTGTACACCCTGAAATGACTGTGGCCTGAGTGCCTAAAGTAGATCAGCTAATTCAAAGATTTGAGGGCATGATGTTATTAAAATTTTTGAGGAGAAACCTTGAGTACTACCTCCAGCAAAGCTACACTGTGGAGAAGGGATGGAGAGGGGTGATGCAGCAATATCACAGCAACCTGCACACTTAAAATAGTCTCATTGAAGTGCTGGAGCACTACCAAAACTCTGACTTAACAACCTCTCTGTCGTATTTTGTTTGCTCATCATTTCCTTTCACTGTGCCCTGTTTCAATTCAGATTGCAAATACTCCTGAACATAAACTATGTCTTTATTTGTTTCTGACACTCACTGGGTGCCCAGGACTAATGATCACCACAGCCATTAACAATTCAGAGGATTCTGAGTTCTGGCTGTACTTAAAAGAACCTCAATATCTCAAAAGTATGGAAATTCATAGTTGGGGCTTTCAAAATATTAATTAATATGTACCCTACTGCTAACCCCCAATCCCCATCTTTGTTCCATTCACACTCACTTCGTAAGGTGTGTTTATTTTTTCTAATCAGTCACTTTTCTCTGGTTGTGTAGGAAGGCTTCAGCAATACACTAAGGATATATTCCACACGGAAGAGCCACTGTAGTTGTACCAATTATTTGTGCACCACAGAGCTTTCCTTTTATAATTGACTTCATACATTCATGTCTTCAATGCTAAGTGCGCAGCTTCATCACCATGCTAATCTTTGTTGTGTTTGGAAAGCAAGTGCAATAATTTCCTGATCTGGGCCTGGGAGGTTTATTTATGCAGACATACTGAGTCCTGTATCTAATGACATTTGTATAATTGGTGATCCATGCGGAGGGAGCACTGCAGTTGTTGGAGCCCCACATGGTAGCTTAGGCATGAGCTCCTCCCTGTCTCACTCACTATTTGCAGAGCTCCCAAACTTAACCAGTTTCCCCCAGTTCTCCCTCCTCCATGACTGGAGAGCCTCAGGAATTGCCCCAATATCTCCCTCTCATTCTGTACAGACAAAATCTGAGTGGGAAAGGAAAGATTGCCAAGCCCCCTATTTTCCTGATCGTGAATGTGGAGTATATGGTACTTATTTTTCTTTGATCTGCATCTGGCCATAAAGAAAATTAGGGTTGGCAGAACTCTACTATGAGATTTAACGTAAGTCACCGGTAAAACAAACCTGTTTTGTAAAAGAAATATGAGATTTAAAGTACATCACTGATAGATAAAATAAGCCTGTTTGTAATGGAGATAAAAGCTATTTATATTGCTGTGGTGCTGGGTAAACATATTTTGTTCAGTCAATAATAAAGTCACCAAAAAATCCATTTCTGAATTCAGGTCAAATTTCCTAATGGTTCTATCTGAGAAAAAAAAATATTGAGGCAGGACTCTCAAAAGAGATGGTAGATTGTTTTGTTACCTTTTACCCAACGCTTTAACACAGACCGACTCAATTAATTTTTACTGAGGTCCACCTCCTCTCTCCCTTGTTTCCCTGCCTTTCCACTAGAGAATGCGAGATGTTAGAGAATGGTGAGGAACAGGACATTTGGGGTCTCTTGCTTGAATCATATACCTGGAACTGCGATGATGCCTAAGGGAAATGTGCACAGGATCCACAGGATCTGATTCAACCCATCCTGGCATGGCCTTGCTTTAAGGGTTCATACATGACAGATTTTGGTTTATGTTCCATAGAATTGAGTAAATAACTGCATTTTATAAATTTTGATGATTTCTCACACTATTTGGTTCAATATTTCAATTTTGAAACAGCCTTAAATTGCACGCATCTTGACTTTTCACAGCACTTCTACTTATACAAGGCTAGATGCATTATAGAGATGCTTATAATAGCAATTTGCACACTTGTAGTTTCTAAATTTTGGAAGTATCCCTGTGAAATTAGCCTTACCTTCGAATTTTCTGTTTTTACTGATAGCTGAAAACTTAAAAAAAAAAAACAAAAACCTCCATACAAAAATCTAAGAAAGTTTTTTAAAACAACCTTTGCAGAAGGAAAAACATATCCTGAAGGAACACTAGGACAAGTTGCAGGGATGCTCAGGAGTTGCAAAAACTTGTATTACTTTAATAATAATGATGATAAAGCCTCCTAACAAAATCCACTCCCCTACATTGACCAAAATCATAAGAAGTTTTGCTCTCCTCCTTTAGGTACAATTTTCCAAAGTCTGTTTACTTGAAACATTTCTCCCAGCCTTGATCCAATGCCTGAGAAAGGGAGAGGCTGAGAACTGAGACAGGCAGCAAGATCTCAGGGGTGCCCAACTTTGGCTTTGCAGGTTTGAATGTCATCATTGTCAGAATATTAATTAAGGACATTTCTGGAGAGCCCAAGCGGCCATCTGAGGTCTGAGGCTGGGCTGAACATCGGCTGCACTATTAAACCCTTTCTGTCCATTAGCCTGGAGCTGCGAATGAAGAATACACTGGGCAAAACACCAACTTCAGGGAAGCAGGAGGGAAAACTCTCTTTTTCCTCTGAAGGGGAAAGGGCAGGTTGCAGGAGTTCACCTGGGATATTGTATTGCCTCTGGTTGTGAGATGGGAGGCCCCTTTTTCAAAGACGAATGTGCAATACTTGAAATTGAGCTGGCAGAACCTGCCTGGGGAACAAACTCACCTTTTATTAAAACAAAAGAAAACTTGCCAGAGCTGCTAGGCTCAACACAGCTTGATTAAAGCCATTGGGGGATTTACCAATCAAGGAAAGGGCAGAGCATGGAAAAAATAAGAAGTGCTAGATCAGTTAAAAGCAGCTAGACAAAACCCTGAGGCTCTGCAGCTGGTCATTGCTGATGCAAGAGATAGACTGCCTCATGGAGAAGGGATATAATGGGAGAAGAGCAACACATTAATCTGCAGAGTTCAGCATTAGGGCTGACTAATCACACACTGCGCTGGCAGCTGTAGACTACAGACCACCTTCTCAGGGTAGGAGCATCGATATGGATCCCTGTTTGTCATCAAAACTACACATATTACACCGTGTCTGCACACCCTAAGCAATGCAGCTCACTACTACTTTTCCATGCCAAAGAAGATTAGTGAGAAAAGTAACTCAAGACTGTGTCCACACTAAGTGCAAATTGAACATACAGCAGTGAGCTGCTAATCGAAGCATTGCTCGGTACTTTGGCGGCAGGTTATCACTGGCCTCGCTGGGCAGTCAGCCCTGCTGGAAATCATTATCACTGGAGAGGCTTCAGCTAACAAATCTCCTCTAAAGGCACTTCAGTGAAACAATGTTAATCGCTAATTCTGATTGCCTGCTTCCCACAAGTCCGCGGGACAGTGACGGTAAAAGGAGGATGCGCAAGTGAGCTCCCTGAGGCAGGCAAGCAAAAGGTGTGAACATTTACCCAGGCACAGATAAAGGGATAAAAACATAGCTCTCTAATTCCTTTTCACGCTCTCATCAGTAGCACTGGGATAAGGAATTCAAAGATTCACCACACAGAATCCTTTTCTGCCTTATTGAAGAACTACCTGGCTCCCATTCAGGCTATAAATTAACACCAATTAATAAAAGGACTTTAAGGCACATGGCCATACACCTGGTCAGATCACAAACTTTTGCCAGGATCCTGTACTTGCTACATAATAGGGAAGTAAATGAAGCCACCAGGTCCTCACACAGCTCAGATCGCTTTGCCCATGCCATTTTAAGAAGACAGAGTTATGCGATCTCCATAGATGCATTTTCAGGCCTGATCTCCTCTGCCAGAAAGGACAAGTGTTACCTGCCTCCTAATCACATCCAAGGCACTCTACACCTGTACTAGAAAGCTATTATTTTTTATTTGCCAGTGTAACAATACAAAAGAATGGCGACAAGTCTTTTTTGCCCTGCCGCCTTCATTGTGCAGCATTTTCTCCCCCCGTCCACTTCTCCTCCTGCCTGCCATAAGAAGTGTCAGAAGACATCAAATTCCAATGTCTAAATTAAAAGTAGTAATCTGATCAGGACGAAATGCCAAATGAGTCACCTCCTTCCACAACAGCCTCTATGTCACCTGCCCTTTGCTCTGCTGCTTGGCTTTCATAGTTTGCTGCTCGGCACAGTGTCCAAGATAATATAAAATGGACCTGATAAGGAAGGGGCTAATGGATAAAAACTTCATGAGAGCTTTCAGGTAGAAGACTTTACAGTATAAGCAGATATAAGTGATGACATTTGTGGGGAACCTGCCCTATACTCTTCCTTTTTAATGGGAAAAGTAAAGTGAAGTTGATAGAATAATTCTGAATTTTTCACCTTCTCTCTTCTAAATGGCACATCAGTGAGACACTGACAATGTTCTTGCCATTAAACCTGACAGAGAAATATATATTCCCTGATTCCAGAAGGCTGCAATAATGTAAAAAGCAGTATGAATCTGAACCAGATGACCAGGTGGGGACCTGGACACAGAACAATGTAGGATCAATAGCTTTTAATAAACTTGCTGAATTTGGCACCAGTTGTTCCTGAGCATCAAAGAAGAAACTAATTTAAAGAAGGGACCTGGAAAACTTTTTTAAAAAAAGAGAACAACATGACCATTTTCTTCTGTATCTTCTTTGACTTTACAGAAGTATATGGAATACCAGCATGTGAATCAAGATACTTTAACTATTCTTTACTTGCCCCCTCTCTGAGGGCAGAGCTCAATTTCCATATGGGCAAGATAGCTTTTTGTAACCATTCATTTATTGCATAAGCTAAGTAAAGGTATATATATTATATACATATATCTATTATATATATCTATGCATAATATATATAATATATATTATAATTCCTTCTCATCAACTAGCCGAAAGAAATAATTCTGCACTAAAATTTCATAAAGCTCAAAAAAGAAAAAGACCCCACCTCCCTACACACCTACTTTTTCTCTTCGGTTTTGCACTGTATTAAGTTCAGCATAACTCACTGCTTAGGGTTTACCTTAGTACGATACTGCTGTACCCTCCCCCCCACCCAGGCTATCCTGAAAAGTAGACTAGGCCTTTTCTCTTTTTAATGGTTCTTCTTCTAAACCAAGATGTCTCCAAAATAAAACAAGCAAAAAAGCCTCCAAATCCTACCCTCTTAAACACCAGGTTTTCTTGCTTCACCTACATGTTCCGCATGCAGCTACAGGTTCTCAAGTCCCATAGCCAACACCCGCCATGGGAATCAGATTTAATCAGTAATAACTATTTGCGGCTCTCAAGGCTAAGGAAAAAGGCAAAACTAGAGAAGGACTAGATGGCTGGGAAGCCTGATGAGAGAAAAGACAGACCCAGCAGAAAAATGAGACATTCTAGGGGAAGATGAGCCTTTCACTCTGAATACAGGAGTTTGCTTTCCCTCTATTATTTGTTTTTTTTCCCCTATATCTGGCTGGCTTCCTAAGGGTTAAGCCATCTTTGGTAGCAGGAAGGTAAAACTGTCCTAAACGTCTTCAGAAATCTGCTTGCCTATTAGTAATTCCCTGGTGACAACGTAAAGAAAATCAAACACCAGACTTCACATCCTGAGGAAGCCTTGTTATGCATATTTAATAAAAGGAAACATACTATAAGATAAAAATGTGTGTCCATGGAAACTGCGTATCTAGCTTTTTTTGGAAAAACAAACAAAACACTAAACCAAAACCAACAACCTACATTAAATTTTACATATGACTTTCTTTGACGTACACTCTCCCTCTACCAGTTCTGTGTTATGTATTGACTGTCAGAGATCTTCACTGCCTGACTGTTATTTTCACATCCCAGGGACGATCTCGGCGTTGTACAGCTCTGAGATCTGTCACGTACTGTACACAGCCTGGGCTACACATGGGCTTTTCTGCACTAAGCAAACATGGGCTGCAACAAAGCACTGAGCAGGATGTCTTGCCCCTAGGATTTAGAACTCTTCAGTAATTTTTTGGTGAGGGGTTAGATGAGGGGAAAACAAAACAAACAAAACAAAATTGCATGGGCAAGCCAGAAGCAGTCTGTGCTCTGCAAGGAGGGGAGAGGGAGCTGTGGTCCCAGCCCTCACTCCTGCCTATCCTCACACTCTGCATGTACAGGAGAGACAAGAAACATGGGTATATATCTCCCCTGGGGACATGGGGATCATCCATGGGTGATTTTTGGAGGCTAGCTTGAGCCCATGATGCTGTAACTGTTGAAAGCTTCAACCAGCAGCTGTCCTAGTGCTTTCTAGGGGATAGCTGAACTGCTGCTCAGGATAGAGAACACAATGGCAGGATCAACAAACACTGGATCATCTCGTGGTTCTCTCAGCTAAAGCCACCAGAGCAGTGCCCAGCATCATGAAACACTCAATAAGCTGCTTTGTTTGCAGCACCAGCTGCTAGGCACTGTGAAGAGAGTTGCAGTAGCAGTGGTTTGCAAGAGATGCATGTGCAGAGACAGACAGCTAAAGAGCTCTGTTACAATTAGCAAAGGATGTACAACCACATTTTTATCAAAATGAAAACAATAGTTGGTTTCCTTAACATTTTCCTTTTACCACACAGGCATATATGCCAACTCTACCAGCTGGCTGTAGTACAGCTCTGGGAGAATGGTGAGATGTACACAGTAGGCCATACTGAGTGATATACGGAGCAAAGGCCATCATGGAAAACTTGACCTCCTCCAATCTGTTTCTACATAGAGTTCCACTGTATAGATTGCATTATCACTCAGCAGCTTTGAGGATCAGGACCCTACCAAAGAAAAGCCTGTGGCAGGATCATGAGCTATCACCTTATTACCATTGTTTCCAATAGAGTCACCATTTTCTCCTCTTCGGTAACTAGGCAATTAAATTTGGTTCCCACTGTATTTTTTTTGTAATAGCAGAGAAGAATTTCCACAGCAGGATCAGACTTTTAAACAAAGAGCATTAGTTTCCTACCTCACTCCACAGAACACTGACAAACCCAACCTCTACCCTCCTCCTCCTCCTCTGCACACCTCTGCACACATTTGTTCTGTAACTGCTGCCTTTCATTTAACTTGCTCCTAGGGAAAGACTTCCCAAAGACTTTACTTGCCCAATTACTAGACAAACATAACCACACACAGCTAGGCTAATGCAAATAGATTCTCTGCTCCTTCATCCAGTACACTTGCTTCAGGCTTTACTACACATTCATAAGCAAATTCTGTTTCCTCCCTCCTTCCCTCCTGTGTTCGTCTTGAACTAGAGAGAAGCTTTTATCCTGTTCTCTTGTTACCATACCAAGCATCCATAAATTCATTGCACTGCTTGATTCTCCTCACATTCCTGAAACTGAGCACCTGCAAAGTCTGCACATTGGAAATTCACTCCTGCAGGAAGAGTCATTCAGGAACAGACCTACAAGCCCAGACAGCAATACAGAGGCTGCCTGGTATTGTCCATACCATTCTGTTGTGCATTTCAGATCTCAGACCTCCCGCAGTCCTATTTCACCCTAATCTAAGGCTGCATGCCCTGGTACAGAAGAAGACCTGACCAAAGTACCCATACGTGAAATCTGCATGTTCTGTACTGTAAGGCTTTCGTGCCTGATATCCACCACCATATATCTGACAAGGCTGATCAACAAGGCCTGCTAGTAGCATGTGTTTTCATGTACTCCATAATACAAGCAGGAGACATACTGTTCTTACTTTTAATAGGATGATTCCAGCATACTAAAGCAGCCACCCTGGCAGCTTACAGCCTGCAGCCCCAGATCACACCTCTGAAAGACTTATTGCACGAGTGGAGGGCTGTCCAACAATGAGAAGTACCCAAACAGCCAGGCTGAAGTGCGAGGTTCACAGGTCACAGTCACTATCCGCAGCATTTTCAGTCTAAAGATAGGGTGTGACCAGAGTTTCACAGGCGGTACTTTTTCAACGTGTGTGGGGATTAGAGTGCATGAGTAGATTACTCACTGTTCTCCTCCTGCCAAGCAGAGCATGCTGCGGACTCACCAGAGAACAACAGCCATGTGCCACGGCCTTGCCCCAGAGATTGCACGGTCTGAGGCCTGTCAACAGTGCACTGACTTACAGGGAGGCCCACAGAGTGCAGGAGTGCTGGTGAAGTGGACTGACAAAACGACAGTTGGGTCCTGGGGGCCATGGTGCAGCAGCCACCAGCCAGCCAGATGTGTGTGCCAGGAAACACATAGCACCTCCAGAGGAACGCCAACATGGGCCCTCAGTGAGGACAGCATTTCTGACCACGGAAGTAAATAATGTGTCAGCAAAGGCAAGAGCACAAGCACATTTTTTATGAGAACTAGCAGTCTTCCTCTCCTGGCTATTCCTTCCCAGCTCTAGGTGGTCCCATGCCTACTGCATGGACCACCCACAGGCCATACATGCTGGCCTAGCCCAGGGCCACGGGCTTGACGAGTCCTGGCAACCTGTGGGAAACAGATGATCAAATACTTCCACGACGCTTGCAACAACAGTTATGCTCAAGTAAATCTGATCAATAAGGAGCATGTAGAGCAGGAGAAAGGGAAGACCGGTATTACACTGTCAGCAGCAAGGCTACAATGACACACATGGAGATGCTGGGAACCCAGAATTTTGGACTATGGGTCAGCCAGGACACCTCATTTCACTTATTATTTCATTTGCTCTTCTTTGCCATCTGTTTTGTTCCCAGCAACAAGCTCTTCCTATGTGACTTGCCAAGTGTACATGCTAAATATATTTCTTCCTGTCAGGGTAAGAAATGGGTTAAGTAAGCTTAGAAGTGGGTTTGTTCTCCAGCTAGCATCTGTATGGCCTAATAAAGTCGGATAACTGTATTACTGGGGTAGCTTGAAAACAGATGAAATCTGCTTTCTGTTTTTGCTAAATCCACAGCTAAATGATTTTTGAGGGGGATGTTTTCATGGGAGATAAAAGACTAAAATCAATGATAGCACTGTCTGAAGACTGAAGTTTCATTTTATCTCCACAAAAAATCAGGAGTCAGCTATTCCAGTCGCTCTCTATTAAGTTTTGGTTCAAAAATGTCACTTGTACTCACAGCAGTGCTGAAAAGACTATTATCTGAATCTAACTGTAGCATAAAGATTCTCTTGGAATCTTTTGTTTATTGAATTAGATAAGCATACATAAGTAATGCTGTTTATTACAAGAAAAGACTTGCAGGTGATATGAAACCCAAACTATGATGTGTGACAAAGATTAATAACAGTAATCATAAATCATTATGAGAATGGCATGAGACCTAAAGATAACACATACATACAATTAGATAACAGTCTGTTTTTTAGGGAATTTAGGAGAAAAGTGCCTGACAGTTCAAAAAGGAAAATTACCATCTCTTCCAAACACTTTTCAAGAACTGCAACAACAGCTTAATCCACTAAAATGATGAACTTTCATGTCTAACCATGGTGATGGGTTTGCATCACACCAAAATCTAATAAGAACTCTGAGAAGCAAGAGCACAGTGCAAGATGGAAGTTAAATATTTCACACTCTAAAGGGTGCTTATTACATTGTTTTACCTTCCTGATTGTACACCACGGTGACATATTTCCAGAAATACCAGCTTCTATAAAATGCCACCAAAGACTTGGTTTTGGCCTACGTTACCAGACAGGCATCTGGCAATGGTTTCTCAGTTCTGGATCTATCTGGCCACTAGAGCTAAAGAAGATCTAGCAAGCATTAGGCAACACGGTTATCTACAGTGACTGGGTGACTAGAATTGAATTGTCCTGGATGTGCTAGTCCTAAAATCCTAATTTTCCAATCAGTCTTCCTTTGCAGTTGGCTCTGTCTAGAGACTTCTGCAAGAGGAATTAGGATTAACTATTTTTTTTTTCTTAGGCACTATACTCTTTAAATACAGATCTAGCTGTAAAGCGCTGCTGAGTAGAAATGAACCCCTGCTCATTTTCTCTTTGCAACTAACTTCTTTTATAAAGAGCTTAGACTCCAGTTCAGCTAAGCCTTTAATTGTGTGCTTAAAGTTAAGTATGTGCTTAATGTCAATGGGACATATGGGTAAGTATGAAACTGTGTGTTTTGTTGAATAGAATAAGTTACCTCAAAGATTTAAATGTTTTGCAGAACTGAGGCCCTGGCAAATAGAAAAAGAATAAGCATTTAATGGGGTATTGAAAAGAAATAGGTTCCTAGTATCAGTTGGTAAAGTAGTATTTTAAAGTTTTTTTCTCCTCATTGGTATAATTATGTCAATAACTCATTTCTGTTCATCCTAGAAGGAAAGATTTATTTGAACGTTAATTGAAATGTGGCAGCTTAAACTAAATAACTGAACTTTTGCTTTTGGGTGTCTTTGATCAGAATGTCAAGGATATTTAGATAATTATTTCTATTACATCAGTGTTCAAGACCTTGCCATTAAAATATATATACATATCCTCTCATCTTTACTGCATTTTTAGAATTACTACATTCCTGTAGATGTTCAGCCAGAAAAATGATGAGGTGAGTATCATGCATAACAATGCTATAAAACCAACACATGTACTCACTAGGATTTGAGGGCTATTGTGATGGTACCCTGCTGAGATCCTTGCCCCTGGTTTATATACACTCGTTACACAGCAGTGTTAATAATGGTTCTAAAGCAGGAGGAAAGGTATGAAATTATAAAATCCCTCTTGTTGTTGCTCCTGTTCTTGAATCTGGGAAATTTATCTTCCATGAGTTTCTGTACTTAAGCACTTTCTTTCACGAGTAGTTTGGCGATTGCCTTTACTGTCATTTGCTCTGAAAGAAACATGACCCTGAATCAACTGAGGTGAGCAGTTTTTGAAAAGCTATACCTGGTAGACAAAAGCAGTCTGCCTTTTGGCAGCTCTCTTTCCTTTTCTGTCCCTGAGCTCAGCCTGTAGCAGAATGAGGTGTTACCCTGTAAAAAAGAATAAATGCTACATGCAGGGAGAGTGTTTCTTTCTTGCCTTATCCAAATGTGTTCTACTCTTGTCTGTCCTACAGCTATTGCATCATATTCAGCCTCTACTTGTCCTCTAAATCTTGCCAGAATCTACGTTTTTGCCTCTTTGACTGAAATTAATGACCACACCTATTCATCCTTCTGACACGTCTGTTCTCATTACTTCTTCGTACTTTGACCCTTCCTGGTGTCATTATCATACTAATGTCTTTTACCTTGTGTGTCTCCAGCAATGGGAACAGTTCTTTCGCATGACTTAGTACAGAGCATTACTAGAGGGTCAAACATTTTCTAATGCCTCACTAATATTTTTCTTCATTTCTCTCACATGATGAGCCACTGAAATATGGAGCAGTGATACCAATATTTCAAGAAATGTCTCATCAAAACTCTTTCATTTAATGGCTACAGTTTTATGTCACAGTCTTGGTTACATTTCAGTGGTAAAAAGAGAAAGTCAGTGGCAAGTTAAAAAGGGCAATAAACAAGATGTATCATGAGCAATATGCTGATAATTACGCTATTACTACATTCAATGCTTAGTGCCGTACCTTCCTAGCTTGTTATTTTCCTTCAGGTTTTTGGGACAGCTGAGACTGTTAATAGAAACTCATGTCACTAATTTTCTGGTTTCCCTTTTAAATTCTGATGAGTAATATTTGGGTTGCAGCTAACACTGGAGGTTTCTTATTTCTTTTAAACACTTCTCTTGGAGGTTTAAAATGAATCAAGCACATATTCCTATAGGTCTTTCATTTTGTAAGCATTTTCTCCTTCAAACAAAAATCTGCATTCTGGGTCATATTTGGAGATTTGTAATGTCTCTTTAATAGATTGTAAAACCAAAGGGATTGTTATGATAATCTATTTTAAATTAACTTCTATTTAGACAATAGTACATTTTTCAAAAAGATAATCAGAGGGGAGAAATTCATTCTGATAGTAGATAAATTGTTCTGGTAATCAATTACCCTCAGTTTTAAAACACTGTGTGGTTTAAGTCCGTATTTGTTAAGCTCCAGCTTCCATCCGCTAGATACTGTTACCGATTTTAGTATTCACACTTCTTCACAAGTATAAAATAGCTGTTTTATGTAGATATTGAAGACCGCTATCAATTCAACTACTAACCTACTCTTAGATAAATTAGGTATACTAATTTCTTAAATTGCATGTTATTGGCATTTTTTGTCCACAGGCATTCTTTTGTTCCTCTCAGAACCTTTTCTGTTTTAACAAAGTTTTTCTTAATGGGTGAAAACAAGACTTGGACAGAGAATGCTAGCGATTATCTCAGTCATACCACGAACTCATCTCCCTCCTGCTTGACATTCGCTGCTTACCCATTCAAAGCTAATGTTTTTCTCTTAGCCATTATATTGAACAGGGAGCTCATATTCAGACACTACCTATCACAAACGTCTGAATCTTCGTCAGTACCACTGTATTTCAAGGGTACTTTTCTGCTATTCTGTACGTGTGACTAGAATTCTTTGTTCCCAGGCATATGACTTTGTATTTGATGGTATTAAAATGCATGTTGTTCCGATGAGCTCACCTTACGGAACGATGCAAATCCAGAATATAGAAATGATCTGTCCTGGCATTATTTACCACTCCACTAATTTTTATGTCATCTGCAATATTTACCAGCAGACATTTTGTATTTTCTTCCAGATCATTGCTAAAGAATAACTAGCATTAGGCCAACAACAGATTACTGCAAATGGCTCCATAGGATGCAGATTTTCAATCACAGGGCGTTTGAAATCTATCCACTCAATACATCTTTCAGTCAAAGCATAAAGGGGTTTGGAATAAGCTCTATATATGCTATAAAATGTTAGGGAAAGGTTAAGCTGTTTTAAACAACAAAAATCTAGCTGACCAGGCAATAGATTGTTGCCATCTAGTAGCGTTTTAGACTATCCAGTCGTAAAGTGTGAACATCAGCATGGGAATAAATACAAAACCACATTGTGCAAATAGAATATATCCAATCCCTTAGAAATAACGCAAGACAGCTTTCTCCTTCAAATGAATCTGAGTAGCTTTGCGATAAATACGACATGATAATATTCGATATCAGAAGTATTAATATTTTGGATAGAGTCATCTGCCTACTTCGTACCCAAAATACAAGCAAAACTTGGAGACCCCTTTGATTCTGGAAGGGAGACACAGAGGCAGCAGTATATATGCATCTCTCATCTCAGCAATGGTCTAATATATATGGTAGCATCACAATAACCTAATTCTGTCCTTTCTTTTTCTTAGTCAGCACAGTGCACAGTAATCTCACATGAGCCTGCATCTTGCAAGTTATGTAGGGTTTTGGCAGAACTGTCACTTCCCTTACAATACAATGCATTTTGGGCTTGGGTTCATTATTAAAGAAATAGTATTTGTCTAGGATTAGTCAGTCCAAATGCAACACTTTAGGTTTTATTTTTAGTGATTTATCTGGGTCATATATCAGTATGTGATACACAACGAAACTGTGGCTCTATCTAATCTTGTAGTAGGAGGGATATGATTATTATTGCAATATGGGAATAAATCTAATAAATCAATTTCCCTCTGGCTTGGACATGACTATTTAGAAATAACATTCATCTGGAAAAAAGAATTGTCAAAGGTTTTGTATGGATTTCAGAAGTTCTTGCCAAGAAACTCCTCTATTTCTACTCCTCCAGCCTTCCAGGACCAAGACTCCAGTTTCACCTTATTATTCAAGCAGGATTCTTATTGCTTTTTATTTTTGGCTCTTTAAATGGACAAACAAATATTTTTTTCACCTTTTGGCTCTGCAGTAGTTTAGTCAAACAGCTGTGGTTTGCCTTGCTATTACTATGATCCATATGCCACAAACCAGAAATATTGGATGCTACCATGTTACTGTTAAAATAGAGGTCAAAACTTGCTCTTTGTGTTGGTCATCTGCATTGATGTAGGGCTCTGTCATAATGCATACTAAATGGGGGTTGAAAGTCTAAGTCTTTGTACCTTATCACCACAGTTTTGTTCAGAAACACCTGAAGTCTTAACAGGTTATGTATATGCAATATTTCTTGCTTCTATTTTTACAGGTGTTACAGGATTCAGTAATATATATATACAAAAAGGGGAATATCGCATTTGCAAGAATTCCTTCCTGTATGGTGTACATCTAAAGAAAATTAATATCAAGAATAAAAACATTTTAAATGTGACTTCAGAATCTCCTGGTTTTAAATATTACAGACTTACTGCCAGTAACACAATGTAGGTATTTAAATATTCTTCAACTTCACAAGCTTTTGCTATGTTAAATATTTTTACTTAAAGGCATAATATATATTTTAAAAACTATAGCATGTGCAAACCATTTTACAGCCCTGAGCTTCATGGAATTAATAGAGGTTTAAAGGTAATAAGGCTCATCTGTTTTATGAAGGGGATGAGCTACCTTGACATACATGCTCATATACTGCAGGTACTAGAGTTCCCAGGTGCAAATAGAATTAGACAGATGGGGCGGAATTGGTAAGAAAACTGACTGAGTTTAGTCACATGAATTGGATTTTCTAAAAGTGGAAACATGAAATCACCCTTTCATTATCCTTGCATCTGACAAAATACATTATCATATGTTTTTGCTTGAACAGTGTAAAGATCATTCAAAACAGATACAATTGCAAATCAGGAAAGATCACACTTACGTGGAGCCCTGACAATGTGATCTCATCAAGCTAGGACTTGAAATTGCAAGTGTCACTTCAGATAAGATCAGAGAATGCTTCCTGTCCCAGTGATGTGACATTATCAGGTTTGAGACTGTAGCAAAGGCACATGCACGATTTTGTGAACTAACAAGGCAGATTGAGAACACACTGGTTGGCAGGATATTTTAGATCCTGAGATTGCCTTGAGCTGGGCATAATTACAGCTCATTTTTTGCACATGGGAAAGCCATCTCGAAGACGAAAAGAGCAGGGTACTCACTGAAGAAAGAAAAATGTTGAACTTTCAATTAGCATTAGTTCAAACATCTGAACTGTGTTTCACAGCGTATGGACAGCTTTTGGGTGAAAAAAGCAATCTTCTATAGAAAACTCTTCAACAGCTGTGCTTCTATTTGTACAGGAATCGTTTAACACATAGAATTCTACTTTTAGTTGTGGTGTATTTAAGCTTGCTTAAAAAAAAAAGAAGTAGAAAATGGAGAGTTTGTAGATCTTATATTGCATTAAGTTCATCCTTAAGACAGGTCATTAGGAATTTATTAGCAGGATTTTTCTGTTGATTTGGACTCCTGAACTACAAAGTAAACACAGTGGTTCACAGTCATAAAGAACGAAAGGCAAAGTGGCAGGAAGCCATCTTGGCTCTCCACATATTTTTGGCGCTGTTTAGAGCTTAGTACACAGCAATTTGTCAGGAACCGATTCAGAACTAGACGTTAGGTACCTACCCAAAACAGGATTCGTCCATTAAAAGCAGTAAATGGGAAGATCCCGGAGGTCACATGAGAATTTGCAATCTGAGGATGTTTCCTAACACTAAAAACCTCAAAGCAATTAAATGCCACTCCTGATCTGGAAATTCCTTAGCACCTGCAATTTGCCTTTAATTGAACAGATGCCAACTTACTGCCTATATAGGAAGATCTACTATTTGGAGTTAGGTGTACTTCGTAGCTTTAACTCCATCAGTTGGCTGAAGACCCCTGGAAGCCAAGGCTTAGGAGCACACCCCTCTGTTGAAACCATGGGAGTAGAAGATGCAAATTGGTACTATTTTCATTGCGGAGGACATGAAGTCTATCATGGGAAAGCAGCTGGAGGAGGCAAAACTGTGAAGTGCTTTTGCCTCAGTGGTATAAATAAATGTACATAAGAATAAAACATTAGTTAATCAAGCGTATTCGTGGTCTACTCAGAAACCACGTGATTTCACGTAGCATGGGCTGCAGTATTTGAAATACTAATTTCTTGTGAAGAAGAATACAGAAGGTCACTTTGCCCAATGTATGTATGTAGTGTGATACCAAAATAATTTTAAAATTAACATTTAAATGGAGAGCATCCTATCCCCCACAAAACCAGCGTTTTTTTTCCAGTGACTGCCCAGCATATTAAGACCACAATGACTGACACCTTTCTATATGATGTTTGACAAAATGTGAAACTATAACTTTAGTGTGTAACTAAGATCCAGTGGTGAATGCTGTTTAATATCATAGCTGTTGTTCCAGCTCCCTGTTTTTGCACAAATGTTCACATCAACTG
Organism: Pampusana beccarii; assembly: GCA_013399365.1. Taxonomy (NCBI): domain Eukaryota; kingdom Metazoa; phylum Chordata; class Aves; order Columbiformes; family Columbidae; genus Pampusana; species Pampusana beccarii. The sequence continues at coordinate 983,382 of VWYH01008301.1, forward strand.
GAGGAAAAAAATACTACACGTTCTTAACTTAACAAACTTTCTTGCATTGATTAACACAGTGTTTTATCAGACCTGAAAGAACAAAGTTAAATGAACAAGAAGTGAAAACTTATGATGGATGTGTCCCTCATAGCATTTAGATCTTTTCCACTTGATTAAAAATTCCTAGTTCCTCTTCACTGAATTGTTTAGTTTTTTAGCAGTCTCTGTCCTGATTAAAACAAATTAGCATCAAAGATCCCCAGCTGAATGAGGAATCATTAATTGAGAAACATGCAATGCTCCTTAATTACCTTAGAACAGTCAGAGAACAAATAATCTTAGGTTTCAAAGGGGTTTGCACGCACTGTGCACCGTGGGCTTATTCTCTGTGTCTGCTGGAATAAAAGTAGACTTGCCTATACCATTGAGGGATATATCAGTGCAAGCCTCAGTAAACACATTGTAGATTGTTTATCTAAAGTGGAAAAAAAAATAGCAAGGTAATGGCTGACTGGAAGAGATAGATGTTTCAGTTTATTGTGTTGATCATAGCTTTCAATTTGCTTTGCGTATGCCAACATTGACTGAAAAAGAATGAAAGCTGTTCATTATTGATACAAATTTAAATACTCCTAGAGCTAGAGAGTTTTACTCAGAAGTACCTAACAAAATGTCAGACATGTAGGTACAGAGAGCGACTGTGCAGCTTGAAATAGCAAACAAAAAGGCAACAAACTTTCATAAAAACTGGCTCAAAAGGAATCCAAGGAATATTTGCTATTCCTTAGCTGCTTGTTCTTTGGTACCCGGTTCTTCTGACTGTTGTTTTTTCTAAGCTATGACTCAGATTCCTCAGATCAGCACAGCCAGTGCCAGCCTTCATAGGAGAAGGAGTAACTGACTTTTTTAAGGGCACAATATACTTACTGATACAAATATCTTAACATTTGTTTTGCTCCACCAGCTCATAGAAGAAATCCTGCAGAAAAATGTCATTCAATAGCACTGAGTGTATTCCTGGAGTAGGGCTGTTATTTAAATTGCTTTGGCACTAAGGCTAATCCAGTGAGTGCTGCTAGCTTAGAAACGAGACAGCAAAATTAAATGCTGTGCAGGACTACCTGAGCTAGCTGGGAACAGGCTGGCTTGTACCAGCGCCAGTATCCTGTGCTCTCTCACCGCACTAATTAGCTCTGCAGAGCAGTAAGCGATTAGCAGGGGTGCAGTACAGTGCTGATGCAGCTATGCCCTTCTGGTACCCAGACTAACTCCTCTAGAGTCAGCTGGCGAGATCTGCACCATACTCTGGTATGCGATACAGGCGTATCTTTACAATCTTTGGCATCCAAAAGCCTGATGCAACGTAATAGAATGTACTCAGTTGACATAACAAGATGATAAATATAAAGGATAAATATCATAGTAATAAATTTAAAAAAAAAGAGTCCCTATATCACAGGAAAGCATTGGGCTCGCTCCCAGTTCCTATAAACCTGTGCCATTCCCTGACATCATCAATGAATTTTTCCTAACGTACCTCAAAAGGGTAATCCTAACATCTGTTAAAGAACTTGAGTTAAATGTTACATCTGGCCTTAGCATCGTGGCACCTGAAGGACAAGAGTGGCATATCCAACCACTTACACTAAATCCACTTTGCTTAATCCTTTTTTGGTCCATAGCCATGAATTTCTATCTAACTGGAAGCCTGAAGATTTCACAGATTTCATCTGGGCTCTTTCTTCTCCTAGATAAGTAAGGATGGTATCCACTCATAAAGCAAAACCCCCTTTTAGCTACAGACTACGTAAAACTGGAAAGGAAAGTCAGAAATATCCTCAGCCCCTAGGAGGACACTGCTCACTTTATGTAGGAAGATACTATATGTATTTGAAAGCAAAAACACAGACCTTGAGCCAAACTGACACTTCTCTAGGTAAAGCACATATATAAATATGTGTGTGTGTTAGTTTAGCACTTTGTCTCTCCTCCTGTGAAACAGACCTGCATCTGTATATCACACTCCTCACAATCAAGTGAGAGGACAGAAAGCAAAATGTCATGTTGTTCAGTGGTTTAAGTTTTACTTATTTAGAGTTTAGTGATGCTGTTTTTGTTGTTGTTGAAATCATAATTTGTATGTGTACAGCCACTGATGCCCTTCCTCTTGGCCTTCATTTTTAGAGTCTATAAACAAAAAAAGTTGATCTTCCCAGACAGCAAAACTACTGCTTGCACACTGCACTGTCACAAGAACACAAATAAAGAACCCTTTGCAATTGTTTGCCATCAAAGCAAGGTTTTGCAAAGCAGGCAAAAGCCAACCAAGCTTCAAAGCACTCCTTTTGGGGTGGTAATTTTTATAACAAAGGCAGTATGTTGTAACAGCAGCTTGAGTAAAAACTGGATAAATCACAAGTTCTGAATGCCTCAATTTTGAGTGACCATTGAGCCATACAAATTTAAAGGGTGCTTTGGAAAAATTGATTAGCTTATAAAATAAGCTAAATAATAACATAAAGCCTACCATTAGTAATATCAGTGGCTTACTGGTGAAGAGACCATAAAGCTGTATGTTTTCCTTTTAATGGGACTGGGAGAGGCACAGTGGGAGGCAGACCACGTAAAATGGCAGTCAAGTTATGTAAAATAAGAACACCTATGCAGCAGTATGACTAATTCACTTAAAATATCTACATTTCTCAAACCCTCACCCATCCAAGTATTGCACAAACAACCCCCAGATCTACAGTACTACAGAAATTAGGTGATGGTTTAGCACACTTGCTCTAGCTGGGGTTACCTGGATCTTGAAAAAACACAATAACTTTGATACACGTGTGACTCTGAAACCTCTGCTGACCATAAAAACCTGGACGGGCTAAAGGAGTGGGGTCATATTAAAGTAATATTTCTTGGATTTGAAGGCCTGCTCTTCACAAAGAAGCACTAAAGCTTCGAAAACACTTGAATGAGGATTGGGAAAGCAGGTAAAATTGCAGAGGTCTAAAGAAAAGATGGAAACTAAGGACACAATGTTTTGAGGGCATATGGTGCAGGAGAAGACAAAATGCATAGTGGGGAAATGGGAACAAATGGTGGGATATAAAAACTTTAAAGGCCTGTACAGGAGACAGCTTTGTCCCATCAGAGCCAAATTTAACATATATACTACAAATATTAATAAAACTTACAAATTGTGATGGATTCATGAATCACTGAGTAGCAGCTAAGGACAGGTTTGAAGATTTCTATATGAAGTGAGCAGATGATATTAAGCGTATGATGATTGTAGATACATTAGGACTCCTAAAGAGACCAACAGCATAATTCCAAGAAGAAAGATAAAATGATTTGGAAATGAATCAGGATCAGCATGCAGCTGGATTGGTTTCATGATTCGATTAAATCAAAAGAAAACTGAGAGAAAAACCAATGCAAAACCCAATATTTGAATGGCATGGTGGAGAGAATGGAGCAGAGGAGGAAAATTAATGCCTGAGAAGGCAGAATCTATGTCTGGAGGAACATTTTCTTGCAAATCTGCTGAAAAATTAAAATATTTTGTTTTCAAAGAAGGAAGTTACAGAGTGATGGACCTGAGTTGTTTGTGGAGCTGAGTTCTGAAGAGATCCAAGAGGCACTTACAACCCTTTGGGAAGAGCTCAGCACCGTGGGCTGACAGAGTTGCCATTAAATTATTAAAAGCAGAAAGAGCTAAATGAAGCCAAAGGCTGTGCAGAGTAATTCTGTTGATTTCAGATATCTGAAAAAGTTTCAGAGCAATGGAAGGTGGTTTTCATAAATGCAATGTAAAAGCTAGTGCAGTGCCGGTCTTTTTCTTGAAGCCTATAAAGCTCTCTCAGAAGGCTTTACTTTTCTTACTTTTTTTTTTAATAGAGGAGGAACAGTTGAGTAACACTGGTGGGAATTCTGGAAAAGCGTTCTACCAAATATTAAATATTTTTATGAAATATTTGATAATACATAGCACTACAATCACAATGAATATAGATTTTAAGAAATCTTACAATGCTGTATCATGGCCTCTGAACTACATTGGAAGAATTTATAACTTCATAAAAACATTTTTTAAAAGGCATAGTCATTATTTGCAGTGAAGAAGATGGAGCATGAAGAGTGTGCAAAATCTCTGGCCCATTTAATATAAATAAGGGATTAAGGCATGGAAATGTTATTATCCCCAATATGCCTCAACATGGTTAAAATGGTACAATCACTGACATTTTCAGACTACAATGAACATCAATATAGTGGAGCACCTTTGGGATCCCATGGTCTGGGTGACTGTGAATGAAGCAGAAGGTACTGTACAAAGAATGGCTACTTGAAGGAGAAAAAGCACAAATAAGGTAAAATCAGACATCTGAGAAGCCTGATTAATCAAAGATGTCAGCATGAATCATTTAATATCTGTCAGGAAACGTTTCCTTTTTTTTTTAAAGTTAAACTCCAAGTTGTGGTATAAAAATCTGCAACATCTATCACTATTAAATAAATCTGATACTAAATAACTTATTATCTAAAATATACTTAGCATTCATACAGTGACTGTTATTTTTAGACCACTAAAGAGCTCTGAGTACTCTCTAAACATTAATTAATTAATCTTCAATATTCCCATGCCATTAGTAAGGTTAATATTATCATTTCTAAGTATTCAGTTATGGAACTTCAAGCAGAAAAATTATTTGCCATATTCTAACCATCTCTTCAGAAGCAGACACAAAATTATCTATATTAACATATTTAGAAAGATTTTTATACCCGACCATTTGGCTTTTTGTGCTTTGCAGAGCAGGAAAGAGGAGACTTTAGGGCACAGACAATTTGGGTAGAGTTCTGTCATAAGAACATTCATAGTGGTTATCCTAAACATTAAGTTTCAAAACTATATTTATATTTTCACAGGTATATTTTATAGCTGAAATAATGAAAGAGCTTTAGGACTTCACATGAAAAAATAATTTATCCTTCATGTTAACCACCAGAAATCATGTCATAACAACGACTTTTGATAAACACTGACCTGGAAAGGGATGTTAAAAAGACTCAGACCTTCAGTAGAATTAGTTGTTAAAGATGTCTTCTAGATCTGGAAGTGTTTATAAAGAGCTTCATTTTATTCTTTTCTTGCTTCTTGAGAAGAAAGCATTTGCTAAAGTTGGAAAAGAATATAGCTAAGTGTTGTTTGATGGTAACACAGAAAGGTAAATGATTATTGTTAAATAACAATTCTCTCAAACTCCAAATTCATAAGCTTTCTGTGTAATTAGCTATGTCCTTAGCATATAAAAACTGTTACAGGAAAATACACTAAAAAATAAATGATATAATAGGATGGAAGACACCTGCCTCACTTTATGCATTCAGCCTCAGACATGCTGAAAATACTGACAGCCAATTGACAACAATTGTTAACAGGTGATAACTGATGGCCTTCTCTATACCATATTTCAGACAGACTTCTATATCCTCATTCAGAAGAATAAATAAATTTAAGGTTTTATTTCTTTAGAAATGACGATTAGTATACACACAAATAACCACTCATCCTTTTAAAGTCTTCATACTATTCAATCTGCAAGAACATGTGAGGAAACTGAGAAAATGTTCTGATTTAGATCACCTGTGAAACCAATTGCATAATTCCATACACATATATATATATGCTTCCTGTATACTTTAAAGAGGGTTTTTTTGGTTGGTGATTTTTTCCCTTTTGTTCATAATTTCCACCCTTGCTTTATTATTTTAGAAAATAAGAAGTTTTAACATCTCTGAAGAGGTGCAAAGAGACTTTTTTACCAAAACATGGCTCAGTTTCAACTTACACAACCAAGGAAGTGTCAATGAAAGGAACCTGGAGTAATAACAGGCACCTTTCAGCTTCCCAACAAATTTCAGAGGGTCACTACAATTTCAACTACATGTAAAATATAATGTTTTTTTAAATCACAGATATCTGTAAGCATAGAAATGTTCACATTTGGCCATATATGAAGTCATACAGATGTATAAACATTCATTTTGAAGGTGAAATAGCATTAAATAAAGAAAAGCTGAAACAAAATATGGCCCAGGTTCTGCAAGGCCTGTTTTTTATGCCAGATTTGTTCTTCTTCATTAGTATTTAACAAGCAAGAACAGCCGAAAAGAATATGGGAAGTTCTGGCCACCTGTAGACAACATTAGTTTTGCTATTATTTGCTATAAGTACCTAAAACAGCCTTAGTATTCCATACTTTACTCTAGAGAAGATCTGAAATAAGTATCAGTAAAGCATAGCTTTTCAGGTAATGTGGCACCTTAGAGGCAGAAAAAATAAACTTAATTTATTTCGTTTTCCTCAGTAGTGTCAAGTGTTCTGGAATGGTCAACTTTGCTTAAGAAAACAGAGAAATTATTGATTACCTGTAACAGAGACTTTTCCTTTATTGTCAAGAAACCTTTCAGATGCTTTTTAAAAAAAAATGGTAATGAAATTAGATACATAATGATTTTATATTTTAGATTAATATCATGAAAGTTATTATGCATAAAGACTGAACATCTGTTAAAGTGATCTCAAACTAAAATTCTTACCATCAGGATTTCAACTCTCTGCATTGGATTATTTAGAAAATAATTACTGCTGCAGATTTTACACAACAAATTACACGTCCTGATCTGAACTTGTCCAAATGTTTTTGATTTGGGAAGATGAGAGGGGACTGAACTATAAAGAGAGCAGTCCACTATTAAATTTTCAAATCAGATGAATCTGAATGTTCCTAATTAATGGTATCTTCATGTCTTAACATATTTAGAACTTGTTGTGTGGTTTGTTTTATTCTTTTTTATATAATTTTAATTGTGGCAACATACAGATAAGCATTTTTTGTATAGGTAAAATAGCATTTCATAGGAATGTAATGAATAGAAGTGAGTATTCTAAAGTGTTATGTATATGTGTAAAAATTTGATTTAAGTTGTTTCAGGACTATATATATATATATATACAAGTACAGAGAGGAACTAAAGTCCTGGCAAACCCATGCTACCATGGACAGTCTATCTTGTATTTTGAGCAGTAATTCATAGCTGCTGAATTTCCCTCAGCAGAATCCATGGAGTGGAGGTGGAATCCTGACAATCAGAACTTCACTGGGCCTTACTTTCCAGAACAATGCTCAGTTGTTCATTTTTCATCCAACATAAATCACATCAATGGTAAAACAGGCCATTCAACATTTTCTGACTCTAAGAAAGAGTTCAAAAGTTAAACTGGAGAACAGAGTTTTTTAAAAATTGGCTTTTTCATGAAGCAATCATAACGTGACAGTTGATAAAACATCTCATCTGATGTAAAGCAGTCATTATCAAAAAGTTTGCACTTGCCAACAACAAACAAAATGTAGTTATCAGATATAGGATGCTATTTTTATACCTTTAAAATATAGAAAGCTGTAACAGTTACTCTGCGACTTTGGTTTGAGGTGTGTTGGCAAACTTCTGGTATTTAAGGGTGGCCATTATATAAGTATTTCCATTTATTTATTTATTTTATTATTTATTATATGTCTTTACCATGTGCATGCAATCAGGGACCCTGGGAGAAAAAAGATAATTTAGGAAAAAAGCATTCTCAGAGTGAATGAAAATGCTGAATGATCCCATGACAAACATGCTTTTCTTGTACAATAAAATAACATTTTAAACTGTTAACACAATAAAATGGCTGATAGTTATTTGCCCATCTTCAAGGTTGTAATAAAATATTTTAATCCCTTTAAAACTCATACCTGCTTTTCAAGTAATTGCCAGACTCTGGTTGAGATATGGAGGAATATAATCCTTCATGGGTGAGTACAGTCAGAACTGTCCTACAAGACTACATGGTCCTTCTGTGTAGAGTGTTTCCAGTACATTCACAAAACACACACTGTATACTTCTTATGTGAAATGTTTAGTCTGAGGATAATACAGACTTTGAAATATATTCCAGAGAAGTGGTTCTTTCCTTTTACTAAGTGTATGCATCATATAAACCAGTTCCGTTGGTTTATATTCATTTGAACAGGTCAACATTAAAACTGACAGAAAGGGTTGTTTTCAAAAGACCATGTTTTTCACTATGCTAAGTAGCACTGATTGAAAGTTGCCAACGGAAGCTTTAAAAAGAAATTTTGAAAGTTTAAGAGACTGAGGTCAGAATAGGCAATAAAAGTCACAAGATCATAATGGCATTATTTTAGGATAATAATCTTATTTTCAGATATGAAAATACTGAAACAATCATGCCAGCATAAGAAATAATTATACCATAATTCATGAGTGCATAATTTATCAAAACAATAGAGCAGTCATGGCTAGACACAACCTAATATTCCTGTATAAGATATAACTACATACTGTACAATTGTTCCTTTTTATAGTTATTTTTACATTTAGTCCTCATCCGAATTAAGCTGAGTACTTCTATGTATGAATGGCGTTACAAAATAAACACAACTCACAACAGGGCTTTATTACCGCTACTGCACCACCATGGCATGCAAGTAACTAAGTAGTCAACTATAAACAGTAAAATGTCATTATCTTCCTGAAATAAAAAGAACATGAAAAATACAGATATAGTAGTAAACATCAATTATCTTTTAATATCTTTCATATTTACCAAAAGTCTATCATTACATGAGGCATCTATACCTCTGTATCACTCTCCTGTACTAGTGTGGTGGCAAATTTGGAGTTGAGAAACTGTACTTTCAACAAGCTCATACAAAACTACTAGTTTCATATTATACTGCTGTCAACAGGTAATGTGTAAATGAGAATATGACACATCTGCTACCTACCCCCTAGCATTCTGTTATTCCTTTCTGTATTCATGAATTTTGCATAAATAAAAAGACCGTTAAAGCTGTTTGCTAGGTCATCTGTTGTGGTGACTGAGCCCCCAAAAAACTAATGTCCCATAGAAAGGAAACTCTTTCACCTGATTTTTCTTGTTTAGTACTGATTGTGTGAGGTTCCATAGTGGATGCTGGATTTGAGAACCACTGTTGGAAGCAACTTGGATATCTAAACATTTATTTATTTCAGTTATGCAGGGTAATTCCTTAACTGGTGTGAAAGTGAGAATAAGATGAAATTCTGCAGCTAGGGAAAAAAAAAAAGCCATCAGCCATCCATACTTTGTTATAAAAACAAGGGTCAAAATGCTGACTGGGATTCATTTCTTCTGCTTGGAGGTCAGTACAATATATAGATACCAGCAAATTTCAATACTGAAACGGGAGCAGGTAGAAACACTAAAGTTAAACTTTCCTTAGTTTAAACTTCCCTTGCAATTTTGGAGACTGTCTTGGAAGAAAAAGCAAACTTTATTGCAGAAGAAGCTTTTCCATGCTCAATTAATTTTGCTAACCAGTTAGTTGGCATGGAGGACCCATATGCACCCTTTGTAAAATGTCATTCAGAACAGACTCTTACGTACAGAAACATGAAAGCCCACCTGTCACTCTGCTGCAGTTTCTGAGGATTTTGCATGGTAAAGAAAAATAATCATGAAAGGCTCAAATCAATGTTTTTAAGGAATTATCTTTCAAATGTTACGTGTGGTCTTCTCAGTTTATACCTATGATAAATTCAAAAGCTGCCTACCTATTTCAGGCAATGACAAAAGAGCACCTAAATCCAAATGATCCTATTGAGTTCCTGCTTGCTGCAAAGAAATCTTAGTGCTGATTACAGGGAAAAAAACTGTACAATTCTCATTGGTACATTAAGCTATAAAAAATGTCTTTTCGTTCCCTGGAATTTGTTTAATTTTCAATTATACAATTTCTTTCTACATTACAAAACAATGTACAGTTTTTCCTAGTTCTAAGGACTTTCCCTGCTCTGATATGTTCAGGATTACGAATACTAGGTATTTTATTTCATATTTTGTTGATATTAGAATCCACTCTTTTTATTAAAGCTCATCAAACATACTTGTACTGCTTTGGGGTATAGTAGGCTGGGTGACTACAACAGAGCACAGCACCTCATATGTTCATTCATAGATTTGCCTCCATAAAAACTGAGGCTGTAGTATAGCTTTCAATGGAAGCCATTTAAAAAGAAAACATTACAGAATATACAATAGTAGTTTTTGAATCTCAGACACAAGTTCCTTGACGTGTTGAAAGATGATGTTTCCGATTTCTGACTCCCGAGCTCTTATCTTTACAGTCCGCGGGCTTCTGTTGTGAAATGTCTATCAGTGCACTTGCAATTGCAAGACCTGTAAGACAAATAAAGGGAAAACAAAATTTAATGCCCAGCTCTCCTGAGAAAGACTTCCAAAGCAGTGTGGTGGTTCCTTTCATGCCAAGTTTTTGTACTTTCCCAGAAGTGATCAGCTTTATTTCAGAGTTAGGTAACAAGTTATTACCTTCTAAAATGCCACCTGGTAACAATGAAGAAACAAAGGGAGAAAAAAAAACAAGTAAGGACAGTAGAGTGGAAATCAGGATTAAGTCTTGTATTGATTTTTTGTGTGATCTTAACATCACCTCTCTTTATCACCATTTTCTTGGTTATATGGACCAGCAGCTCACTGACATGTATTTTCTTATTAAATGTTTGTGCGTTGCATTTAGAAATCGATGAAACTATCCAATCAGAAATCTCCAGAGAAATGGAGACCACAGTTAAGACGAAATTGTATCCTTGAATATTCCCCTTTGCAATACACACAGCTCCCTAATTTGGAAACACTCAGAGGTTAGTACTTACCATGAACTAAAAGCTATGAAAATATCTTTCCAGGATGCCTGGATGTGTGAACAGACAGCGACTCATGATGGTGTTGGCCTGGGTAAATTCAAAATGTTTGCAACTTGCCAAAACTCTTCTTTTTCAAACTGGTTAGATTGTTGATACTTATGACCTGTTATAATCTTAACAGAGTATTACAGAGGGCACACTTAGGAAATTAGCAGTTTAAGAATTTACTTTTCTGTTTGATTGTTACTGCATACTTGCTAGAAATTACTGACTTCTGCTGAAATGCTGTGATTGACAAAATATTTAATACATGGTAGTTCTGAATTTTTAAATTCACAGAGGCAATATTGCAATTAAATGGATCAGGAGCATTCACATCACGGCTGCAACAAAAGCATGACACTTGTATCTGCAAAGGCAAATCTATGTGTACCCATAATGCAGGCAGAGATGGTGCTGGTTCTCCATACTGCCCCATACGTCTCAATCTCCAACCAGTAACAGTACTGCTCCCCAAAGAAACCTTTGAAAATACTTTTCACCATGTTTAACAGGCAGTCTCTATTTTTTAACTCAGGCCAATATTACAGAACCCAGTTTTGGCAATATCATTAATACAATTCCTCATTACAACACTTACCTAATTAAGGAATGGTGCAAAAAAATATTTTCCACTTACAAGTGTTTCTACAGGCTTCTTTCTTGGTATATGATATACTGTCAGATTCGGTTCAGGTTTCCGGTATCCTGAAAACATCTATGCTATTGCACACTGTAACGCTACCTTTCTTACTTCACAAAAATGTCACAGGAATTAATTAATGTGCATACAGCTTTTTGAAAACGCATGTCACTATGGTGTAAAATGCTAAGTGCAATTATCATTGCTACATTTCAGGATATGTAAGAGCCAAGATTAATTAAGTTGTTTTTCTCACAGACACATATATTTACTGGCATGAGCTAGTGATGCCTTAAATTAAACTTCGATAAATTAAACTTTTGAAATCTTTGAGGCACCTTTAAAGTACCAGCGGTATCTGGTATCAGCAGGTTCAGGGATAAAACCTAAATGACATTTTGATGGTTGCTTTCATATGATCCTGCCTTTAACAGCTAGGCTTAGGGAGTATGCTAAATGGAATTAATATTATTACGAAAAGCGGTTTTCCATTTTTATAAGATATTTTAAAATGTACTTGGATGTATGATGGTAACTTCACTTTACATAACAATTAGCAAAAAGGAAGAACTATTTCTTTCAAATCTAATGTTGCCTACTGGGATATACTGGCATGCTGTTAGAGTTCCATTAAAATCGGGTCACTACAGAAGATAATTTTTCAAAATGTCACACATATCATCTGATGAAATTCATTTATTATGTTTTCTATGCCCAGCACAGTTCCTTGTTATCAAAGCAATACAATTAACCGGGGGAATAATTCATTATTTCAGACTGGCAGTCTAAAGGAATTTCATTTACCAAGTCAAGCTGATGCACAGACACTGCAAGCAAGAAGAATTTATTTAAAAATACAACAGAAGATTTGATAAAAATGCTGTGGCTTAAATATTCATTAAAAGCAAAAAGACCCCCAAAACATTCCCTTTATTTTACAGGTTTAGTATCCAAACAACAAATGTGAATACATTTATCGTCATTACAGTTGAAACTGTAAATTGTATAGTGCTCTATATCTGTTACTTTAGTTCATAAGCAATATCATTTACCCATCTTCTCTGAATGTTGCCATTTTAATATTTTTCCTACATCCAAACTGGTATTTTCCAAACAAGTACATGGTCTCTGGTTGATTCTGACTCTTGAGTAAGGTGGTAAAAATCAACAGTGGAATCAGTAAGTGTCCACATGGAGAATCAATGGCTCACCTCTAATAGTCCAGTTTCTGGAAATTCAAGCCTAGCTGCATAACCGGACCTATTTTTAAGTTTAGTTTGTTTCTCTACTAAATGTTATAGAAATAACCTGACCTAGTTCTATGCAGCAAAAACAATCTCCAGCTTGTTTTCAGGATATATAGGGAAAGATCATTAAGAAGTGAGCCCAGTCAAATGCGTAAGTGGAAAGTATATATTTGTAAGAAATAATTGCATCCACAATGAGAAAAATACCAGAGAAAGCAATATGAACTTGGTTATCTTTAGCAGAACTATTGTCTTTCCTAATGGAAGTTAAATGGTAATAGTTTATTCTCAGCAAGTAAGTGGCTAATCATAAAATTACTGGTGTGTGAATTTTTTTTTTTTTTTGCAATTATGCAAAACAATTAATAAGTACAGGAATAAAATCTAGCACATCAAATGAGATTGCCTTGAAAGGCGCATTCCCGATTTATATACAAACAGCACTTCAATTCTGCATTCGAACAAAAGCATCTGAAAAAGTCATTCATTTCGAGATGCTCTCCTCCCAGCCTCTGTAAAAACAGGCAGTACTATATATTTTAATTTTGCAGCAAAACAGCTTCATTAGGCGTGAAAGGTTAATTGCAGGTTTAAGTGCAGTTCAGGGAACAGTGCACGGGTCTGTAGTGAATAGCACAGTCTGCTACAGGAAGGCTGAGTGCTATAAACTGTTTGCCCTGCTGAAATGTTTTACTACCTCATTTACTAACTGTCTTCTTTTACTGCTTGTATTTGTAGTTCTTCTAAACCTTTAATAGCTACAGTTTTATTTCACTGTAATCAGATTTAAATGGAAATACCCATGCTGGGATATTTAAACGTTTTTCCTCTGATTGTATACAGCCACATTTGAACTGATGTAAGGCTACACTATCTCTCGAAGTAGAGAAAAAACCTACATTGAAAAAAGTTAGTCTTACATGCTGTCGTGCATATTTAAAACTGTGTTTTCCTCCTCTATTGTTCATTTTAATGAGAAATGAATTGAGTTCTTACTACCCCTTTTGTTAAAAGTAAGGGAACAAAGAATGACCTCAGATTCATGGTTAGGCAGGTAACTGGAAATGCTTTTTTCAATTTAAATACGTATTATTCAGAGATACCATTTGGATAGATGTCTTCATTTGATTACATTCTACACATTTTCATTGTTATGCAGAATCAGAACATTCCGAAAGCTGAAGACAATAAAATAACTACAGCTCAGGCAGATGAATTGGATCTGTTTGATATTTTAACCAAAATTATAGTAATTGCTTAAGGTGACCTTAAGCAATGAAAATAAAATGACAGCTGCCATACAGAGACACTTAAACAGAAAAGACTGGATACACACTATACTTTTAAAGTAATAGCTTCACCCTTCAGCACCCAACAGTCTTTGTGTCACTGCCATTTGTTGATTCTTGCTCGCCTAATAGTAGACAGAGTCCTTTTATCATAACGGATCAGTTATTTGAAGTCTTTCCATTGACATTCCATAAATATCTGTACAAAAGGATCTAAGCAGTGTGAAGACATACTGAGTAAGTGATGAGAATTACAGACTAGTGCCTCATGAAGATGACCATAGCACACAGTGAAGCCAGTGAAGACAATTTCATGCTCGTCAATAAAACTACCAGTTATTATGTAGGGAATTTTAATGAAATCTGTCAGTTATCATTATTTCAAGTCTACAAAGAATTATAGAGAACTGTAAATCCACAAGGTATATTACGTGTGTATAAATGACATTTCTATACAAACCTACCATGTTAATAATGCTGTTTGTGCTATATAGTCCTTAATTTGATGAAACAGATCACATTCACTGTAACCTTTATGGATGCCAGGACTGCATACATTTATTCTTCATAGGAAATATGTATGTTAGCTATAGCACCTACAATGGTGGAAGAACATAACTTTCAAGAAGGTTGCTACTAGGCAAGTGTTTCTGAGTACCCACTGAAAAAAATTACATCACTTTCTATGACATATTTTGCTACAAATATTCAGTTTAGTTGTTCGGTAAAATTTTCAAGATTGTCTGATACTTCCTATACTTTTCCTGTTTTCCCAAGCAAACTTCTTCCAAGCGGACTAACTCAAGATTGATTTTCATGAATGAAAAGGCCAGAATGTTGTTTGTGATACACACTCCTGTGCTATAGATCAAGTCATGCTGGGAGACATCCAAAAGGCACATAAAATGGACCAGAAGAAAATTTGGGATTCAAAGGCATGATCCACAAAACCTTCTCCTAACCACATATAAACCTGATACTCAAGTGCCTACTTTCCAGCAGAAAAAATAAGAGTCATCTGAAGTTCAAGACTGTACATGGTCAGAACCACTGTATCTCACAATAGAGCTAAGTTCATTTCAAAGTCAGAAAATAGTCAAATCCTTCATGTGTATCTGAGGGTCCTGAGCTGGCAGGTGTGCTTAGACAACATCCAGAGATCACAGACATAGTCACAGAGAAAAACAATCATAAGCAACTGCCAAGAAGAATAAGTATCTTCATAATGTCTTCATCATATTGAATGTTTTTTTATTTGAATTAGATTTGTTTTTTAATAAGGACAAGCTGACAGCACCTCAAAATGGGCTTCTCTTCCTTTTTGGTGCATGGATGTGTATTTTGACACCACTTTTACTATGAGAAAGATACACTAAACAAACTAAACTAACTAGGAAATTACTTTGGGCAAGTAACCCCATCATCTTTTTTCTGTGATAATTTTTTGCTAGATGGGAAGACAGCCAAGACTCCAGGAGGTACGGTTTCCTTTTCTTATGCATATAACTTAATTAAATTAGTAAAATATGAGACGGAGCTTAAACCATAACAATAATAAACTAAATAATAACAGTGTGGAATTAAATAGTCACACACTAGTAGAGAGGCGATGTCATGCTTCTTTGTATTATACCCTTGGTATTTAGTAATAACAGCTATCTATAAGGGGCTAAGAAACTCTTATTCCCAGAATAGAGTTATGAATTACTTGCTGTCAGTTTGTGGGAAATGCAGACTACACAATAAAGGATCTTTTACGAAATGTTCAGCCTTTCGCAATTTTTCTCATTTTGAAAAGGAAATGGCCCTACATATTTGTGTGAAATATTTGTCCTTAGAGGGGCCAGTAGTGATTTTTTTTTTTTTTTTTTTGTAATACAGTCAGGCAGTTTCCCCATCCCTTTCAGTGTGAGATATCTTTAGTTTAGTCTGTAATCCAGGTCTGTACAATATCTGGTGCCTTCAACTATCCTGTCTGCCAGTGGCCAAAGGATAGCATGGGCTGTTTGGTCTCTCTGGCTATGGACAGGTGTGGATTGACTACTCACTTTACGATGGCTCTTGTCCACTCAGCAGAGCAAACACCCTGCTGATGACAGGAGTTGGAGACACTATGGTACTAGGTTGGGATTGGTGCAGTCTAATGTTAATTAACTAAAGCTTTTTTCTCCCACCATCTTTTTTTCATCTCAAGCTCTCCTGGAACACAAGAATCATAAAATCATGTAGGTTGGAAAAGGCCCTTAAGATCATTCGAGTCCAACTGTTAACCTAACACTGCCAAGTCCACCACTAAACCATGTCTGTACGTGTCACATCTCCATGTCTTTTAAATGCCTCTAGGAATGGGGACTCCAGCCCTTCCCTGGACAGCCTATTCCAATGCCTGACAATGCTTTCTGCGAATAAATTTTTCCTAATATCAAATCTAATCCTCCCCTGGTGCAACTTGAGGCCATCTCCTCTTGTCCTATCTCTTGTTACTTGTGAAAAGAGATTTACACCCACCTCGCTACAACCTCCTTTCAGATAGTTGTAGAGAGTGATAAGGTCTCCCCTCAGCCTCCTTTTCTCCAGGCTGAACACCCCCACTTCCCTCAGCTGCTCCTTCACTGATTACTTTTAAAAGGAGCTAATATGAGATTATTGCGTTTAGCTGGACTGTATCATGAGACCTGTACACCAATCCAACCTGCGTGCCTTGCCCAGGGAAGGCGGCAAAGATAGAAGTAAAAATG
Source organism: Pampusana beccarii (assembly GCA_013399365.1). Classification (NCBI taxonomy): domain Eukaryota; kingdom Metazoa; phylum Chordata; class Aves; order Columbiformes; family Columbidae; genus Pampusana; species Pampusana beccarii. The sequence continues at coordinate 1,000,099 of VWYH01008301.1, forward strand.
CACTTAACGAGTGGGAGAGGAAGATTGAGGTAATTGCTGACCTGAGCTGGGAGAGGACCTCTCGTCTGAAACTACACAAGAGATGACAGGCAGGGAACGGTAAGTCATGGTGGGTCTTGAAGATGAATAGTGATATTTGAGGCAATAGAAAAAGGGAGTGCGAGGAGCTACTAAATGTGATTTCTGTGATTAAAAAAAGTCAAGAAAAAGACCTGAAACAAACGTGGTTAAGACAGCAGTTGTTCAATGTGGCAGTAATTCAGAAACTCACTGCAGAGATCCCAGGCAAGGGCTTTTGTTTTGGCGATGCGGAGGGGAGATGGTGTTTTGGAGAGGCTGCAGCAACAGAATTCAGAAAGACGATGCAGTCTGGTGGTGAGGAAGCGAAGGAATGACAGTCAAAGAATATTTGGGCAAGAGTGGAGGGACAGCAAGGGTAGTGTCATTAACATAGACTCGAGGGAAAATAATGGAATACAAATCAATATGAAGAAATGCAAAACGTCGTGGGAATGAAAAGTAAATTACATAAAACTGGTCCTGTTGGTGAAGAGTAACCCAAATCCAGGTGTATGGAATACAGACTTACGTTACAGTCAAATACATCCATTTTCTACAAATAAAGGAGGAAATTGAACTACAAATACTGACACATTACTTTGTCAAAAAAAAAAATAAAATTAAGAGTAAAGACCACCTTAAACCATGTTTGTTAAACAACATTACTAGGTATATTATTTCTTGGACCCTATTCCTTGGGGGTCCCTGGTAAAGTTTGTCACAGATTTGTCCAGTGATATTAAGAATATTATTGTCTCCAAGGACCAAAAAAACCCACCCCAATTAAAAAAAAAAAAAAATTGCAGTTGACTACTGAGTCTGAAGATAAAACATTCTTCCCAAAACCTCTTACTAACTCACTTTAGATATTACATTAGGCTTAGGGAATGGTTACATTTGGACTAGTTTAGTACTAGCTCCTAAAGCTGCACTACTCACCAGAACTAAATTGCAATAAATAAAGCAGGTTTCACATTTAGTCAGAAAATATGTTCTCGCAGAATGGCAGAGTTAAGAGAATTAAAGCATCTTGGTACTCTTATCTAAGAAGTTTTACCTTGGCAGTAGTTACAAACAAGTGATTTATTGTTAGATCATTATTTTATTCCATTACTGTAATTTTTGGACCTTAGACCACAAAGGGCAATTACTATTACTATTCCATTGTCTTTCTCAACATGGCTTATTTTATCCAAAAATGGTGGCAGATTTTTGTGTGATTTTTTTTTCTTTTTTACATTAAAATATAAGCAACAAATAATAACTGCATAAATAATTATGCATGGGATCAGACTTTCTCTATCCTCCACTTCTTTCAGATTCTCAAACAGGTGTATCAGTAGCAAAATATGTTTAGGGAGAAAAAAAGCAAATTTATAGGATACCTAACATTTTCAGAAAGCTATCAATCAATGTATGAATGGCAAATCACCTGTAATTCACAAAATAATTGTTATTTTACATTATTAGCAAAACAAGGGGTTTGGGTTTTAACTGATAGCTATTAAAACCACCTAAAATGAATAGTCAGTCTAGAATATGTGCAAACCTCATGCAGATTAATTCTTTGATGCTCTCCCACTGCATATTACACACCACATATTAAAATCCAAGTAATTACACATGTTTCTAAAGTGGACAGTAATAATTTGAAACATTTGGACTTTTTTTTTTGCACAAACTATTACATTCTCAGTTTGATTACATCTCCTTTCCATTGAATCGTTTATCCATATGTTATGAAAAACATCTCTTTTCTTGTGATGTTGTGCAGCCATTTAATTTGTTTTCAAGAAAATCACTATAAACTAATTTGCTACTCTGCAAGAATTTGGTGTGATGCATTAATCATGCCAGAATCTAATTCGATCTTGTAAACCCATTTCTGTGGAAGAGAAAAAAAATCTACTTGGAGTACTGAAGAAGCACTGTTTTCACTTTTAGCAATACCTGGATAAATACAAACAGAATTATAATTGGTTTTGTTTAGAAGTCAGTATCCCAGTTGTGATCCAGTTGGGGTTAGTTTATGAACCTCTCTATAGTGATTAGACACATTTGCACTGCCTCGTCCACACCAGTACACTTCAGGTAATTTGTACAGCACTATTTTTGTCTCTGTCTTCAGCAATCTCCTTTTATTGGGATGGTGCATGCCAATCAGAGAAAAGTGAAGACATGAAAAATGTAAAAAACTGTGAGCTTCAGTTACAACATTTTTAAAGCTTTTTAACCAAATCCATTCCTGCAGGTTAGTCTCTCTACCCACTGTGATGAAAGCTAAACCCTTACTAAACACTGTGAGTAGGATGAACACCTGTGAAACAGAGATTTATCATTTGTATAAACAGAGTGTGATCTGCACTCCACGAATACAGTGTCGAACTATCAAGTAATTAGAATATCCGGACATGTGTGCGCATGTATGTGTATGAGCATCAAGGAAACAGAAAGTTCAAACACAATCAGGGAATCAGGAGAACATCTAGAAGGAGACAAGGCAGAGTTATTCACTGGGGTTTGCTTCCCTCCAGAGGGGCCTGACTTGCAGGGGGTGATTTAGAGCAGATCTCTTCCTGTCTTTAAAGGAAATCTGGGTGATTAACCTCGCCAGGTGAAATTCAGGTTTTGTGAATAACTCCCTAATGTTCCATCTTGGTGATAACATATATTGTCAGATTTGCAGTTTTACTACTCTCCTCCTCAAGACAAAACACACAAACTTAAAGACAATAGGTTTAAGGGCCCAAGAGGGACCAATTCTACCCCCACTGGAGATAAACCAGTACTATCTACATCATCATTTATTTTTAAGGAAGAAGATCCGAGCAATAATCCTCAAAGATGCTGTTTCTTACTCTTGCACCTTTGTTTTGCAGGTGCTGGATTTTTTTCCACCATCAAAAATTTTATTTTAACCAGAAAGTGATGAATATGTTCATACAAACAAATGATTACCGTTTACCAGAAATTCAATAGCATGGCAGCTTAATCAGAAGCGGGCATGGTCTCTGCAGTGCTTTCCCATAATGCATTCTCACAAGTTTTGCTTTCCAAGGCTGATGAAGTACTGGACCTGTTTTCCATTTGCAACACACTGCTGCAATAGATCATCGCTCTAACCACTGTTTGGCTTGTAATTTGGTTCTGGCAAAATAACAATGCCAGTTTTTCAGTATTCTGCTGATTTCCACAATTAGACATTCAGTACATCCCCAGCTACATAGGCAGCAGACACTCTCACAAAAGGAATGATCTTGGGAGTGTAAAACAAAATTAAGACAATAGAACAGAAAGCGTGCTGAGAATTTTGAACCATATTCTGAAATATTACTGAAGTGACAACTTCAGGGTCCTCAGGATCTCTAACCTAAGGGTATTTATAGTTTCAGTACCTTTTAATGCCCAATAATAAGGAAAAAGAAAAAGCCATAAATGCCTTGCTGTCCATATTAGGGTGGCTCCATCAGCAAAGCTACCATCAGCTTATTACAGAACACAGATTTTTATTAATTCTAGCAGAAAAGCTTGATTAATGTCTGAAAAGTTCAAACCATTAAAAAAACACCCCAAAACCAAACCAAACCAACTAACAACAACAAAAACCCCCACACATTTAGAAACCCGAAGATACGATACAAATAGCCCTACCAAAATCCTGATCAGCACGGAGAAGGAATAATTCTGAATGGGATTCCAGTATATACAGGCAAGTTATACAGCTACTCATTTATTCTTTCTTGAATCTTCTATATTATACTGAATCCACTATATTATGACTTTAACAGGCAAAATGACACACTTAGACCTAGTGACTGTCAAATGTATGGAAATAAGGTTTCATTTCAAACACTGGATGTTCATAATTGATTATATACTTGGTCCTGAACAGTCAATATAGATAAATATCAGTAAAATTATAGTAGCAGAGCACCATTTCTATTTGTGTGACATATGCAGGTAGAGGAAATGCCTGAAACTGTGAGACAGTAATACTATGATTGCATATCACTGAAAACACGTTATATGCCCTAGGCACACTTCATACTTCGGAAAGGAAAAACTAGAAAACTGACAGTAGTCACAGCCTGTTACCTAGCTCTATGTGTACTCACACTTCAACAAGTAGCAATCGTTGTCTCATTTATCAATCCCATTATAAAATTTGAAAGAACTATTCTGGTACAAAGATTACTGAACTATAACTCTTGCCATTTAAACCATTCCTCTGGATGCCCCTTTGCATCTAGAGGATTCAACTGGAAAAAACTGAGAAAGATCCTCCTGATGCACCAAATTCAAGTCTGGTGTTTCTCTTTTTAGGAACCACATCCACAAGAGATATGGGAGCTGTGAAATATTCATCTCCTGGGATCAGATTTGGCACAAATCTCAGCCTCATGTGCACACTACCTTTTTATACAACAAAGTAAAATCTCACTCATTTCCTTTTGAACAAGACATATGTTACTAGATGGATGTGAAAATAAAAGGTAGAAACCAAGACAAAAATACAGTCCAGAAATTCTCATAAAGTCCACTTCCCAGCAATGTCAGCTCACAGAAGATGCACTCAATGAAAATAAACCTTCAGACACTGAAAAGCTACTACAGCAGCCCTATCTCATCACTAGTCACGGGAGTAAGACACGGCAGAAGTGAAACGAGGGAGATGATGTGGCAAGAGATGCACTCTGCTTGGAGTTTTCCAGTGCCAGGATGGTTCTTCGAGGCAAAATTTAGAGCAATTCTGTGTAATGTTCTTTGCAATATTTTCATTAAAAAGCGGCATACTTCATGAAGCGCCATGCTGGCTTTGTATTTCCAGGATGTGATTAGGACCTAGTTTTCATTTAGGTATTTTCAAAAAGTTTTTACTACGTGATGAAGGAGAAACAAACCTTCAGCAGGACATTAGAATTCCCTCACTGCAATTTTGCTAAATCTCCCATCTGTTTTTTAAAAGCAGGAATTATGTTGAGTCTTCTATTTTCTATTAACTGCTGACCTTTTCCCCCTCTGTTTTCTCCCCATATGCTTTTTGATCACATGTGAAAAACTTGGCTTCAGTTCTCTCATTTCCTGATTTTCTATATTTCAATTATACTTTAATGGCTATATATACAGTGATGATGATACAAGAGTGTGTTGTGAATGAAATCTGTTTTGTACTATCCCAGCTTCTGAGAACTGCTACAATTTGAGTTACTTTCTTCTGTCGCCTCTGAAGTGCCTTCTATAATATAAAAATATAATAAACCCTGAATCCTCTCTTCCCTTTGCAGTGCAATCCAGCATTCTGTTTCCCATAATGCTGCTACATTATCATTTGCAACTATAAATAATTATCCTAAGTTATAAAGATAAAATATAAAACTTTAAAGCAATACCATTAGACACCACACACTTGAGACTCTGAAGCAGCCATAAACAAACATTGATTTTCATACAGAACAGAAAAGATGGTGATAATGAAAAGCATGGTTCCTGCTTAGAATTAGTTCATCAAAAGCTTGCTGCAAACTTGGATGCAAAGAATGGAAACAGCAGGTAATCAGTGGCAAACTGGACTTCGTTTCTAGTATGTGGGGCACCACATTTTATAACCTCTATCTCAAAAGTTGGTGGTGCAGGAAGCAGTTGTGGGAATGGGATTTGGCAACATGTGAGGCTCAGTAATAGAAGGTATTTTCCCCTCAAATAGAAAGCGTCAGAGGGACTTTAATCTAAACTTCTGTAAGGCTTGTGTTCAGATATGTGAACTTGTGAGTTTGTCTTCTCTGGACAAGCATTCAATAGAATGACATCAGAATATATAGGACTCCCAGCTTTTTCCTACACAATTTTTAACTGTCTTCCTTCCAAACAACTCTCCATTTTCCATTTTTATTTTTGCTTCTTGTTCCATTAAGCTTGAGTGGCCACATTATTTAACTGCCTTTACAAAGTACTTATTTTTCTCTACCTAGACTTCCAATAATCAGGAATTCTCTTTGTGAATCTGATGTCAGTTACTAAGACTACTTTAACAACCTTCCACATTCTTTCATCTCTTTGGATGGTAATAATGTGAGGAGGTGGTGGTATGACAGACTTTAAAAGCTGCAAACACCATTTATATTATTTTCCCTTCTCCTGACTTCTTGTTTTAGTGGGCAATTCTTTTCCAAGAAAAATACAAACATCCACAATTCACAAAAGGGAATAAAAATAACTGCTCACATTTGAACTACGGTGTAATTATTTCTTTAAGAGTGATGAAGTAGATTGTGAATAACCTAAATACAGCCAGCCTTATTTCATTATTAGCGTCCAACATGTGCTTTAAAAATTTACTTTCAAGAGCTTAAAAGCTGTTTGCTAACTAGTGCACTTTTTTTTGCAACTTTACATTTTTCATGTGTTTCACTGTACTTTCTCTAATCATTCTGCAAAAATGACAGAAATGTGTTTTTCTCACAGGAATGGCCTCAAGGATACAGCTCCCCTTTGTGCCAGTGCGAGACGTGCATGAAGCTGCTGAAGGTCCACAGAGGCTGAGACAGTGTTTTTAAAGTCCTCACCAGATCCACCAGGGTGAAATTCAAGGAGAGGAATGTAGGGCCAGAAGGCTCTTGCAGGAACAAACAGCCCTTAGGGTCAAGTACATCACTGCTGTGTTCTACTGAAGCCGCATATGCTCCATAATTTAGACAACTTGGTACTTCATCTAGGATGAAGTCATGATGCAGTCTCCACTCTTTGCCTTGCTGTTTACCCAGATAAAATCAACCTGTTGACAAGAGATGTGTCCAGGGAGGGAAAAATGCTATTAAAATACTGAGCTTCTTATCTCCAAAGTGCTACACACAAATTAACTAATGCATGCTAATATAGTGATTAGCTTGTTTGCCTAGGTTTAGCGCAATGACTATGTTTCTTAATGCCATCATTCAATGAGAGATGGTTTGGTATCACATCAAAGCCAGGACAGCTCTTCTTAAAACATAAGGAGCTTAACATTTATGTATTCTCCACTGAAAATACTGTAGGTCTATTTAGAGTACTGACATAATTTGCGAAAGACAACCACTTTTTGGTGAAACATTTTGAAATCAAGGTGTGCTTTGAGTTACTGGAAGACACTCATATTAGGCAAAACCATAATGGATTGTTGTCTAGTTGGGATGAGGATGGAGCTACAGACATTTCACCTGAGATGACTACTGTGTTCTACATAAATGTCATAGGTAGTGACCCCCTCACAGCACCTTCTCAGGAGCAAATAGCATGGAAAGCCCCTAGAGAAAAGTGCTGTCTGCTCCATGGGGCTGCCCTTTCCCTTTGGGGAAAAAAGTAACAGACCAAACAGACTTTGCTTGTGAGCTTCCCAGAGGACCACACTCCATGGACATGTACACGGCATGTACCATTCAGGGTCTGGAGGCCACATTCGGTACATGTTTGTACCCTTCTTGATGTAATGAGATCCCAAGCCACAGCGAGGCCACTGAAAGCCTCAAGAATATAAATAATAAGTAAAAAAAATAGCAATAAATAGAAACGAAACTAGTAGCATCACAGGTATTTGTGGAGCTTTGGAATGACCACAAGAAAGCTGGCACAACATCTCTGGTATGATGTATGCTGAAACAGCTTGGAAAAAGCAATCTGGAAAAAAACCCATTATGAATAAAATGAATGAGCCTTTATTCCACACATGAAAGTGCTTCTGATACTGACAAAAGAAGGTACAATATTTATCATTCTAGGATTGAAGGGGACAAAACAACAATATTAAATCATGAGAGGTTTTATTTGTGAATTGGCATTGTTTTCCGTCCCTTGTGTTACCAGAATGATAAATGCCTTCCTTTGTATAGGAAAGAAAAGGTCTGATACTGGCTGTACATTTGATATATTCATGCTACAATTTCCTGAGAGGGTTGCTTAAATCCTCATATATAGCAACGTTTACATTAAGGGTGCTAATAAGCATGTTGGCATGGTTGTTGCTTTTCATTTTTATTTTTTCCTCATCCACAGTTTTATTTGAGAGTCCACTTCATGCTATTTTATTTTCTAGGGTAGATGAAACAAGATTCAGTTATCCGAGTTCTAAGGATAATGGGTGGGAATATTGCAGGAGCACAATGTGATCAAGGCAGATGGAAAAGCAATCCCCAAATGACTAAGGGCAAAACTGCGCCAGTCCCAGAATTACAAAGAGCTGATGTGTATGAGACATATGAAACACTTGCATTTGAATTTTTAATATAAAAAATAAATGTCACAGCATTTTCTTGAAGAATCTTTTGTCTTCAACACAGCTCATCTACTGGTCCTTGCTATGGATTGTACCTTCTACTTTTTATCTATCTTTAACTCCTACTGAACACTCTAGCAGTCACAGCATCTGATACGAGGTTACGGATTTTTTCATATTTTTCTTACATTTTATATTTTCAAGAGCTAGCACAGAGCATTCCAGTGATCACATGACAGTTAACATACTTTGCTGCCAATATTTTCAAATGGAAGTAGTATCTTCTGTTTTGCGCAATTCAGGATGAATATGGTGCATCACTGTGACTCAGCTTTGAGAGCTTCAAGGCTTGGCTCTGCCTTCCGTGCCCTAAGTACATATGGCTGAATTTTTTGAGCCAATATATACTGCATGTGTAAATAAATATATAACTAGTAATCTGATTTCCAAAGATATAAAAGCATGACCCCAAGAAAGGATTATTTTACAACTGTATAATACTGTGCATGCCCTGAGTGCCAGGGAAAAATTCCTAGAACACAGCCAACTTTATCACACAGGTTTCAATTGTTAGGTTATGTGCACTTAAGAATAATATTTAAAATTACACAGAAACTTATTGTATGTATGTTACGTATTACAGTGTGCATGGATAGAATGGCACTTCAAAATAGTGCCGCAGGTTTTCATTTTCTTTTTTCAGTGCAATTGCTATTACTGTTACTTGGAAATCTTCCTGTAACCTCTCTCAGCTCAGCCAGGGATACAGCTCCCATTGTGTTGGGTGTAATGTGTGACCACTGCACCAAAGAGCTTTCAGTCTCAACAACTTTTTCACTGTGCTTTGATTTTCCTGTTAAAATAAACATATTCACAGATCTCCTTAGCCCATAAAGTCAGGCCGAACATGAAAATTTATCTAGACTTTTCTTTTATGCAATAAACTACTAGGTAATAAAAGTTCTGCAAATCACTATCAGCTCTCGGTTACCCTGTGTACTTCAGAGGCTTCAAATTATATTTCTGACATCCTGTTACACAGCTACTGCTGAGCAGACCTTTGTAAATAGCTATATTAATGAGGTACAAGAAAGAACACAATCTACCTCACTCCTGCCTACCTGCATTGGCCTTGCAGTTCTAACACAAGTACAAAAATACTCTTTTACACTAAAAACTGTCAATATAAATACTGCATAGATCTATGGAGCAATAAGACTACATTAATCAACTTTTTTTTTTTTTCAGAGAACTGGACTAAATTATTGTGAAAACTAATAAATAAGCTGAAAAATTCAATTACTTGTATAGTTAATTTTAATATCAGAATAAGTAGATGAGTTTTAGTTAAAAATAGATTATGCATAGAGTTAAGCAGAGAATACAGAGGTAAAAAAAGATTTGTAGTTTTGAACAGATTGTAACATTAGCACAAAATTTCTGGGAAACTTTCAGGACCTGTGCAAACAAAGTTTTGTGTAGAAAATACCACATACAGAAGTTGCAATGAAAAGTCAAGAAGTTTCCAGATTTTGATAGATTTCAGGCTTGATGTGTCAAAAGATAAGCCCTGACACTGGCAGGCCGTCTCCCTTGAAAATTTAGATTCCAGGTACAGAGATCTTCAGGTAAACCAATTTCTACTTTCACCTCTGCCTCCAAATGCTGGTCTCAAAGGACTTCATTTCAGCCAAGACCTGTCAAAACCCCCAAACGCTTTTCATTACTGAATTCCTTCTGTATGTTCTCTGTCAACTGTGTTAAAATACTAAATTCACAACCAATTGATTTTCAAAAAGGGAGAACCACTTGACTCACCCACTGATTCTGTTCTTTCAACATAGATGATTAGGGGCATTTTTAAAACTGTTGTTTGAAGTCCTTGCTTCCTATGCCATTTATGGGGTTTAAAGTAGCAATAGGTTCAGAAAAAGTTATAATAAAAGTCATTCTCAGGAGGATGACTATGAGATAGTAGGGGTGTGCCTTTTAAATAATTAATATTAACAGTATTTCACTCACAAACATCCAGCACAGACTAGGTGATCTGGTGTTCTTAATTGGTGCTATGAAATAATAAAATTATTCTTTATATTCTGATGTATCTGTGGGGAATTGAGGACATTTGTACAATTCCTTTGAGAGGTCAGCATCAAGGGAGTAAAATACACAAAAAACATAATGCTGGATTAAGAAGGCAACAACGGTTATATTACCTATAAAGTAGAAAATAATCTTTTCAAATTGTCTATGTGGACAAGGAGCTTAGTTTGGATGAAGCAATTGCAAGAACACCTTAATGGGGGACAAGAAAGCAATTAACAATGAAAAGTCACTGATGCAAAAGATAGTCCTAGAGATTAAAATCTTATTGAAACAAATGCTTCTCCATTTGATCATAATGAATTGAGCTGAAAGAACTGCAAAACCTGTTCACCAAACACATCAGAAGAAAATAATAATTTGTTACTCAATTACAGTACAAAGCTTTCTGACCAACACACTGCTGTACAGCATTAGATAAATAGAAATAAGAATCCTGGGTAAACTGAATAACACAATAGAATAATTAGGTGTAGTATTATTTGAAAGTGCAATGTGATAATTAGGAAAATACATACAGATATATCCATTTGTACAGTGCTTTAAAAACACCGGAAGAATATGCTTTATCCCAAATGGATAAACAAAACATTCAGTGAGCAAAGATGAAATGGATGTACCAGGAAGGACAGGGCAGGGGTGGATGATGCTAATAGTGCAGGGAAGACGGGTGCAGTGGTGGAGCTAAGCTGGGCATGGGGCAACTGGGGAATATTCTGAAATGAGAGAAATTGCAGAGATGGAAGTGTGAAAGAGCGAGAGAACATTAAGAGGTGAAGACTGAGAGAGGTACACTACATGTGTGGGAACAGACTGCTTAAATTAGAGAAATCCATCAAATCAAGGCAGATCGAGTCTTTGTAGTAGGGACAAACGTCCCAAATTCATCCCATCTTCCTTGAGACACCTAGCTGAGGCATCCAAACCTGGAAGGTATCACATCAGATTTGAAAACTCGGTGGAAAGGCATGTCCAAAGAGGAATCAAGATTGAACATAGTCTGAATTGGCCTTTGACAGAAACTTATTTAGTAACACATCTAAACACATCTAAAAATTCTACACACAGATGATGTGAAACCATTAGATTAGATGGGCCGTCTATAGCTAAGATCAAAGGACAGAACAATATACATAAATACCTTCAAAAATAGCTGCCATAGGGAATTGTTATTGAACAGTTGTTTTTTTTTTTCCCAATGCACCCTTAACAGGTCCAGTGTTCTTCACTGTTGCCATTTATAATAAAATGTGGTGATGACAGAGGTAGACACAAGAATAGTCAGCAGTGGTAAAGATGGCACCCATAGGGAAAAAAAAAACAAACAAAACCTAAACCAAATCAAAAAACCCAATACCTCTCTGTTTTTCAAATGGGTTCTATTTAAATATTTTTTATTTATAGTTGCTTTGCCACTATAGCTAAAAATGAAATTACACATTTGGAAGAAATATATACCAAAATAAAGCAGTGGCTTCAGAAAAGCTGTCCAATTAATAAGTCAGGTAAGGGGAAATGTTTTGATTACATTTTGGAAGTTCTAAGGGAGGAAAGATCATGTCCTAAAAGGGCCCTTTAACCCTTTCAGCAAGAAAGATGTAACATTTCTGTCTAAAGCCTGAACTCAGGGAACCCAAATAAGGTGAAATTAAAGGAACTTTGATAAACAAATCATCAAAGTATGTAAGTCAATGATTCATGTCTTCAACTCTGTGAAAATAAGGAATCAAGCAAATAGCCTGAAAGGTCAACAGACCTGGAGGCAGACCATCAGAAGAACCATGACAATAAAGCACTGGAAGGAAGACATATAAATGGGAGCAATTACAAAAAAGCCAAAGTGCCTTGTCATAAATCAGTTATATGTACACAAATATATATACACACACATATATAATTATCCAAAATGAACATATTTCACTAATAATTTGCTGACGATTTATACTGTCAACATCACAAACTGAAGAAGTAAGAAAAGATATCTCAGTACTTTCAGGATGAAACAAATTATCTGAAAATATGGATTTCTGCACTGTCTGGTAAATAAAACCTTTTTAGCTAATGGAAACAAGCCCATGAAAAAAGCTTATAGATGAGAAAACCAAAATGGAAGTCATCAAACTATCAACACATTTGGTGTTCGTCAGTTTGTAAGCAATCAGCATAAATTCCATCTAAAATTAATCTGTAAATATCATATATTTTCAGGTCACCATCACTATCTACTTGCATTTCAGTCACAAAAACTTTGAAGAAACTCAGTTGTGTGTCCACACCGCAAAAATGTTTCCTAATACTCCCAGTGATGTGCTACAAGTTGTATGTAATTAGGCCTGATGAACCTCATCCCTTAATAGGGACAAACCCAAGGCTTAAATATGAACAGAAGACAGAAAGAAAGGAAGAAGAAAATATATTGCCTACAGAAAGGTCTTCCTAGCTTACGGACAAAGGCTTACATGCACCAAAAGATATTTTAAAAAGTCATAATTCTTGTTAAAAAAAAATAAAAATAGGACCGTAGCCCTTCAGAGATACCTTCTCCTTATGCAGTGATCTGCTGTTAAAAAAGCTCTGTACTCCATGCCAGGAGCACAAACCCTGTACAGGAACCAGACAGTGAACATACAGTACTACATTGTGGTTCTTACTGTGATAATGAAATTTTTTAGACATTTTCTGCATGACTAATCTCTCTTGATTACATTTTGAAGTTTTGCAGTGAATTGCTAATTAACGATGCACTAGGCATCCTCTTTGAGGTTCTGCTGTCTCCCATATGAAAGGATTGCTGGAACTTGGCGCACGGGCCTGCAATGTCCAGACTCATCCCTATTAGATGGTTCCTGGCTTTGCCTTGGAGATGTGCGATAGAGATACAGTGAACCTCAACTGTGGACTCAGCACCCTGTGAAGCCATCAGCAGATGAACTCCCTTTCCTCCTCTTGAAAAAGGAGCTTTGATGGGAATTGTTTCTTCCCAAGAACAGCAGCCTCCCTCCAACCTACAGATCAAAAATGGGAAGAGAAGTGGGTGTTCAGTGCTGAAGGACAGGCTCTGCATGGATTTCCTATGTGTTGGACTTCGTTCCTCTTGATTTAAGAAATATTCCTCATATTGTCAATCTCTTCCTGGAGGTATGTACACAAATGCTTACCATCAAGTCAATGCATCCATTGGATGCTTCAACTTCTATACGGGCATCTCCATCAGGGCCTTAGAGACCTATCCTGTCAATGGGGGGAAGTATCTAACCCTTAATGGAAGCATCTAATAACACTTCTAGAAGATTCATACGCTTTTTTCCTTCCCTCCAGTTGTCTCCCACAAAAATTTTTGTGGAAAGAGATGATCTGCCCACAGGTTTCAGGACACTTAACATCAGAACTGCAGAATGACCCTCAAGCACAGCAGGCATTTGTTTCAAAGCAATTTTCCATCAGCCTTGATGCAACTCTGGACACAACAACATTTTCTTTGAAAATCTCTTTCACAAACTGAGAGTAATAACTCGACTGTCTAGACCAGAAATGCACAAAAAGGATGTGAAGCTCTTTATAAAATTTGACTGAAGGGAAATCAATATTCCAAAAACACCCATAACAAAGGATCCATTACTGCTGCAATATATAAAGCAGCATTGTGCTATCCAGCAAGCACTTGTAAGGCATGTATCAGGAGTCAGAAATGCTTTTTTTCAACTTTCCGGGAATACACAGTGATAAAATAACACTGAAAATGTAAAATACTATAAAAGCATATCCATATGTTCTAAACCTTACACAGAGTTATCCACCACAATATATTCTCCTGTGCTTTGGTCCCACTGTGGTAAGGTTTACTTTTGGCTTTTAATCTGATCATGCATACCTCTAACCATTTAAATTACAATTATAGATGTTAAATTGTTTTGCGTTCTACAAGAAATTGTGCTTTGAAGAGACCAAACCAGAAATTATATGCATGTAAAATAATAGAACTATTTCAATGGCGCTAATTCTGAAACATTTTTTAAAAGAATTTTCAATGAAATAACTGTTTTATTTATACAATACACTTAGGTTTACCAATTATAAACAACTCAGCTTTTAGCATTAAAATAATTTCATGTGCAATGTTTCCCACACTTTGTTTCAGAATGTAAGTAAAATAGAAATATAAACCACTGCAAAAGGACATGAAAACAAAACAAAAGGAAACATGGTGATCTCTCAACATAGAACAGGGTACTTTCATAGTATATTGTTAATGGATATAGCTAAATGCAAAGAGGCAATTAGTGAATTGACTAGGAGAAACCCTAATGCTGGGGCACTAGTAGTGGTGAGACCAAACCTTAGTTCATTCAGAAACAGCATCTGCCCACAGAGGGCTCTGAGTGGAGCTCAGCGAGGTCCTTCCCATTGTAGAAGGACTGCACCAAGGCGGGTCTTGTGGCAGGGCCTTTGCTCAGTGGAAGTCCTTGCCAAGGACAAGCTTCCTATGACTGCCTGCCTTAAACTCATACATTCATAGGTGGTTCACTAGAAAACCAAAATGAGATGCTTCTTGTCTGCACACTGTGGCAGACCACAAATACACCATGGTCCATTGTCTCAAGAAAAGATAAATGCAATAATTCACGTTTACGTGGCAGCAACTTTCCACTGAGTTGGCCTTAAAGTTTTCTTTGAGGGTGACAACCTAGAAAAGTTGTTAAAAATCAAATACTGTGGCTGGGAAAATGTATTCAAGAAAATGACTATTAAGGATAATTAAATCATATCCCCAGCCAAATACTTCAAATTGGGTATTGTCTCTATTGTTAAGTGGCTACAGACATAGGCAATGTTTTGTGACACTTGGTAGGAAGTGGAGGGAAAAGGAGATATTCATGATACAGAACGAAAGTGGAAAGGAGTTGTTAGCGACACATTGCACATGTAGACATGCTCTGGCAGAACTGCAAACATTTTTACAGCTATAAAACACTCAGATCTCTTCTCAGTTTAAAAATACGGCTGTAAACAACTAGTTTATATTATTCTGCGAAACAATTACAGTAACAACTGCTTGTATTCCCACTGCCGGCAAAAGCTCAAGACACAGCAGCGAGGAGGCTCCTGCTTCAGTAAAAATCACAGTATTGCTCTCATGAAATTTCAGAACTACTGCTCCTTCGCAAGATGAAGAAAAATCTTTCTATACTGTGACTGCTGAATCAGTTAGTGTAAATAGAGCAAAAACAGAGGAACTGCTTGGCAGGATTTTAAATAGTCTCTTATCTCTACACTGCATTCTCACTTGTACTGCACCTCAGTACACGTACAATGCTTTCGTGTCAGTCTTGCTCTCACTTTGTAATACACAAGTCAAACTGGTTGAAGGAGCCTAACATATCTGTTTAAACTTTCCCACCTGGTAATTGCATTTCAACTTCTTTTCTAGCTGAAAAATTTATCTCCTTGAACTTTCTCGTGAGGAATGTTATTTTAAATAGCATTAAATAGCATTACTGATTAATTAATATTTTCAACTCATTGAATTTCCATACTGCCCTTGAAATTTGTTCCATTATGAGGAAAGAAAAATCTTCTACAATGTATTTTATTATGAAAGATAAAGTTGCAGCCTTCAGAAGAGCTACATGTTGTATCTTCAGCAGATACCAATGGATGCTCTCTACTACCCGCAACGGGTTAATCCCAAATTTTGCTCGCTAGGATTCTAGTTCTCTCTCTGCATAGCTAGCAAACCATGAAGTCCTAATTGATGTTACTTTCATTTCCTAGGTGTTGGAAATATATATACACACACATAAATACATATTCCTGCAATTTTCAGAACAAACTTTGATTAAAAAGGATACCATTGCTGTCTTATACCTGTTTTATGTAAGGATTATAATCTTAGGGAATTTGTGCTCCTCAGCTGCAAAAGTGTTATTTTTTAATTTTCTATTGTTTGTAAAATGTTCCTTTCCTGGAACACATTACATAACACTGATCAAAATCATGCAATAAAAATGTTTGTAAAGAAAAATGTCATAAGATTGTCACAGTCTCCTTGCATAGACAGAGGTGTCTGGTCATTGTGGAGCACATTTTCATCAGTAACAGAAGTTTACTGGCTGCGTCTTTAAAACTGACAGTGTCTTTCAGGATCTATCAAATGTATCATAACATAAGCTATCCAAATGAATAAAATATCAAGTGTGTACTTCTTAGAGACATCATTTCCAAGAACATAAACTTTTATCTTACTTTTGAAAGAACGTCAAATCACTTGGAGAAGCACTTTAAAAAATATGATTTATAAAAAAGGCTTATTTTACAGGCCCTGAGAACTACATAAAAGTCCTCCAAACAGTAGGGCTACCACAACTTTTAACAGAGAAAGTAGTGAAACGGGACACATGGGAGCAGGTAAGACAGAATCACAGTCCCTGTACTCAAAGGAATCTGCATTTAGTAAATTTAGTAAATTTAGTAAATTAAGTATGTTATAGGTGATGAAACACTCCTGCAAGTTCCCAATTTTTATTCAATAGATCAGTTGTCTGTAGTGTAATAGATGCTGCCACACTACAGTGCCAGCAGTAATCTAGTCTGCAGAACAGTGCTCTGAGTGTTCAGACAGGTTAGGACCTCGTGGCTGAAGACGTTGATATGAGAACAGTCCAGTCATGCAAAACCACACTGCTCTTTTAAGGAACCCCTCTTCATAATGTAGGAACCGGTGTACAATATTATCATTTACACAGCACTCAATATATGAAA
This sequence comes from Pampusana beccarii, assembly GCA_013399365.1. Classification (NCBI taxonomy): domain Eukaryota; kingdom Metazoa; phylum Chordata; class Aves; order Columbiformes; family Columbidae; genus Pampusana; species Pampusana beccarii. Next base: position 1,017,266 of record VWYH01008301.1, read on the forward strand.
TTGTTCTTACATTACCTCAAACATTAGAGCTTCTCAAGGTGATTTCCTATTAAAATTAGTAGTCACTACTAAGCCTGGATTCCTTTTAGTTGTATAACATCCAGGTTAACTAATACAAGCTGTTCTACCCTGGCTCTATACAGTCTCTTCTTCCATTCTTCCTGTATTTGCTGGCCAAAGATATGTCTGCTAACTCCACTTTACATTTGACAAGCTGAAAGAAAAGACAATTCACCTCGGTTTCAAAGGCTGTTTCTAATCTCATCCAACTTCAGCTGCCTAGAGTGAGGTGACCAGACTAAGCCAATCATCTAGGGTCACTCTTGCAGACATCAGAGGAACAGGGCCACCTCAAGAGTAAGATTTAAAAGACAATCTTATTTCAAACTCATGTAACAGAATAGAACAAGACGTCCTCTCCAAGTGTTTCATTCTTGCTGTTGACTGTCGAGGAAACTTAGATAACTTAGATTAGAAACTGAACTTCTAGATGAATGTAAGTGAAACAGATCCTGGTTATTTTGATATAGAATTGGTAAGAACAGCTGTGAGAGCAGCCGTACAGAGACAGCATTAAAGATAATTCTTGCCTCAGGCAATTCACAAATTAAGCTAAACTGAAATCCCATTTCAGTTATGGAAGTACTTTAAAAGATACTTCTTGGGTTCATAATACACATTTTAATGGGAGAAGGGTGCCATGTGGAAAGACGTCATTTTGTTAAGAGATATTCAGTGCTCTTACCTTCGCTATGTACAACGTGGAAATTGAAAGCAAACATAAAGGTTATCATGTATTTTTGCAAGCAATTGTCATTTTAAATACAGAGAACTTTTTTAATGTAGTGATGGGATACAGAAATATTAAAGTGAGAGATCTCCAAGTAAAGGGTCTTTTAACTCAGTTAACGCCATCTAGCTGTATGTAGTTATCTTGCACTTATTGCTTTGCATTTATGGATCATGGCTCTTTAAAATGTCATGTATTATTTTCCAAAGATCATTTTCAAAGAGAAATTGTAATTTGCCAAATACAACTGGCATATAAAATAATAATGTAATGGTATGATGAAATTGCTGTCAAGTTGTTTACCAACTGTCCAGTACGATCAAACATGGTCTTGTGATTATTTTCCTGTTCTACTTGAAAAAATAAATTTATTTGACTTCCAAATCCAGGCTTCTGTTCCAGTAGCCTTTGAATTCTGGGAGCACAGAAGTAGTTTGTAAGCTCCTTGGCCAAACAAAGGATTTCATGTGCTCAAAAGTGAATCTCATCAAAGTCTCCATGGCCAAGAAGTATCTGCTGATATGATGGGGGAGAAATCCTTCATGAGGATGACAAGAAGGAGCATTCTTCAAAGGGTGGCTGCACACTTACAGAGTAAATCAAGGCCATGCAGCTTTAGCTCAGTCCTACTTAGACAGAACGCTGATGCAAAAAACACGTACTTATCTAAAAATTTTGGTGATATTGTCACTATCTGTATGCTTTCTTCAGTGCCCTAAAACCTGAGATGTCTGGCTTTACTTCCAAACCCCTTCTCCATCAAGATGACTCATTCTTAGGAGTTCCCTACAGTCATCTGCAAAGCTGTCTTAATTATCTCATTTCAGATCCTGTCTTTGATATGTTGCGTATAGAAAATTCATAGCTGGCCTGCTGCTCTCCTTTGAACACTGACTTTTTGGCTGACCAGTGCTGTCACATTGCTTCCTTATGCCACCCCGCCTGTCTCGCCCCATCTGTTGTCTCGTTTCATACTTAGATTATAAGCTCTATGGCAGAGGAACTGCCTTTTCATTCTGAGTTCATTCAGTGCCTAAAACAATGCAGGCTTGACCCATGATTAGGGCTTCCCAGCACTAGAAAAATACAAACAAGCAAACATTCTCACAAATAACCCAGCTGGAGTGCTGGATGCAGAGGCTGCCACACAGACACCACAACGTGGAAGAATCAAATTCCATCAAAACTAAATTATCCAACAATACTGGTCCATTTAGTCATCACAGTAAAAGGTCCTTCATGTTCCTCTTGTTTTTCCATCTAGCTCACAGTTGTGGCTTTTAGCTAAATAATCTCTCCTCTGAATAAAATTTGTCAAGTTGCTGCATTTTGCTGTTTAGGTATTTGGGCTCCGCTTCCCGTGCCTCGGCTCTCTTAAGGTAAGCAGGCTCAGAATGTCCCTTTCTCCATTTTACCTGAAGAAGCCAGAGTTCGAAACTGGCTCCCTTAAAGCCAACTTGGATGTAAGGAGATGTTCACAACTTCCCTGTTTTAAGGTATCGCTGCCTTCTGGTGTGTGTTTCCATGCCTTGGCCCATACTTCGTTCAAAGAAGAGACAGAGGAGCAGCACGTGTGAGCGCTCGTCAGCTGCTCTGTGCAAAGTCTAGGACCTTTAATTTGAGCTACTTCCTGTGGCAGTTTCAAACTTTAGCCTTCCTTTCCTCCTTCTGTCTGTCTTGGTCTTGCCTGGGTACTGCTCTCTTAGCTATCTTGCTCATGGTTTCAGTCCAGGCCTGACCAGGTTGGGTTCCAAGTCTAGCTCCTCAGGCTCTTCTGCCGAGATCCTCACAACAGTGCAAGGAACACACATGGTCATCCACTCAAACCTCTACTATGTGGGGAAGACATAGAGACAATGAAGCCACTGTGAGCAGATCCCAGAAGAGCATAGAAACAAAACACCACATGCATGTCTCTGGATGCAACAACTGATGAGTTCTAGAACATCTCCAGTACTCCATGAATGCAGAAGCTGAGTCCATCAGGATGGATAGACACAACTGGGGAAGTTCACGCCACCTACAGCTGTCCTCACAAGTTGCCTGCAGATTCTGGCAAGGGATGTGGCATGGTTATATTCTCATTCTCATTTTCAAGACTGCCTGTATACAGATGAGCAGAATTTGGGACAGGATTTCTCTCGTGGTTTTTAAAGTGCTGATTAGTTTAATTAACTTTTTCATGAAAGTAAAATAGGGAATAAATTTTAGCTTTATTCCTATGAGATCAGATTATTAATGGGTCTCACAAACTTAGATTTCTTCAAGCACCTCTCTTTCATATTGTCAGTATTTTGCTGATTTGATTACATAGAAGAGGTGGCAGCATGATGACTGCTAATTAGAACTGAACTCTCAACTTATTACCAGACTGCTTTTTTTTCTAGGTTTCATATTAGCAGGTCAATACAAATAGATAATGTGTGTACAGCTGTGTTTACCTCTAATAATGAAATCACTTTAGCTCATACATGTCTCCTGTAAAATCTTTTAGTCTGAAGAATTGATATGAAAAAAAGAAAAAAAAAAAAAGGAAAATAGGGAAATCCAAAAGCTCAGCTGTAGAAGGAGGTTTTATTGCAAATAATGTTTTATAATTCTGGTGATCAATGTCCTTGAGCTCAGAATATTTGATGGTATCATTAAGAAGCAGTGGCATTACTTGTGTGCAGGCATCAGCTGTAAACTGTGCTTTATGTACAGTCACTATATATTCCTCAGGATTCAGGACCTGATCCAGGAGGTTTCAGAGATTCTCAGGACCAACCAACTTTAACACCAGCTGAGGAGGTTTGGCAGCCTGCACTACTATGACCACAAAACATGACTGTGCATGCTGAAATAATCATGAGGTAAATACCTGCTAACTTCTCTTTTCTAGCCAAATACACATTACACATTAATTACAGTTAAGCCACCTAAACACAATCATCAAGTATTCTACAAAACCAGGTAATTTCTATGCAGATTGTATTTGGCAAGGAAGTTCCATGAATCTACTGAGTTATTCTGTGTTGCCAGATATATGTGGACAATGCAAACCAAGCTATTAATAAATCAAATAACCCTGAAAGAAAATTTAATATTTTGATATTTATTGCTGCCACAGACTCACCTAAGAATGCCAAAGTAGTTCAAAGCATAGAAAAGAGTAGATTATGAAGGACATATTTCTTTATCTGACATGCAGAATGCCTAAAGAAGCTAAGTCCAGTACTCTGGCTTCTCCTAGGTTGCTTCTGAATTTTATAAAAAAACCAATAATGATATGTCCAGGTGGCAAAAATTCTGTTTAACATCTGCATCAACTGCATAAAACTCAAAAGCAGCATCTTAACAGATTAACAGTCCTCCATAATGTTATCTTTGTAGCATGCCATTTGTTCCCAATGATAATTAGGTATTTAGAGACACACATAATTAGAGAGAAATGACTGGATGATTTTTCATTTGCTGAGAAATCTACTGTCAGGAAAGGAGATCCACTATGGGGACTAATGTGATTCTCAGGCTAGAATTAGTGCCAGAAGGATATGAAAAAATGTGGTTTAAACTACCTAGATGGTAAAATAATGTACCAGTACAGACCTACGCGGTTAATTTGTGCGTGATACTTTTTCCTCCAAATGGAACAATTCTGTTCCTAATATGTATTTCATAAGTGTAGGGAACATAGAAGATTTACTAAAAGATGAACTGGAACACCTTATTTTGTTAAATAGATCTTTCCTAGTCTAACTTGGCATAACAGATAAAACATTTAAGGGACCATAAGTTCTAGAAGGCATTTGTTTCTTCTTATTTTTGCGTACCTACTGCAGGGCTCTCTTTCTGTTTGCCTTTGCTGCTGCATTGCCTGTCACTAAAACACATCTTTAACTGTATATCATTTTTCCTCTGGATTTTATTTACCATGTCACTCACCAGCTAGCTTCACATAAGTACACCTCAAGCTACTGGAAAAGAGCATTCTCCACATTCACCACTAATATCATCCCATAGACTGAGTGGAGTGCTTTATGAGAGATGCTGCTATCATCCAAAGACAAATCATCTCTCTGACATATTCAGTTGGCTTTTACCCAGGGCTTAAAATCATACATCTACAGCACTAAAATGTTTAAGCTGGCCCTGCAGCATCCTTCTTCTGATATATTGATAGCTCTTTTTGTTCAGCAACAAAAAACTCCACATTTCCTCAATTACAGGTGCACGTGTACCCCCACACACATACTCCCACCCTTATAAGTATGTATGCGTCTAACAGTATCCACACTCAGAAGAATACATTAAAACATATGTAAGTAGCAATACCAAGCATTCTAACATTGCAGCTGTTTGTACAAACATAATTTTGCCCTTTCTTATGTCCAACTTAAGCAATGAACATTGCAGGTGTTCTGCAGAAACATAGGGTGATATTACATTATTGAAGGCTGTATCACAATGTTTTCACACAGGGGAACAGAGTGATGGCTGCAGAGCCAAATCTGGCAAAACATTCTTCCAAGAACATGGCTTTCCAGTTTCAGTGATTTCCCTTTAAAGCAAGCTTTGAAGGATTTTTTTCCTGGCTTTTGCTGTTTGTTTGTTTTAAAGGAAAAGGCTTTAAAAGTCTGCTAGCCTAACTGCAACATTCTCCCCCAAACCCCAGTAATTGATACTGGACCTATCAGCTGCATCACACAACTCTACAACTTTACATTCAGGACCAAATATATGAATTGTCAACAATAATCCCATGGGTGAAAATTATCTTTTCTATAGTGCCCCAGATGGGGCAAAACAGTAAGGCTCCATGGCAGGAAAGGGAAAGGGAGAAACAAATAGTTGTAGAGTGGGGAGCCTTGACTGGCCCTGCTCCTTCCTCCCCAGCACTCTGGCAGCTCCAATGCTTTACAGTGCAGCCTCGGCTGCTGCAGCTGCGCTGGCAGCAATGTGAACCTGAATCTTTAAAAATGTTTGAGTTCAGTTATTATTTTGGTCTGTTGCCATTTTTTTTTCCTATGAAATGCATCTAAAAGAAAGAAAACTGTGATGTTCTACAGCTTATGATTCCACTAAACTGGACTGAATTCAGGGAACAAAGAAATGGCACTTCTTTAGTTCATGGGGTTTTTTTCCTTGACCAAATTTAAAAGTGTGCTGTGAACAACAGAAGTGTTAGAAATTGCCTTTGAAAGTAACAATTTTTTTTTCTGCAAAAATCTTTCATTCCAATGTGCTGGGAAACTTAGCAGATAGCCCTAAGTTTGTCTAAATACATATTTCATATATAACTACAAAAGCACTTCACAAACAAATTTAAAAACATTATAAAATGGGCAGCCATGTGACAGCAGTTGCATTTAAACTTGTTAATTGCTTCCAATACCCAGCTTCAGATACAGACAACCTTACATATAGTTCCTAATGCCTTATGCACAGCCTGAGTGAATCGGTAACAGAATTAGAAATTAAACTTCTGTTTAGTGTCTAAGAAATCAGCATAAGTACAAGCAGCGTATTTAGAAATACACTCAAATGTTCAACATTTCTAAAATAGTACAGGTTATTTTTTTTTGTTGTCATTGTTTTGGTTTTTGTTAAGCAAAATACCTTCTAAAGCATCTGTTTAAGAGCACTTAAAATGTCATAACTCATCTTCTTTTATTAGCCAAGTTCACAAAAAAAGAAGTCCTTTACCTTATAATGCCATGCGTTGTCATGTTCTTCAACAATGTATATGCAGGTATGTGTAAAAGAAAGTTGAATATGCGGAAAGAAGAGCTAACTTACCAATACCAAATAATATTGTCTAATCTTTTCCATTAAAATAAGAAAAATAACTGTTTCCATAAACAAAACATAGTAAATTACTTTTTTTCCATATGTGTAGGGACGATTACGTGCAGCAATATCTACCTCCTCAGCAAAGTAGTCATTTTCTTGTCATTTCCAAGTAATATGCCATAACGTGCTTAGTCTCTTGAATGCTACTTTCTATAATCACACCTTGAAACGTCCTAAAAGTCTGGGAGAAGTCAGAATATTTTATTCTGTGATATCGACACATCACTCTACATGCAGCCAAAGAATAATTAAAGTTGCTCATGAAAGAGTGGTATGTGTTGTTAAGGCTGACTTCATTTTCCATTTCTGCTTCTGTTGTTGTTCGTAAGGAGAAGGCATTAATGTGAAAGATATTTGTAAGTACAGGACAGTGTCAGAAGTTTCTTCTCAATTAAACGTTTTTCAATACAAAGATCACATTTAATTTGAAGGAAAAAAAAAAAACAGCTACTATTTTTCGTTGTATTATGCACCCATGTCGAACATCACAGTTAAAAAAAGCTGTTTACTATAACAATTTGATTCCATGTTAGCATTTCAGTTTACAAATGGGGTATTTAACTTTGCAGCCTCATCTAACAATGCCTTCTCATTTAGTCAGGGAGAGACCCAGGAAATCGAACTGTACCATATCTCTCTCTCTTTGTTCAGTCAATGTACATAAGACTGGATGCTTTTATTTCTTCTTCAATAATGGCAAAATTGGTTTCAACTGTATCTAGTATGATGCAAACTACAAGTAGACCTGTAACTTCAGTCAGGTTCATTTCTTCCCATTTTAACCTTACCAGTCTGGGACAAGAAAATGGTATTAAAACATACTCAGAGTTTGCAAGAAAGGCACATAACTATGCAGTCAAAATCAGCCAGCCCTTTAATTTGTGACTAGTCAGGTCATAAAATGACCATAATTCATAGCCTTGCTTTCAAAGCAAAGAACACGTTAAAGTAAGATTCCAGATGCAATAATGAGTAGTCTGCTCCTATTTCTTTAAACAGAGATCTATTCCTTTACCTAAATTGTTTGGCTTGAAATGCTGAAAATGTTTTGGACAGGGGGGAAAAAAAAAAAAGTTTCCTTTTCAAGCTCTGGCAGAACAGCTTTCCAATTAAAGAGTGGTAGATTCATGCTACAAGTAGCATCCAAAAGCAAAGAAGATCAGAATGCACTTCATGAAGCATTGCCAATGAGGTAACTTACCCCATATTTTAAAGCTGTTTCATTTTCTAATATATTATTTTGTGAGAAATCAATATTCCATTCTCTTCCTTGTACTTTGGAGAGTGCTTAGAACTACTGATTTGAAGGTGAAGCTTTTACTCATTACTGACTTTTCAATGGGTCTCTAGTATTGCAATCCAAAAGATATAAATAATACCAAAAAAACCCTCAACTAAGAGTTAAGAGCTCATAACTTTGAGTTATGCTTAGTTCAATCTTGCAAATATGAAGCAGGTTGAGTGCTCAGATGTGGTCTTCCTCTTCCACTACAGATTATTACTACTATGACCTGATTATTATTTGGTGCTCTCTGTGACATAAATGTGGCATTTTTTTTCATTTCATTCTACCAGAAAAAATTACAAGAACCTCAATAGCCCTTACAAACCTCCATATTTGCTGGCAGCTTCTCCAGGAGCATTAAAGAATAAGTGGAAACAGCTTCCTTCAAAGTGAAGGACCAGACAGATCAGTGAGCCCTGCTGGGAAAACTGCACCAGGGCTGCCAGTGCTCAGCTGAATAAACAAAAGCTTCAGCTCCCAAAGCTAGAAATGCGGCATTAAAACTCATACATGCAATTCGATATCAAAAGAAAAAATAATTTTGGCAAGTAAAGCCTCTCAGCTTTTGCTTTTCAAAAGCGAAAACAAAATGCATACAGTAGCTATTGTCATTAGGCAGGGAAATTTGAAGAGCAGAATGTAGAAGGGCCTTACCAAAAGTACCCAAGCAATGCAACATCACAAAAAGAAGTCAGATCAAGCACTGCACAACAACGGGTTTAGTCAAAACATGGAACAACTACCAAGAGGAACGTACAAGCTGGTTAATTTGACTGTTTACAGAAATTGTTTCGTGAAATTTCTTGGGACTTTTCTGAGGGTTTTTTATTTAAAAATCTAAACTTTTAATGGTACTGATACCACTATAGTGATGCAATTCTTCATGTGTGAAAGGTTCTGGAGGTGTATCTATAGGTATAAAGGCAGTCATAGCAGCATATCATGCTTCTGAAAGAGAAAGGTAGTACTTTGTCTCAAAATATTGTGTATTTGAACACTTCAACTCTGTCCACACCGGCTGCACTGTGTGAGCATAAATATTTTGGTTGTAACTCATCTTTTTAAACATAATTACTTTGCTAGTTTACTAACAGTGAGCATGTCAAGCTTTCATTTATGTTATTTTTGTACTATCGGTGAATGTGTAAATAAATAAAGTTATCATTAAAATTTCACCACAATAAACATTATGGTTTGTCCCTTAGTCAATTATAGGAGATAATGGGTTGAAGGTAGATTAACTTTTACAAGAACACCTGAAATACGCTAGGAAAAAAGTATACAAGTATATCCATGAAAAATGTTCATAAGATGTGCTTGGGAACTGATTTCATAATTTTCAGGTGGCTAGATATCTTTAACTCAGTGGAAGCATTGATTTGATTAAGGTACTACTCCTTTCATTTCTACAGACCACACTAACATAACTGAGGACTGAGAACTAGAATTTTGTAAAATATATTACTTTAATGGTAATTTCTGTCCACAGATTGTAAGTTCACTCTGCTGCACTGTGGTTGTTCAGATGTACCTATACATATCTATAGAAACAGATGCATTTGGTACAGTGAGGATATGAAAAACATGGAATACATGGAATATGACAACACAGAGTAGGGCACTTGCTGACGTGAATTATTTTATGTTGGTTGTACCTTCTCAAAATTTGTTGTCTTTATATCAGTTTCCAATTTGACGGATAAGCGGCAGCTACAGGCTTTGTGTAGAAATCAGTCCAGTTTAGGTTTGCTAGCATTTCCACATTTGAACTTTTTGGACAGTATCTAATGAGGGATTAGAGAATGGCAAATGTCAAGCACTCCTTGGAGCTGTTGAGTGAGATTTGATGGTGTAACTGCTCCTGTCTGAAGGAGAATACTGGGTGTTCCTTGAGCTTTGTGTAGCACAATGTCAGGATGTTGTCTGTTGTTGGCTGATGTAGTCTCTTTGATAGCTGGGATATAATGTTGGAATGGGACAGATTATTATTGCAGTCGTATTTGTCTTTTTTTTTTTTTTACATTTTAGGCCACTGTAGGGATTTGTCTGGTTTGGGATATGAAATCCAATATGTCTTGCATTTTTCATAGGGACTGTCACAGCAGGGAAGAAGTGCAAAGTGGCCTCCTGTAAGTGCAGAAAAACTATTTGTGCTGAAGCTGGAAAAAAACAAATTCTAACTCTAATGCAGAAACTGGGCCTTAAGTGCTTGACATGATTTCTGATTGTTCATTTGACTATCTGGAGTATTTTCATGTACCTAGTATAGAAGAAAAAACCCAATAATTTATGATAAGAAAAAGCAGGAGAATGGTGCTTTCTAAAAAAATTCTTTTCATATCACTACTTTTGATCAATGGAGAAAAATCACAGAAAGCATCATCACTGGAGCATAGTATTAATATCAGGGAAATGCCATTCGAATAAAGCTCTAGTTGCCTAATAACTGTTGAAAGTTCATTACAGAATTTCTTAGCACTATACTGATACAACAAATTATCAGATTATAAAGCTATATGTGAGTCTTAAGAGACAATATTTATCCCGCAAGTAAGGATTACCTGAATAACTTACAAATTCCCTTGTGAATGAATTGCACATCCTTGTAAACAAAATGCACATCATATGATAGTTCCTAAATTGCCACGCACCACTCTGCTGGGATTTCAGTCACACTTGCTTCCTAAGACAAATTCCTCTTCATTAAACGCAATTTTCGTTGCACCTTGCTACAAAGTGCCATAACGCTGCAGCAAGAAATAACTGATCCCTGCTGGCTGACTGTACCAGACATGAATCATTGACTCTGCTGTGTATGGCAAGAGATGGGCATGTTTGTGGGAAGAAGGAATTAAAGCCTAAGGCCAAGATCTCTGCAGGAAATCCTAAAAATAGCCCAACTTAGGAAGAAGTGTGGAGTAAGCTTTCTGGTTTCAGTGTCAAGTCATTTAGTAAAACTAAGATTTGGGAATTACAAAATGTGAATCAACCACAGCCTTGATTCTCCTGTTACTCTATAGATCCTACATATTGCCCAACTTCAGATTTACAATGTCACATACCACAAAGCTCTCATTTTAGATACACCAACCTTTCAGCAAATCATTTTAGCTGTATCAGGCATCACTAATTAACAGTGCAAGGAGGCTGGAAGTTTGGCATGTGAAAAAGGGACACTGAAAAAGAGACTGAAAGATAAACTGGTGTTCTTGCAAAAATGTTATTTAATGCCTGCTATCATTTTAGGAATATTTCCTTTCAAAATCCTCAATTTTTCCCTCCAGTACTCAGTATTCCATGCTCTTGCTGTACCTGTCTTTGCATAAGCATAATGTACAGGACTAATACAAAACCATCATGTCTAGAAAGCATGACCTTGACCAGCCTGGAGGAAGTGGGATTATTTTGACATAGAGAAAGGTGATAGAGGGGAAATATAAAAATATAAAAGGCTGCATAGAAGAGGAAGGAAGGAAATAATCTTTTTTCATGCTCATTTTAGGTATGATAAGAAGTAATGGGCTTAAATCGTAGCAGAAGAAATTTAGGTTAACCATTAGGAAAAAGTTCTAACAGCACAGGAAAAAAAATTCCTAGGTAAGAACCAGAAACTCCATTTTTGCACGCTTTTATGAACAGGTTAGACAAACATCTGCCAGGAATTGTTTACGTGCAGCTGATACTGCCTTGAAGAGGGGAGATGGGACTAAATGATCTCTAAAAGTCCTTTCCAGCCTTATTTTTTTATGATTCTGTAATCAACATTGAAAGGAGCTTGGCATCAGTCCTGTTGAAAATAATGGGAGTTTGCAAAGCATTCTGTAATGGCATTCCAGATTTCCTCCAGTACAAATCAAGGTGGAACTGTGTGTGTTTTAGTGGAGGGAAGTGGGACCTCGAGCTCTTGTAGCTGCAAGACGAAAAGGGGATAATTTATGCCTAGCTGCATTTATCACACTCAGTATCTTACATTACTAAGCTCTTTACAAAGCAGAAGAAATTCGATGCTTCTTTCAGGACATTCTTTAGATTCTGTTCCGATTGAAGCTGATGGGTAGCTGATAATGTTTTTTAGGTGGATGATTAACTGATTTTAATGCATTGTTTCACACAAATCAGAGCTTTTTCCATTCCAAATATCTTCCTGAGCAACTATTCTCAAATCATCAGAAACCAGCAAATTAAAGGATATATTTTAATTTCAGTCTAACACATCATATAAAGCTACACATAACTCTTCTCCTGTGCCAGTCTGAACAATTCTCTGATGCAGCTCAGGATGTGGCTCACTGTGCTGCCAGCCATGGCTTGCTGTTTTCCAAAAAAACCACCCCATTATTTTCTTCCTCTCCACATAAAACTGCAAATAGAATTTATTCAAATGATATTTTTCAATAGTTGGTATTTAGAATTTAATAATGACAATCTCTTGTAAATCTCTCTTTTAAAGAAAATCCCATCTGAAGTTCACAATTATACTTAGATCATTTTGCACTTTATGGCCAACATTCCTTTGCTGCTTCCCCAGGAAAAGATGCAGTCTCCTCTTGAATGTAATGTGTTATGCTCTGATAGTTTGTTATGCTTTTTGCATATTGATAGATTTTCAGTTAACCGAAACATATCTACAAAAAATTTCATTGTGTACTCTCAGCTGCAATGTGCTAAGATTGTTTATATATTTTCTTTTATGATGGCTAATCAGTATTTCTCTACCATGGACAAAGATTCCTGCATGAGTATATTTGATAGGAGTAATCTAAAGGAAGAATAATGGATTAATCTGCGCTTCCTTGGAAAACAAAATAAAACAGAGTATCTTAGACATTGAGATACTGATTTGAAAATTCATCAGCAAATACTGAAGAAGAGTTAACTCCATCCTTAACGCAAACTTTCCTGCTGAGGCAATGCAGGGATCTGGAAATTAATGAATGATGTTATGCACTAAACCATGATATGAATGATTCTTTGCATTTTTTTTTTTCTATGACACAACAATGTATCTGAGAACATTTCAAACATTAATTCAGTTATTTACCTGCAACACCCTCACAAAGTAGTATTCCCATTTTACAGAGAGCAAATACACCATCCATCCACAAACAGATCGAGTCCGGTAAATCTACTTTAGATACAAGTTCCAGTAGATGCAAGTCCTAGCAAGTATTTTCTTCTTTTTTGATATGATAAACTACAATCAGCCATCTAAAACTTCCGTGCTTACCACTAGTCACAGAAAACATTTCACTACAGAGCAAGTTCTCCTGAACCCACTGCTGTGTGAATTTGAACTGAAGGGATGAGACACAGAGGCAGATACAGGTGCAAATACATAGGAAGTAAAAGGGTTGACGAGGAAAAGACAGCACAAGCCTGAAGCAGTTATGTACTTGGAAAAGTGCCCTGAATGATGCTAACAGGGACAGGTCCAAAGCCTTGAACTGCAGTTATAGGTATCATGCTGGTATACCGCTCTCAGAGGACAAGGATAATGAAGGTGACCCTTTGATCACTGAAATCCAAGTGTAGTGCCTTACTGCATTTTCCTACGGCAAGGTCTAGGTATTTTAACTCCCACCTACAGTCAGTTGCATTCAAAGCAAGCTGAGAACACCAATTACTTCACAGAAGATACTCAAGACTGTGTATAACTGAATCCTGAATTACAAGTAATAAATATGTATATAAATAGTAGCAATTAAGCACAGAATGGGTGAAAAGGGTAGATACACTGTCATCATAAGTTTTCCGTGATTGTGTCATGTTGAGTCACTCTCAACCCTAAATATAGTTTGCCATGGTGATTTTCTTTGTAATCTTTCATTTACACCCTAGCATGTTTTGAGCACTTAAGACAACGTTATTGAAATGAAAGACTTAAAAGTGACAAGAGTGGTCTTTTTCTGCTACTGTTCAGATTCATGCTTCATGCTTAGCAACTGGGAAAATTCACTTAATATCAGCATTTTTCAGATGTTGGGGAGATTCTGATTGGACATGGGGGAAAATTTTTCACAATGAAAACAGCCATTGCAATAATCTCCCCAGAGAACTGATGGATTCCCCACAATTGGACACTTCCAATATATAGCTGGACAGGGTGCTGGGTCATCTTGTCTAGACAGTGCTTTTGCCAAGAAAGGTTGGACCAGATGATCCTTGAAATCCCTTCCAACCTGGTAGTCTGTAATCCAAGAATTTTAGAAAGATTGGATTTATAAAAAGGGATCCTTTTAAAAGTGATTCACATACACGTACTAGTTTAAAACACCCCTCTTTTGGATGGATTATTTTGCCTACCAGTTTTCCATATTAACTAGCTCTCAGTCACTTTCAAGCTCATCTTCAACAGTGCAAAAAAATATATGCATTTTGCTGTGTGACTTACTTGCCAGGTCCACTAATATTTACAGAAACTTAGCTTCATATCATTTTATATTTTCCTTATCTTCATTTCTATGTATTTAACTGTTCCTTGGATTTTTGTTTGGATTGGAAAAAAAAAGCAACCCAAACCAAACAAATAAAAAACCAAAACACAACACAATAGTTTTAACAGGTTGTTTTAATTTTACAGACCTGCTAATTCTATATGCCTAAACTTATCGCTTGTTGTTTCAGCAGTCCTTTGCTGCATTTTGTAAAGAAGAGAAGAAAAAACACCTTCCAACTTCCCTCCAAAATTTTGGGTGGGAAGAGCCTGTCCATCTAGTGCAAGTACTACAGAATGTGTAGTGGTGCATCCCACAGAAATTCTCGAGCAGCTCTGCAGTTAGGTATGAATCACCAGGGTGTACGAGTTCTGACAGCCTTGCTGAGCTCAAACTCATTCCAAGAAGCAACATTTGGTGGATTCTACACTCTTTCACATTTCATGTTCCACAAGACATTTGGATGGCCTGTTTAGCTGGTTGTATGTGTAGGCACAGTGCCATACCTAGATGCCCAGAAAGGACAGCGTAAAGAGATGCAGCACTCAACCCTGGTCTTGTACACATAGTACCGACCTGGATCTACTATATTCCTACAGGACATGAGCTGACACATTAGATGTCTCTCAACAATACTCCCTATACCTCTCGGTTCCAGAATTATGAAGCATAACTATCCAAGGCATACAAATAAGAGAAAGTGAGAAGTTGTAGCAGTAAAGGTGTCAGAACAAGCAACCTCTCTAGCAACCATGAGCTTATTAACACCAACCCTGTGCTCTCAGCTATCTGTAGGTGGTTTGAGTCAACGTCTTTGCTGGATCCAAACTAGATCCTTCAGAAGGACATTTCTAGTGATTTCATAATTACAGGACAGTTAATCCACAACCAGAAAGGATGCAGGCAATAACTGAGTTCACTGCTACAAAACAAGAAAGTAAGTATCCCATTAGGATGTATTTCCTCAGTCTGCTATTCAATTTTATTAACAGAAAGTTTTGAACTTTAAACCCTACATCTTTTCCTTTCTACTGACAATAGGAATCGAATAGATAGAGTACTGGGAGTAGTTCATCTCCCATCATCCATCTTAGAAGTTTTTTACTTAATAATGATAGTGATATTAATTTATTTGTGTCCAGAAGCTTTAAACTCCCACAGCAGTTGCACAATATTGATTGAAAGGGGTTGGATCAAATTATTCTAGAAATTGAGCAGCTCCAAACTTTTAAGAGCTACTTTTAAGTAAGAACTGTCCCTATCATGCTTTTAAACTGCTAACAACAGAAAGCCCTGACATCCTTCTGTCAACATTTTCCTGAACCACAGATTGCTCATGCATTAGAAATTCACTTGAAATGACATAAAAAGTCTGTGAAGTAAATGTATTCCTGAAGTCTGGGTCTGCAAGCCAGTGTAATTTCAGAAAACATCATACAAGCTGAAAAGACAGCAGATGCAAGGACTGAATTTAACTATAGATGATAATTTATTTTCTCTGTAGTCTAGTAACTCAATAAGTTTTTAATGCTTTTGTAAATAAACAGATGGATGCCATCAAATGCCACAGAATGATAAATCTGATTGGTCTCTGTATAATTTTGGATAGCTTTATCCCAAAAATAGACAGTAGAAGCACCTTACCCCTAGAGTGTGATAAATTAAATGTGAGAAGGTACATTATGGGCAATTGTATTGTCCCAGTGATGAATGAAACTTTCCGTGATGGTATGACTAGAGAATCAGGACCACACTCCTTCTAGTGGTAGATTTGAACAGATTTGACTTCTTTTGATAAAAAAGGTGATTCTTTTTAAGGAATTCAAAGTTAGAGGAAGGAAAAATAGGTGATGGGGCCCTTGATAAAATATTTAAATCACATATAACTTCATTTTTGAAAGGTTTATGGTTCAAATTTAACTGTAAGCCATCTGCTCCACCTAGTATGTGTTGACTGAATATAAAACCAGACCACTGATTTCAAATAGGAAGATCATTTATCATCCATTGGGTCACCTGCACAGCGATTTGTTCACTTTACCTAATTTTGTAACTCTAACTAGACATCTGTTGAATCCTCAAAAGTTTAACTGCACAAAATTAAAATCATCTGCTTGTTTTTCAGGAGGAACATGGCTGAATAAGATGCTCTGTTAAGGTGAATTTGTAAATTTATTTGGGCTGAACACAGATAAGACAAGCCCTATTAATGCATGTTTTCTATGTAAGAAACACCGTGTCTCTGTGTCAATATTAAGAGAGCAGAACAAAACGCTATCTGATCACCAATGTTTCCATTTGTGTAAAGTAAATCATACTGGTGAAAGATTTATTTTCCCTGAGGTTTCTATTAAAAATGACATAAGTATCATATAACATCTCTCAGCAAAATTCTCAGTCGAAAACTTCACATTTGTTAGTTGCTTTTATAACTTTTTTCCCCCTCTTCTTTTCCTTTCCTTTGTTGACATCTGTATAGTACATGTCAAAAGAAGAAAAGCACACTACAATTTCTTTCAACTATGGAAATCTTAGCCTTGCAGAGTGCCTAAGGGTCTGCCTGGGAGACAATAAAATTCGAAGACCTAACTTTACAGAACATTTTCCTCTTCCTATTCATGAATTACTTTTCTTTGTATAACCCGTACTCCGACTTTCCAAATCCTACTAATCCTGTGGCCTTCATCATCACTCAATACGCAAAAAGAAAAATAAAACATCACATCCAACAATACAAGTATAAGTTTCCACAGCTTAAAAAAGAAAAAAAACCCAAATGCTGTAAACTGTCATCTTGTTTAGAAGTGATTACGGTGAGGAAATCAGATCTGTGAGTTGAAGTGGCCAAAATATTCCAGGATAGCAGTTCCCTACCCCTCCATATGGAGACCATTGTGTGATCCCTCGGCTGTCCCTGTCATTTGACAAGGTAGTGATCCCACGGTCCTCGCTACCATTAATCTTGTCCAGACTCTCAAAGCGACAAATCACTGCTAGAAATCCGTCCCTTTCCACATTAACACAAAAGCAATTGTGCAAGGTTACTGTTGACCTGCAATACATTCATCAGGAAAAATTCTTGACTCTTACATTATAACTGTGCTACATGGAAGCCAATGAACTTCTAAAGGAAGGAAGTTATGCACATTTTTTTAAATTCAGAAAGCCTATGAAAATGGATGAAAAAGCATCAAGCAACCAAGGAGGCTATGTTTTAGAGGTATAGACATGTAAAAGTGAAATAAGAATCGCCAAGTCAAGCTGAGTTAGATCTTGCAAAAATTTATTAAAGCAAGCATCTAGATTTTCACTGTATAAATAAATAAGAGGAAAAAAAAAAAAGGAAAAGTAATTATGTAGGAATAATGAGGCAGACATAAAGTGTTTTCTAGATATTATTCCAGGAGTGAACTATTTGATGGTTTTCAAGGAGGGAGATAATGTTTATCAGAGAAGTTACCCATTAACACTGATAACGGAATGAGGATACGGAAATAGAAACAACAAAAGTTTTATGGATTGACGTTAGGGTAATCAGAACACTAGATCTGCAAGAATAGAAGAAAATCAAGGCTGGTAACACGGAAATTTAATGATCTGTCATGTCAAATGCAGTGGCATACAAATTGAGAACAGTAAGTATTGTTTATTTCATACTAAAAATCACACAGATTCAAGAAAGAAAAAATATTCAGTTCTTTACTGATCTATTAATCAGACTCAGCTATATAATATTCGGTGAGAAAGAATAATTAAAGGCAGGTAAATTTAAAATGGGTCAAAATGCACCAACATTCCATCAAAGATTGTGCCAGATGAGCCTAGTACGTTTCTATAGTAAGTTAACTGATTTTCTGGGTAAGAACATACAGAAGATTATCTAGATTTCTGAAAGCTATCTTATACTGTGGGAAATTATCATGAGACACAAAAGATGTGAAATTAGTACAGGAGTTATAGAGGGTGGACAATTGCATGAAGGAGAGAAAACAAAGAGTAGTTTTGAAGAGAAAGTAGGCGGCTGCTGAAGGTATAGCATAGCAACAAGAATTAATCTTTTGACCAGTTTTTTTAGTATTTTCATTAAAAAGCTTGGCATACGAGTAGGAGTATGCTGTTGAAATTCAATCATGACAAGCATTGGTATGTATCATCAATACAGAGAAGGAGCAGAATATAAACCAGAAAGAGATGCATGACCACAATAAGTTGAGGAATATAAATGTACTCAGATTCAACAGTGCAAAATTCAAAGCTATGCATTTTGGGAACAAGCAGAAACTTATACCACAGAAGTTCATTGCTTGAGGAAGAGAAGAAGGGCGGGGATGTAAGAAGTTGGCTACAGAATGACCAACTTGGAAGGGGGGAAAACGCTTTTTGTTTTTGTTTTTTAAATAAGTGTTAAAATACATAAAGCAAAGAAATGTTAGTGCCATTAGGCAAGGCCAGATGGCATTTCACATGGCACTCTGAATAAAACCTGGTCATGCAAGGTAAAAAAAGCTGAACTGAAGCTGAAATTTGGACAGTGCTACAAAGGTGTTCAGAAGACTGAAGAGCATGTTTAAAGCAGACCTCATTTGCCTTAGCCTGGCAAAATGAAGGTGGAAAAGAGATATGATTGTTATGTTAAAACATTGTGGATGATAGATGTCGGGAAGAAAATAGGAAAACTCCTGAGGACTTCAGCTGATGGTCAGCAGGCAGATATGGCTGAAGGATGAGGTTTCTTTCCAGGTTAGAGCCTTTCATTTGAAGGTTTGGCTTCTAGGGCATCTGTTCACATCCAGAAGCTTAGAATCTCAAGTATCCATCATTGCCATGATAAGGGAGGAAGAAAACCACCAAATTTTCATCTGAACGCAAACTGAAAATGGCTCAGCCAACCCCTGGGAAGAGTGGGGGAGATGTACATGACTGTACCAACATCCCACAGTGTTCAGAGCTTTTACAGCCTCGTGAGATGCTCTTTCAGTACTCTTCATGCAACTGAAGCTGCAAAAGCCCCCAAAAGAAAATAAAAACCCTATTTCTGATACTCTGGAGAAACAGTGACAGTTTTGGTTTGAACAATGAATAACTAGTCATCAAATAAATGTTCACAGTATTTAACGGTTTTTATTAATACGCCTCATTTTATTGAGGCCCTCTAGGGCAGGAAATCCAGTGATAAAGTTGATCTCTGCCTCTTTGGTTCTACTTCTTTTTTCTGTTTTACTTTTTTTTTTCTCCAGTTGATTGCTTTTTTTGTAAGCAGTGTTTACTGTCCAATCAATAAGTTATTTTTGCCAAGATCTGTGGAAGACACATTGCTAACATTATACCGCATGTTCTTCATATTAAAGTGCTTATGTCCTTTTCAAAAACATTATTCAGAATATAAACGAATTGAGGTTCTATGGCTAGAATGATGTAAAAACTAATTCATAACAGAACTACCTAAAAAGCTTTAAAAGACCAGACATAATCAATACTCGCCTCATTCTTCATCACTTACAAGGCTTACTATGCTAAGAACCTCAGTGCTATTCAAGTAGACTTTACCCCATGGGTTGCAGTAATAATTGATTTGGGTTTAGGCTGGAGAAGGGGTGGTGGTGGCTACTAGGTCTTATTTTCTACTTTGTGTTTGCTATTGCCATAAATATTTTTAAAGTAATCATCAGCACCATCTGCCACTTACCACTGTGTTCTTTTCCCAGTGTCAATACTATAAACACAGTCTGCTCCCTCATTTGATGCAGTGCAGAAGAATGGAATTAAGCCAAAAATAGTCACTCCAAAAATAGGCCTTACTATTTAAAAGAAAGCAACTCCTTCAGTAAAATGATCTTCAGAATAGATGATTTCAGTTTCCACCAAGTACTAAAGAGCTACTTTGCTAAGTACCTCCAGTTAACTAAAAAGAACTCCAGATTTCACATCTTTGGAGACCATGGCACTGGACAAACCAGTCTCTCAGTGTCAATAACTTGAAATATGGCTTAATATATTAATTTGTAGCTTAGTTTTAGTTACAGTCATTAAACTATTACAACAAACTTTTGATTTTCTCATATGATTTTAACTTTATTTTTTTGAGTATTTAACTGGCAAGATATTGGTAAATAATATGGAGTATCCCCCAATTCAATTATGAATATTACATTTCTATACTTGTTTATATGTTTAGGAGTCTAAATAACCTACCAGTTATTAATATCTTCCCGTTTCTACCTCTACTCCCACTTTTCTTCTCCCAGCATTGATTACTCATAGTCTTTCTTCACTAAAGCCTGCTATATATATATATGAATAATTAAAAAGCCCACTTCTAAATGAAAGAACAAGAGAAATAAAGCATTTTTAGATAGACTTCAGTACCTCTCTCTAGGTTAAGCTCTTCTCTTTCCCTGTTTCCCTTTTGCTCAGCTGAAGTCTTTGTCAATAGGCATTAGCCTATACATGCCTTCAAAATGCTGCATGCAATACTCTGTATCATAAATACTTAACACCGCATTTTATATAGCATGAAGTACATACTTAGTGTAAGTACTATTCCAAAAGATACCTCGCCAACACTTCTCTCTACCAGCTACTTGACATTATACCATACATACAGCTCTTGAACTTGTAAGTCGTTCTCTTCCAGTTTGAACAGAGACCACACAAAGGACAAACAAGATTAATGATCTGGCCTAGTCCTCCGCTCTAAACAGAAGTAAGCTTCAAGCCTTTTTTCTCTCCTCTTTCTAAGAAAAGGTCTACAAAGAGGTGAAATACTGTACCAGAATACGTAAGTATGAGAAGACAAGAGGTTTAAGTGGACATTAGCAAAGGAGCCTCTGAAGTTCCCCCTCGACTCTTCAGCCTCGCTGCTATGGGGAGGCAGGAGCTTCTTAGTAGGCATATGGATATACTTGCTAATGCAGAATCAGATTCAGGTATTTCCCTGTATTTCTTTTGTCTTTTCCCTTCGAACAGATGAGAAATGCCTGACCCCTCAACATGCACACGCAGGCCCTTAATAATGTGTGTTCCATACATAATACTGTACTATTGAATTTATATTATCTTTTAACTTTTTCATTAGTCTTGTATTTTCACTCCTTTAGTATTCTTTAAATACTCCCCAACATAAGAAAAGGCCATAGGGGATTCAACACAAAGATACATGTGTATGTGCTCACAGTAACCACCTTTCGTACATCTTAATTACAGTATATTTTCATCAACATCTTGAACATTTTTCTGCAAGAAAATCTTTAATCATTCTTGTAGTCCTACTGACTTTATTCTGCAAGTATGAAAGGACTGCGCAAGTAATGTTTTTGTAGCAGATGAAAATTTATGGGATTTACTCACCCCTGGTGTATGTCTGCAACTATTCCATGGCATACTGAGATAAGTATACATAAGAACTCATTCCACATATGGAAAAGTCTAACCTATGGTTTTGTTTCCAATGGTCAGAACAACTGAGCAATATAATTAAATATAGCGCTCTATTAAAACTATTCATTATTTCGTGTTCATTTTAATGTGCCTCTTATGATATGTATTACCTTTTTTGTATTTTAATCTGAGAAAATTAGAAATAGAATGAAGAGAGCCTTGTTACTGAAAACCCCCATCCAGAGCTAATTGTCTTGTAGAACACTTAATGAGTCGTTATTCATTATGATGGTGAGTACAGGGAAGGCAGATGGCATGGTAATTTTATTGATTCTGTGATCCTACTGTAGCTTGCTGATTAAGTAGGACTGAACACCACAGTCAGTGTGGCCAGAATTACATGAAATTTTGTTTTGATTCAAGGATATCAGAAAGCAACTTTCAGATAGCACTGCTGGAGAGGGCTGCCTACCACGAAATTTTGCTGTCTTCATTTATCTTTTTAGGAACAGAATATTGCTTACAGTCTTCCAGGATGTACATTCCACCAACTCCGTTGCAAAATTATTTCCACTGAAGTTGCTCTATTAATTACTATATTTTATTTAGTTCTTGATTTTAATTTGCAGGTCTTATTTTAACTATTAAGTTAGATTCACCTCACCTAGTCATAGCCATCTAGATGTTAGATGTCCACTATGGTTTAATACATATACATATACCTACAGAGACCATTCAGCTTACTGTCTTAATGGGGAAGCACACTTACTGGGTGTTCTACCACTTTTACCTGCTTGGCAGATAGGGAAATTTTGCTGTGTGAAAGTAACATAACCTATACATAATTCACAAATTACATCCCTTGATTCTGAACTATTTTGAAATGCTCTAATCTTCTCATTTCTCTTTGGGCTTCAAAGCATTTACTGGCCTTATCCAAGAACAAAGCATACATGCTAGAGTTTTATAAACGTATTGTACAATACCTTGATACCTCAAAGTGTGGGATTTAGTTGGCTTTAATAATAATCATGACATGATCACAGTTATTTTAACAGAATTTATCACACTACCAAGCTATTATTTCTGTATAGCCCAATATATCACCAGAGCCATATGAAGACCTTGACGGAGTTATTCTTGGTCTTTGCACTGCTGGTAATTCATTGGCACCTTTTTCTGCACTAAGTAATTTATATATTATCCTCTTGCTCCTAGTTTTTTTTTTTTTTTTCTGTTAGCTTGGTTTTTTTTTCCAATAACCTTTGAGATATATAATTTAGTTCTTCCTAGAGAACTGGTTGCAGCTGCTCTCCTTTATATTAAATAAGTTTAAGCTGTATGAAGCATGGGGTCAGACACTACAGTAATAACAAAAGAACTCTCACTTCCAATGTGTCATAAAATCTGTAAGACACGTGTGCACATTGTATATTATAGTCTGCCCACTAGTGCTTCAACAAGTGAATTTTTCTGCTATGCACATACAATGATACATGCATATTGATATACACATTAATTGTACAGATATTTACTATTTTTTTCAACCTTTGAATTTTGATTTGAGGCCTGTCAAAGTCCCTCCGGATGGCATCCCTTCCCTTCAGCCCATCAACCACACCAACCACACATAGCTTGATGTCATCAGCAAACTTGCTGAGAGTGTGCTCAGTCCTAACGCCTATGTCACTGACAAAGATGTTAAACAGCACCAGTCCCAACACTGACCCCTGAGGAACATCACTCATCACTGGTCTCTACTTGGACGTTTGGCCACTGACCACAACTCTTTGAGTGCCAATTCCTTAATCACTTAGTTGTCCATCCATCTAATCCATGTTTCTCCAATTTAGAGACAAACAAAGATGTCATGCAGGACGGTGTCAAAGGCTTTGTACAAGTCCAGGTAGGTGACGTGAGTTGCCCTTCCCTTATCCACTAATGCTATAACACTGTTGTAGAAGAGGCCACCAGATTTGTCAGGCACAATTTGCCCTTAGTGAAGCCACATTTGTTGTCACCAATCAACACCTCCATCCACTTCCTTAAGGTCATTCTAATCTATAATGTTGCTCTAATTTCTGCCTTATTCTAACAAAATTTCATTTAAATACAGTTGGTACTCCAGAGAAGTATAACTGAACTGTAGGATTCTCTTCTAAGTTACACCTACAAGAAAAGATAAGGTCTATTGTGCTACACCTAACCTAGTATGACAGCAACATGTATTGACTTTCCAGATTTTCGGGATGCTTAATTCTACAAATCGTTCCTTCATTGAAAAAATACCTTTTTAAAGCATGAGTCACAATGAATAGAGGGGTTTTTTTTTCCCAATAAATTCATTGTTATCAATATTTCATCCAAATCTACATGACCAATCTGTATAAAACCTATCTTAAACCACATATTAATTTAAAGCCATTTAATTGTGTCAGCCTAGCTGTTATTTGTATATTTATAGGCTTAGCACTTAGAACTAAATGCTGTTAAAAGCCTGTAAGGTTCTGAGTATTTTCTGCAGGAAGCAGAGAGTACTCAGATCTCCACTGGGACATATGGTCTCTCCTAGAGAAGATTTTGCCTTGCATAGCCTTTGGCCAAAGCCCACCATCTGTGGTTTCAACTTTTCTTCCAGCTGCCAATAAAGGTGAAGTATAGAACATATGCTGCAGAAAGAGTAACCTTTTCATTAGTTTGTTGGTTTTGTTTAATATTCAGAGACATTTTCCAATAAAATATTGTTTAATGTAAACCTTGGAAACAAGTAAAACTCAGGTTTGATCAAATTCAGATCTTAAAAATACAGGATTACAACTCTAACAACTCCAGTAGAACACAGACTAGTTATTTGTGGAGAGAATTAGCTTTCTTGATTTTGGAGAAAATGTAATGCAGAACAATACAAACATTTCCTTCCTGTATTTCAGACATATGTATATAAGAAATGAAACCCACAGTCTCTCATTGTGAACTGAGAACCAGTAGCATTGATGTATTGTTTAAACAAATGGTTGCTATGCTGTCAGTTTTATCCTAGAATGATCCCAATGAGCTTAAAAATGCTTATATGCAAGTACCAGAGGCTTCTAAAATTACTTCGCAAGACATAATTACTGAATACACCACCTTCATCCAGCTAAATATCATTGTTTTAACCTAGCTTAGGTCATAAGGGAAACCAACTGCACAGCAAACATATGTCTGCCTCACAAAGCTTCCACATAATTTCAAATAACTTGGCACAGTTCACAGCATCTGCTCCCAGGAAGCCCAGGAAAGCAGCAGTGGGTAGTGCTGCAGGACAGGAATGAAGTGAATTAGTAGAGCTACAGGTATGCCAACAAACTTGCATAATCGCTTCTGCCTAGACTATGCATGGTTACATACAGTGAAAGCAGTCCATGAGTACCAAAATTCATTACACACAAGAAAAAATGATTATAGCAATATAATCTAATACAACCTAATGGTTGAATCAGCATGGTTGCACACCTCAAGCATTTATTTTTGCGTTTGACCCTGAACAAAATGAAAGTTGCGAGACTAAAAATTTTAGATATTGTTGACATACTAAATGGTGTATCCCATATTGAGAGACATTCAGAATGACACACCTGCTGGGTTGTTGAACCCAAATCCTGTTTCAAAAAGCCTGTTCCCTCCATATTTTACACACAGTGAAGAACAGCAATTACTTAAAAAAACCCCCAACTTGTATATACTAAATAAAAGCTATGAAGTAAATAGATACATTTTTACTGCCGAGAAGCACATCATAGGTAAATTTGAAAACAGAAAAAAAAAATTAATCTTCAATTTCAACAGTTACTTTTGATTGCCTTTTATAAAGTTTTCCCTTGTTGTAAGACTATAAACACCTTTGTTTCTTTTTCTTTCCCTTAAAACATAACAGGGAGTAGGCTAAACATCCTTCCTCTCTCATTGCTCTCTTCAGAGCACTTACATCTATATACTTCTTCCAGGAAATGTATTTGACAAGCAGCAGTAACACTTTTATTTTCATAGCACTTCCAGAAATGATATTCCAAGCCATAAAGAGCATTTTAAGAACTAAGTCCCATCTCAGAATTCAGAGAAAATAAATAAATAAATAAATAAACGCCTCTCCCCACCCCAAACCAAACTAAAAAGGCCAAGTAAATAACAGATAGTCATCAGGCCAAAAGAAGAAGAAAGAACACTCAGCTGAGCTTATTTCTAACATAAGTCAACTGAGTTTGCCCTCATCATCATTACTCAATACTTTTTAATCTCTTAAATGGATTATTGAAGGTTAAAGGGATATCTTTTTGGCTTTTAATAATAAAAGTTAGCCTTAAAGTATATTTTCTGGCTTACAGGAGCATTTTGGGCACATACCATGCAGCTTACTGTTCGTTACAAACACATTCAGTTTGGCAACAACTCCAATGAATTCTGAAACCGCAAACTGGTCACCTGTGCAGTGCCACGTTACTGTCTAATCTTTGTTGTCATGACATTTTGTATCATATCATTGTAGGTAATGATTTAAAGGATTAAAAACATGTATTTAGGTACCTCCTGTTTAGGAAGTATTTTATGAGAATGGTTGTAATGGTTTTATACAACAGCCTAGCATAGATCAGATAAGATAGAGTGCCATGACAAGTGCTTCCAGATAATGCAAATGCTGTATCTAAAATGGGCTGGGATCATCTCCAAAGCGAACAACCTTCCTAGCGAAGCAAACACTCAAAAAATCCCAGGTTTCATCAGACAGGCATTCTGGGAAATGCTAATATTTTAATTGAATCCTGGACAGCACAGCACTGGGATTCAAGGTGCAAAGGAATTTAACTGGAAGTTAGTGCATTAAACATTAACTTGGACTGAGAATGCTCACTGGTATCTATTCCTTATACGGCTTCATTCATAGCAACTTGAACTGAAACCGTAGAAGTGGCTGCATATCAACTTTTTTTTGCCCGACAAGACAAGGTTGAAGCACATTGGTATGCACTTACTGTTTCAGGAAGTACTAATGAGATATGTCACGGTACACTAGACTAGTTTGATCACTAGACTTTTATTTGGGGTACCACATCAAATTTCAAAAAACAATTCCTCATTAAACATTGTCCCTAAACTTAACATCATCTTGACTGAGTAGCCTCTCGTGTTCACCTGACATGCCGTTATTTTGGATCTGCGTGGGTGCATTTGTCCAAGCGGACTGCACTGCATTGCACGAGGACAGACGTGATGCTCGTCAACGTGAGCCTTACCTGACTGACCAGGCGGTGGGACTCCTGATGGTCCTCTGGGCAGACATAAAAACACCGTGAGGACTGCTGCTCTGTTTCCTGAACATGGCTCAATGGCAATCGGTTTAGGAGCACCCTGGAAAAGGAAGATACCCATGTAACATCTGAGATTTCCATTATTTTTTTACTTGTACATCTTTAATTTAAGGTTCACTGTAACAGTAGGAAAATATTTTTCTCAATTAGTTCTTTGCATTCGAACAGGTTGTCCTACCCGTGTTAATTGACTTAAAAATGGGCTTTAATAGCCCACACTGCAAACCTAACCAAGCAGAAAAAATGAAATGATCACAAAGACAACAAAACTATACTTTTATACTTACTAACTGTAGTGTTATCAACTTCTTAAAGCTTAGAAAATGGCAAAACCTTTTGGTATACACACTGCTAACTGAGACTACCAGAATTTCCCCCTATCTAATAGGAAGCACCCATGTGAAAGAATTGTGCTTCAACAGGAATCATTACCTGATCTTTCTAATGCCAGAACCATAAAAGGAAAGCAAATCTATATTATATATAGATACACAAAGACAGGAAATCCCTCTTGAGTTTCTCATATCAGTAAGTCTGCCTTCTCTGTGTCTGCCCTGCTAAGCAAATTATTTCTGTGAGGCAGGATGTTCCTGAGTTTTTTTTGCACATGCAGAAAACACGTGTAGTGTTACTATACATAAATAAACTTTAAAACTCTAAAAACATGGTCTGTGTGATTATCATCTTATTTTGTCCTGTATAAAGCTACAATTGTAGAGTTTTCGCTGGTAGAAGGTATGTGCTATTACCAAGCATCTGCCTCTTAGTAGCTACACAGATCTCTTAATTTGCAGTTAGCTTTTGACTAAATGGTTGCTGCCACATTGTTCTCAATTTAACAACACTGAGGACAGCAGGAGCTTCAAAAAAGCAAAGCAGTCTACAAAGCCATAGAGTAATAAGTTTCTAATATAACAATTTACAATATTTCCATATTTCCATGTTTCCATGTTTTGTGCTCACTAAGAGATAGGCATTTTACTTTTGAGAGCTTAAACATCTAGTCAAGCATTAAAGATATTTCTAAAACACATCAGGTCAAACTCAGCATAAGCTTTTGTTTTGTGTGTTTGGTGTGGGTTTTTTTGTTTGCAACTTTTTAGAATGTCTGTCATGTTCCAAGGCAAAATAATAGTTTGATGTTTTGATTCAAAATTCAAAGCCATAAAACTTTCAATTTTTATGCAAAATGCAACGTATATATAGATGTCAACTGATTCAAGTATACAAGAAAAATGGTAGTTTAGCCAAGTTAAATACACTGCAAAGTACTAGATATAAGGAAAACAAAGGCTTTTCCATCATGTAAAACAATTATAATTTTCTGGTTTTCTGCCTCCAAGTAACCAACATTTATTACTGCTCAGTGAAGATAAGGAAACAGAGAATATAGCAATAAATTGAACAATAGATAAATATAATTATTTTTTACTTTATGGTCGTATTTGAAAGGCATTTCTGTAGATCTATTTGAGGCAATAGCATTCAAAATAACTTGGGTGAGGAATGTCATCTAATTTAAAATTGCCATGACATAATGAATGACAACTTACATTCACTGAAAAGTAGAATTCCAAAAGCCTCAGCTAAATGAAAAACAACCCAACCCAAACAAACAAACAAAAAACCCCACAACTTTCTATAAAAACAACATAAGAACTAATTTCTCAACCTGCTGCACTGGATTTGTAGCTTTATTTTTTGTGTGTGTGTAATATGTTGGCTCAATGTAAGGCAAAGGAACAGACAAAGAGAACAGATTCTGAACTTGTGTAAGCTGGTGTATATCTGTTGACTGCCATGGATCTATTATCAGCAAAACATTTAGACAGGCATTGCTGGATGATATGACTCTATACCAAAATCAATACAGAAAAGAGGGAAAACAGAATAAGAACCCTACTAATATTAGCAGCATTGATTGCACATGCACAGAAATAACACCAGGGTAATTCTTCTGATCATGACATTTAATATAGAAAAGGGTCTTCATGGGATCATTCAGATTAGCAGCTAGTCTGTTCTCTAGGCTGTTTCAATCTAATCTGACAAGCGTAGGCATGGAACAATATAACCCAGCCCTGACAGCAGCCTGGTGTAGACCTCTCTGCTTACTTCTCCCACTACTACACACTTTCATTCACTCCTACCTGTTGCACTTTCAACTGTCAAAATCCAAGACTTCCCAACTGCCACACACACATATCACGTCTCCCCTTGGACCTAAATACGTGCCTCTTCATTCCAGCACTTAGAACAATCATGGAATCATAGAATGCCCTGAGTTGGAAGGGACCCACAAGGTTCACCAAGTCCAATTCCTGTCCCTGCGTACGACAACCCCACAGTTCACACTGTGTGTCTGAGGGTGTTGTCCAGTCTCTTCTTGAACACTGTCAGGGTTGGGGCCGTGACACCTCCCTGGGGAGCCTGTTCCAGTGCCCAGCACCCTCTGGGTGAAGAACCTTTTCCTCATGTCCAACCTTCATGCCAGTTTAGTTCATCTCACTTCGACCCCTGTGCTTTGGCCCTGCTCCTGCATCTTCCATGCAAAACAGACTGCCCAGCTCAAGGGAGCTTCCTGCAGCAGGAGCTGTGGACAGAGTAGGCCAGGTGCTCTTCATGTCCATGGACAGAATGCCATAACTTGAGGTAGTGGTCAGTCACGGACTCCTGTCCACTCACTAGTATGGTAAATAGAATTTACAAATAAATACCTTTGCATGGAGTGTCTTGGACCATCTTCCACTATATGCTAGAACAACAGCACCTGAATCCTTATACAGCATTTGCCATTAAAATAGATGGTATTACTAATGCAAGCAATAGAGCACTGAAGTCATTTTTCCTGATTTGTCACATCAGCAAATTAAATAATGATTCTTTTCTATTTGAAAAGGCAGGCAAAATGAAATCATCATTTTAAACTGTAATTCAGAATACAGTTTATGTAGATACACAACTGGAACGAACAAATTTACCATTATGTCTTTGAATTTGATGAATAATTACTTCATTATAAATCAAAATAACGATACTTTCTATTGCTGTGTAATATAAAACCTTTAATTAACAGATTCTGTCCTTTTCTGTTTGAAGTTTACACTAATGCTTTTCAAAACACAAGTGAAGGAAATTATTTCTGATAAATATTTTTCAGAGGACCTAATCCAAAGCCTAAACACAGTAAGAACTTTCTGTTTGTGCTTATAAAAATGAGGATTCTTTACAGAACGTTATGACTGAAAAAGAAGATGTATTATCTTACCTCACATCATTCAGATTCACTAGCAAAAACCCCCATGGAAGCATAGAGCAAATGATAATAATTTAGATACCCTGAGGTTTGTCAGTTGTTTAAAGATAAATACATAACCATGAATCAAAGTTATTTCACAGTGACATAACATGTTGTCTGAAATGTGCCATTTATCACGCATTTTCCACAGGTTTTTTGGAAGAGATAAGGCACATGTTTGTTTGCCCAAAGCACTTAGCTACCACGATTTACTTGCTAGAATTATCTTTTATTTTTTTTCCCCTGTACAGAAAGTGACTTACATTTTTGCCAAAAAGCACAAATGACAATCACAGAGTTAATAAAACTTTATCAGTGAAAGACAGAATAAACAAACACTTTTTTAAAACAACTCTTATATTCTCTTTCTTACACACAGTATGACAGACAGAAAAGATGTATGTCAGTTGGGAAGGTGAAATAGAAAGAAGAAGAAAACCAGGAAGGAATAAAATGGTGAAAGAATATATATTATTATTGATAGCAAGAGTAGTAAATCCATGGATGTAGTAAGAAGAAAAAAAGTGGAATGAGTAGGAAATACATCTGAGAATAATAATAAAATAAAATTTTAAAAAGAGATATAAGGTTTTACCCAGAATGTAAATGTGTAGTCATATATTTATTCACACAAAACAAGCATCTGAAGTCATCTTCCTGGGGTCCCACACTTTTATCAGAGGAAAGGCTCTCCATTGTCCAATTTTTTTTCTTTTCTTGAAAATCCTATAATCCTACAAAGACCTAGCAATAGTCCAGCTGCCTGGGTCAGTTTGTGAGGAATTACCAAGCTTTGGGAAGATTCTTTCCTCATCCCAATCTCTTTCTACAAGAAATAAATTTTGGCTGGATTCCCGCCCCCCCCCTCCTCCTCCTCATACAACAGACCGATGACAATACTACCATTACTGGCACTACAAAACTTATGTCAGTATATGCCATATTAATACCTGTATTAGAAATATTTGTAAGTAACAGCACACCTGCTTTATAATGACAAGAAAGCAACCAAGTGCATTGTGTTATCTGGCTGTTTAGGAATAACGCAAAAGAGCAGCTCTAAGAGTTCAGACCCAGAAGATGCTGGGAAGTGATTCTGTCATTCTGGGAGGGCAGGACAGGCACCAGAAGGTGGCGGCACAAAGAGGTGAGAAGAGCAGGAGAGTGCAACGATGACTAAGGGGATGTTCATGGATCCCCTAAAGGGGTGCAGAACCTTTTTGGAGGAAATGCACTGAAACTTTAGCATCAATGCAAACCTATCAATTAAAATACTTAATACTGAGAATACAGGAAGATTAAAAGTATAAAGTGTTTTGGCTTTATCTGTATTCCAAGAAGTGGTGTCTCACAGAAGTGCTATAAAACTTCAGATTTTCAGTACTAAGTAATATCTCTCCATGTATTTTCTGTTCAACATTCTAAGCTAGGTGCATCCAATTTTTAAAAGTGCATTATTATACTATAAGACAAATAGATCATGTAAGACTAAATGGCTCCAAACTCATGCCAAAAAAGCAATTAGAAAATTGAATCAAGGAATTAAGGATTAATGTGAGCATGTTACACCTGTCAGCAGTAATAAGTATTTTGACAAGAAGAGAATAAAGTTTGACAGTGTGCACAAATACAGATCTGATATATAAATCAAGTATTAAAATGCAAACAACTATGCATTAATCATTGTAATGATTCCTAACTAAAATGGTCTTAGTGCTACTTAGAAGAATTCATTATGAATAAAAATTCATCTCTTAAAAAAAAGCTTGAAAGCTTGACTTATACTTTTTGTTTTAACAGTAATGAGGCCAATATAAACTTAGTTTTTAATCATATTATTAAAATAGAATTAATCTGATGAATTCCACACAAACTCAGCTTGATGGCACGGCAAATAAACAACCAAATCTGTTGTTGTGACAGAATTAGTACGAGACTCAGAATGTAAATAGCCACTTTTCTAGAGTTCAATGTGCAAGACTTCAGAGGGGAGAAAAGAAACAAGATTGTGTCCTCAGAAAAAGTAAAGAATGTAGAAAAGGAGGAAACAAAATTTAGCCTGTTCTATTACAAATATGAACATCTCAATTTTCGCTTAGCTTCAGGTTCTTTCCTTGAATTCTCTGGTCATTTTCTGAGTTTCTCTATTTGTTTGTGGTAAGCAAGTCTCAGATTCAGAAAAGCATTTGAGTACCTGTAATCAGTATTGCTGTTTTCTCAGAGTATCAGTGCTACACCACATTACTCTTCTAAATGTTGTGTACATACTAGCTAACTCTCATTAACATACTTTTGAGCATGAGCTTCCCACCCACCCAAAAGTTTTAATTATTTTCTCCACAGATTTATGCGATGAGTAATGAGCCTTAATGACAATGCAACAAGAAAAAAAAAAAAAGTAAAAAAAAAAAAAAAGCTTTCACTAAACATCATTTATGTGCCAGTAGAAAGACACTTAAGGAAATACTGCAACAGAATAAACAAACAAGGCTGGAGTTCTGAACATTGCTTTGCGGATGGCAAAGGAAACACCCTAGAGTTTTACTGAAATTATAAGCATCCACTAAAGATTTTCATTTAATCCCTCCCATAAAGAGCGTTTTTTGCAATTACAGAGTGGAAAGCTTCACCTCATCTAAACCTACAAGAATGGCCCAGAGCCAGAATGTCCTCAATGCTTGGGATTGTACACTGCACCTTCTTTGACTGAGGATTTCTCAGTGATTTCTAACTTTGGTTAAGGAGGTCCCACTAACCCATGCAAGGTGCATAAGCATGTTACCTACAGCAGTAAATGCTGGAGAACGTTTTGGAATACGTTACAGTTCTTCCACCTATACTGCAAGACACTTGAGGTAACTGCCTTGCTTCTGCAACTGAGCCATCCATATAGCACTGATTTACTGGGAGGACTCTACCAACTCTACTTGGCCTTCAGAACGAAATTTTGTCCCATTGCTTTAGCAGAATATAAATCCCAGTTAATCTCCTTGTTTCGAAACAGCCATCAAAATCTTAAAATATATTGGTACATTATTTTCCGTAAGGAAAAAGTGGGAATTAATAATAAAATGAACACATTATGAGTACCAAGCGGTGATTATGGCCCCAGTGAGCAAAATGCATTGTTACCTTTCAATTTATTGTCTTAGCTCCCTATCTCAATTGAATATGCAGTGATAGGCTGCATTCCTTTTTTTGCAGTCTTCTGAGAAGAATGTAATTGTTAGTTATCAAGGGTTATGTACTAATGTTAAATTTATGTATTAATCTGAAAATGTTTATGCCCAGAAGAGCCATATTTTTATTATAAGAACTACATTTATCTGCAACAAAGTTACTCTCAGTTAATCTAGTGAGAGGCTTCATTTCAAAACATAATACTATGTCATATAGCATTTAATTAGCAAGAGAGTTATGAATTGACATTCTGATTAAAACTGATTTATTAAGACAAAGCTATGAGAGAGACCTGCAGATGCATTTATTTTCAGCAGAGTTTCCAGAAAAAAAACTTCTTGTCAGGTTTCCTATTCAGCTTTCATCCTATTGCCTAGAGGTTGCTGCTTCTGAACTGTGACACTAGTGTGAACCATCCTGCAGTTTTCTTGACTTTCACAAGTGGCTGAACAGAACACAAGACATGGAAGTTAAATCAAAATATCATGTAGCTGCAAGGCACGTTGCATTTCATTTCTTTTTCTGTGTGCCCATGTATGCAGTTTCCTGTCTCTTCATACTGTTAAATAAACTTGGTTTTACTTTACCGTTCCATCTTGCCCACTAATAAGAGTAATTTCAGGTTAATCTGTGAAATATTGAACATAACTTACAGCGGATGGTGTGTGTAGTAGCTGTACTGGATCACTGCCAGGGGTATCCCCAAGAGCCTCCAGAACATTCCCCTATTAAGCTGTATGAGTGTGATTAAAGGCTGGCAATGCTAGCGTCCAGTTTGTGAAAAGAAATTTATCTTGGCAGCAGCTAGCTAGATTCTGTTGGGAAAAGCACCTGAGACCCTATGTCTGTGGCATATACCAAGCATCATGTCTCCCCAGATACTTTCCTGTAAATTCTTCCTACTGCCATTTCAAATTCTGTAAGTCAAAGCGGTGCTGTGCAGTGAAGTGATGCTAATGGGCATTTGTTTTTCCCAGATGGGTATATCTGTTGTCTCTCCAAGGATTAAAAATATGAAGAGAAGAATTCTGTTATTCCTTCACAATTTAATTTTAAAGGCTTTTGTCTATGAATACACACATTTCATTGGTGACAAATTACCGATAGTCCATCACTGTTTAAACTTGGGCTGATCATTTAAGACCAGATTTTCACTGCCATATATCACAGTGGGTTAACTTAGACCCCAGAGAGCCTGGCAAAAGAGGACACAGTCCTTCCAGAGCCACTACAAGTTTTTCAGGGTGGGAAAGATGAAGTACTAGGGGCAGTTTAAGTTCTGCCTATCTTGCAGAGTAACAAGAGGGGCTACAGTGGCGGGCAGGAGGATGCTGAGCTAAGGATGAGCACAGTACAGGTTACTTTCATCAAGAGCAAGCAAACCGAGTCAGCTACAGATCTCTGAAACGGCAATGAGGCAGATAAACTCAGCCTGTCCTTTGCTCAAGGTGGATCATAAAATTTCAGCCGGTCATTGTGACAATGAATCTCGGACAGAAGTCGAAGTTCTGGCTAGCAGGTGGCTTTTGTAACCACAGAGATCTCATCCCTGTAGCTGTGCAGCATCCTAGCATCATTAAATAAAAGGTTTGATTGTTATTTAGGAGATCTAGGCCTGACTTGAGGGTTAGGAAAGGCAAATGTTCTGAAATTATTATGCTGTATTTTGCATTTCTTGCAAAACTGGAAAGAAAATATGGTACACCATATGTCATCCAAAATACACCTTTAGTGAACTTTTCTTCAGCAATGCCTTTTAAAGTT
Organism: Pampusana beccarii; assembly: GCA_013399365.1. Taxonomy (NCBI): domain Eukaryota; kingdom Metazoa; phylum Chordata; class Aves; order Columbiformes; family Columbidae; genus Pampusana; species Pampusana beccarii. The sequence goes on from VWYH01008301.1 coordinate 1,052,571, forward strand.
CTCTTGTAACCTCTGGCCACATGCAGGATGTCTAGTGAATGATAAATTAAAGTGCTTATACCTGGAATTGTAATAATAAAAAAGAGACCTAAATCAAGATGCATTGTGAAAACTAGCTGTCAGCAGAAGGGATTAAAGTGCAAACTTGGCAATATTCTTAACACAGAGAAAAAAATGCTAATGGCACCAGAATAACAAATTACTTTATAGCATGACAACTTCCACAGATCACAGCCTACTGAATGCAGGGAAGATACGAACCAAATGTCTGAAAGCATGACGTAGCTTTTATTTTGATCGTCCTACCTATGGTCCAAGGACAGCTGTAAAATGTGTACACAACAGCTAAAAACATTCTGAGACAAATCATCCCACTACTTAAGACTTGTAAGTCTATGGAAGTTTTCATCCTAGTGTGTGGATATTGCGGATGAGATCGGAGCTGCTCCAGCAGCAGGAAGAAACAACAACAAAAGACTATCACAAGGAAAAGGTACGAGACAGCAGCAAAAGCAGGGAATGTAGTTTCACTCTATTATGTAGTAGTAGCAACTGCATACGCTAAGCTGACTAGCAGTTTTGGCAGCAGTTGCTGCCAATGAGGTTGAAATGGGGAGGGCACAAAACAGAGCTTTGTGAAGGTGTTGCAAGAGGCGCCTCTCACTTCCCTCTCTTGAGGACCTCCATCACCCACTCCGCCCAATTCATCAATTTGAGAGCATAATTTGGTATAGTTTTTCCTTTTAATCTTATGAATTAATTCAAATCTCAAATATCTTCGTGATAATCCTTCAGCTGCCTAAATCAACACAACACTTGAGTAACAGAACTATGGTGATTTACACCAGCTCCAAATCTGACACTATGTTATTGTTCCTTAATGGTCTCCTTGAAAAATCCTGCAAATAAATTCAAACTCAAGTATTATCACTTAATGTTACTTTCCAAGATGCCTCCCATCAAGATTGTTAGTGTTTGCAGTGGTCACAAACATACTAGAAACTTCACTGAAAATGCACAATAAATGAAACTTACAGGATCTAATCTGACAAACAATTAGACACATGAGAATTACTGCTTGGAGAAACTGTTGCATTAAAGCAAACAGGATTACTCGCATGAATGAAATTATTTATACACATTACTCACGTTAGCTTAACATAACTGACGGATTTTTTTTTTTAAAAAAGAGACTTTTTTTAGTGTAACAAAATCAGACAAAGAGTGCTCCTTTAAAATACTACAAAAATCTGCATCATTTTAACTAAATCAGCAAAGATCTACCGTATAAAGTATTTGCTGAACTTGAATTTGCTGAATCTCACTTACTTAGTCAACTTACATGGAAAGTAAGTGTTACTTTTTTTAAAAAGTACCACATTGCAAGCCTGCTCGGCCCCTTGAGCACTGCTAACTGAAAAGGCACAGCAGGAACTTCTAACTATTTTATTTTAAATTTTATATTCTTATTGTTTTCTTCACTAAGATGGTACACAGTCATCACCACCAAAATATCATTATTCACATTGAATTCTAAAGTCCCCATCCTTACTGCATCAAAGTATAGAAAAACTTGTTATTTTGCTTCAGGAAGTGTTTTCACCTTAAATTTTACATTTTAAAATTGTTAAATTTTACATTGTAAACTTTAGCATCAGACATGACACTTTAAAGATATTTTCTTAAAAAAAACACAACCAACCAAACCAAAACCCACATTTTCACAGCAAATTGACCATCTATTTTAAAGTTTCCTTGAAAATTCACAGATTTGTAAACCTTTCATTGGAGTTCACTTCAAACCCTTGCATTCCATGAAGCTTTGTACTGCATTTCATGTATTTTTTCATATCTAACCAAATGATTTCTCCTCCCTCAGTTTTATGCAGTTTAATCCACTACCACAGTAAAACAGAGGGGCGTTTGTCCTGTACTTCAGTCAAAAGAACGGTAGAACACATTTACTTTTGTATTATATGTAAACTCTCTCTTATTTTAGCAGTGACCACTATTAGGCTAATGATCTTGTATTTCACCTTTTTTTTCTGGTTCCTCTTCTCTTTTCCCACCCCTTCCAAATATTTTTCCCAGTCTTAGGGTGCTCTTCCTATGGAAATAAGTGCCCCATATCAAACGCCACAATAAGCAGAAGGAGCGGGATCTTATTTACTTGAACAAGGGTTGAGATTTGAGATCAGGCAGATGTTATTTCTGAAGCTGAAAGTATTCATGATGATTGTTACTATAGAAACCAAGCTTTGTAAAATATTCCAAACAAACACTTCTTTATTAGCCTGCACTGTAACTACAGCACTCAGCATTACGCTGCATCCCACAGTAAAGTTATCAACCACGCATGTTTTCTCTCTGGTTATTTGCTTTCAATAGTAACTACAAGACAGGATTTCTATAGGTCTTAAAAGATAATGTATCACAATACCAGCCATCCATAAAATGACACACACTGTACTCATTCAGTGCTAAACTCCCGTCTCTTCCATTTCCCCCCCTCCTGTGGGCAGCCACTCAAATCAGTGTTTCCCTGTTCAGCAACAGTGAAAAACAGGAACCCACTGCTAATTCCTGTGGTTAGATCAGCAGCACAAAACCAGCAGTGGTTACTAAATGCCAGCCCCAGCCTCTTTAGCAATTAAACCATTCTTCATTCTTAGTAGACTTTGTGAAGCGTGTGCGTCACTCAGAAAGCATCTTTCCATGACCTGTCATATCATAACCAGAAGTTTCAGACTCGTCGTTTTATGTGTTAATCATACAAGAAGAGGAGTAAAGATTTGAGTCTTGGCGCCAGGGAAGTCTGTGGGACTTCAGCAGTGTGAGGTCCCTGTCCCTGAGCACCTCCCCAAGGATGGACCAGGTCACAGCTGTCACTGCCAGGTGACTTTGAACACAACAGCCTGTGCCATGGGCAGGTAAAGTCCCCTTAGCCCAACCTGTGCCTGGTACTTTAGCCACCAACTGCCCATAGACAGATAACAGGGCAATCTCCTAGTTGAAGTTAAGCAGGTGAAAGCTGGCTTGTTATTATACCACATGGAAATGAAAACCGTATTTAAGACTCCATAAGGAATTATTCCTTCTCTGAAGCCTGTCTGCTTTCACAAATAAACCCTTAAAAAAGCTAAAATGCTACTAATATTCCAAAATACAGAGACCTTCAAGACAGGTATGGTAGCACCTTCTGACTATAATTAAAGTTCCAAAGCTGTTTTCATTCTCAACTTATTGTTACATGCTCATAACCTCCTTCAAATTTCTATACTGTGTTTCTGTTCAAACAGGACATTTTTTCTCAAGTCTTTCAGAATCTTCTCAGCTATCTTCGAGATGTGGGACAATTAACATTTTTTCCTAATTTCAGTCCTATCTGAGGCTCACAATTTAATTTAAAACTTGGCCTTGACTCAGGTTACATTGAAGATTCCTGCCTTTCATGTGTGTAAAACAAACGTGTTTTAAAATATAACTACACAATCAGAGCACAATTAGATTTCCATAAGAATATATAGAAGTATTGAACTATATGTGCCACAGGTATCTGTTTTAATGCACAACGCTGCCATAGTGAGGAAAAGTATTAAGCAAAAGAGCACAGCTAAGGAACCAGATAAAAAGTTTCAGTTGTGCTGATCTGTGCTGTTTGCAACAGTATGCTGAAGATAATAAAATAAAATACCTATAAAACATTTTAAGTGTGAGAAACGTGTGGGGCAAAGGATATTCTAGAAACGGGTCACAGACAAAGCAAGAGATCACAGACAAAGCAGGCATGTTTTATGAAGACTCTTACATTTCAGAAGTGTCTGACCACCTCCTTAATTGAGCAAGTTAACATTTACAGCTGCATTGATTTCAGGCAATCTTCAGCACCTGCCTATAGCAAGCCAAACCCATTCCCCTTTATGTGTAGCAACAGCTTAGTTTTTTTTGTTTAATTTTTCTTACATTTTTTTCTTGCTATATTCCACATAGAGGGGACACATATTTTTTATATATATGTGTGTGTATATATATACAAAGGCATTTATACACACATGCAGATAGACTACACACAAAAGTACAAGTCATTATTCCTAATAGTGCTATCAGAAATCTCTGGGATGTTATGTGGAAGCAAAGATGTAAGCATAACTATGTCAAAGACCTTGAAAGATAAGTTCTCCTCATTCCCATACAGAGTAGTTTCTCACAATTCCCCAAATATCTATGGAAATGAGTTGCACTAAGAGGTTCTAGAGCTATCAATGTATTTAAGAATTTCATAGATGTCTTCTCGTTCTCTTTGATCATAAATTGCCAGAATGGTTTCTACTGGCTCCAGTTCCCTTGTCCCTGATTCTTCTGCTCTGACATTTCTGGATGACTTCCAGTTCAGATTGTTGCAAAGCCCTTGTTTTTTGCAGAATCACCTAGTGTTGAAATTTGCAATTCCAAACACTATCTTTTTTGGTCTGTTTATCAGCTAACACTCTTTGCTCAAGCAATCTTTGCCCTTCACATTCCAATTGGTTTTGTCCTTATTCAAACTTCTATGAATTTACCATTAGTAATATAACTTAAAAAATGGATGAATATTTTTCTTCACTTAAGAAAAATCTTATCTCTGTGTAACCTTCAGTTATGGAAAGTATTTGAACACACAGATAATGACAAACTTATTTCAGGGATTAAGATGTCATACATTTGATCTTTAAGTTATTGAATTTTATTTTTACATTTTCTTTATATATTTAAAACAATTTTTCATGTCCACATCAAAGTTCTCTTTGCACAGTTGCATTTTTCCTCCAGTTTGCCTGGTTTTAGTCATTAGAGTTTCCTAATTTTCAGTGAACTGCTGAGCAAGCTGAAGATGTTAATTGGATATATCACTTTATTTTGTCTTGTAAGAGCTTCTTATTAATGGCTGCTCATGTAGATGATATAGAAGTTAATCAATTTCCATCTGTCCTTCTAAAAGATTCAGTTAGGTCCCTAATTGACCATCTGTAAACAAACCCTTGTTCAGTAACAGGGTCCAGCCATTTATTGTGAGCTAGCGAAGGCTGGTAGGGGTCTTATGCTACCACTCTGTCCTGCTGTAAATACTTGATTTCCCTGAAAATACAGAAAGTAGCTGGAAAAAGACAAGTGACTCACAATCTAGACTGTGGATCACTCATTTCACTCTAATTGAGTCATTGTTATTGTGAGAAAACATCAACAATTACAGGTATCTGTTGATCCTCTGAAGCGTCAGGTTGTTTAGCAATAGTAAGGGTCATGTATTCCACAGCTATCAGAAATGAAGATAATGAAGATCATACATTCCTACAACGAAAGTAATAGAGAGAGTCTCCTTAAAATTAAAAGTACTTCCTCAGTAGGCATCATTCATTTTTACCACACAGAAGCAGCTCAAGGGTGCTGCTCATGGGGAAGGGAATACAGCTCCTCTGAGGCGCTTCCAGCTCTGCCATCACAGCTATTTCTCATCCTTCCCTGTTCTGTTTGGTACCTTACTACAACTATAGAAAATTATGGGTATTACTTACATTCCTGTTAATCCATACCAAAGAATATTTTGTGTGATGACCACAAACACTGGACCATCTGCACAAAATATGTACGTGGAAGTAGCTGCTTTTACATAGCATGTCACATGAGCAGAAAACATAACAGAATCCATGTAACTTGGCATTTTATGACTTTAGAGGCAATATTCACATTTTGATTTAGTGCTAATATCTCAGTGACAATATTTTATGCTTTCCACTAATATTTCAACAAGGGATCATTGTGACTCATGTTCAAAGCACTTTATTTTGTCTGTAATTCTCCAATTGTTAGAACTGTTTTCTGGACAGCACCTGTATGTAACTGGATCCCTACTACATAGTCTTCAGTTGTTAAGCAGGATCATTAGGAAATTAAAAGAAAATAAAGAAATAAAATTAACTTGTTAATCACCAAAGCCTGGGAAAAAAAATTCTATTAAGGAGGAAAGCAGAGCCACAAATCAGAGATCTACCCTGAGGACTTTCATCTTCCTTTTTCTGCAGTTCTACTTTTCTCTGACTCAGTGATCTTCCTCAAAATCCAGTTTTGTTATAACACATCTATTTCATACTGATTGCAACAGATTGGATAACATGAGACATCAACTCTTCACAATGTTCCAGATTTTTTCTGAAAGTAAACCCATCAAATCCTCTGAAAACTTGTTATCAGGGTTTATAAATATGGTACCTACTGCTGTCTTTCCTTTTCGTTACTATGTACATGCAAATTATTAATGTTCTCCTGTATCCCACATAGGCCATTATTACGACTGTCAGATACCATGCATTGCACACCTCTGTTCACCTGTTCCATGCCTAGAAGAAAGGAAAACAAACAAACAAACAAAAAAACCCAACCTCCCAAAAAAACCAAAACCACCCAACCAAACAAACAAAAAAAAACTTTAAAAAAAAAAAAAATCACTCTTTTGGAGACCTGGTCTCACTTAAAACTGACTTTAAAATATCTAAATACATTTTGCAGTAGTTCTAACTCAAAATGCCAAGTCTCTTTTCTGTTCTTAAGATCTGGGATTCATGTAAAAACTCATGATATACATGCTTGATATTTAATTTAGCACCAGTGAGCACTTTTGGGTTTGCTATGTCTCATGATCCTAGGAGCTGGAAACTAAAGGGCTGGATAACCTTAACTGGGAGATTCACAGCTTTTCAGTAAGAGACACAGCACCTGCTTCAGGACTTCAAATTTAGACTAATACAAATGAAGGAACTGGCTTTACAATCTAAGAATAGGAGAACCTAACCCATACCAGAGTTTTTAATTTCTATTTTTTTCTGCTGTGAAACATGTGGCGTATGCATAATGTATGGCAACGCGATCTAGAGAGATTTTATTGATGGTTGTTTGGAGTGATCTATATAACTCATATATTGCTCATTTATGAGTAATGCAGTCCTCCCAAACTCTTGCTCACACGCATATAAAAGATGAAAACATTCAATGAATACCACTTTAGGAAGGCCACATTATTCTTGAATGTCAGAGCTTATGCAAGTCATGCTGAAGAAGGCATAACACTAACTGACATCACATGATTACGCACTCTAAATACATTATGCATTTTAGAAAAGAAGCAATTTAGAGAAGAAATGTGAAATTTTTCCTCTTATGCTAGTTTTTGTATACTTTGAATCTAAAACCGGTGCCATAGCTTCCATCGATTCAACTGCATAATGCTGAAAAACAGAAAACTAGACTTCAAAATTTTCTGAGTTTATAATTTCATCTAGCAGGGACTATTTTTACTGTCTGTTTTGCATTTAATAACAGGGATTTTTATAACATATATTTGTAGTTCCTATTTTTTTTACGGTACCAAGCGTCTAAAACAGGTATCTAATGCCTTCACCATCAACATCTCTGCAATGTGCAATGCTTAGGGGCAAATTTTTATATGCTCAGTTTTTTGAATATTGAAGAACTGAGGCTAAAAGGTTATGTGTTTGTTTTGTTTGTTTGTTTGTTTTTTTAATTAGTTAGGTTGATCACTACAATTTCTCTAAAAATTATAAATATCCCAAATTTTAAGAAGCTGTGTTACACTGTTTCCAAAGGTCTTCTATGTTCTCATTTAAATACAACGTATTTGATGTACAGGAATATAACTATATATTCAATAGTTAAGTATTCACCGTGAAACATTCAGCAATAAATCAATGTCTATTATTTTATTAAAGAAATGTTTTCAGTATGTTAAATACCAAATACAAAATTTCAAATATTGATTCATTAAGTCTCTAAACTACCTACAGACATTCCAGTTTCTTCATAGGATATGGTTTGTAAATCTTTAGGATATACATTTTAAATTATTCATAATCAATACTAAAATCAAAGACTTGGCAGCTATCTCATTCTAAAACCTGCAGCCATGCAATTCATGTTCCACCATAGTGGTCAGGTCAGAGTAAGAAAACAAAAATGAACCGATGCAGCTCATTACAACCTAATTCCCACTACACAAATTGAAACAAATGATTGAACTGTATCTGCCACATCGAACTTAATATCACCCAACTACTTGATGTTACACCAGCACAATGACCTGTAAGAAAATGGACACTGATTATGAATAAGCCCCTGGAGAAGTGTTTTACAGGTTCAAGACCTCTCTACTGCATTATTTTGGGCAGCTTTTAGGAAAGATTTGAAGGTATGCAAGCACAGGACGGTATTCTTTCAGATATGTGCAGTTTAATATTTCCAAATCCTCAAAGTCATTTCTCTTGCTGCTGGAGATTTCCTGTCTCTACATTCAATCTCATGATGATACCTATTGCAATACAAATCAGACAGGTTTTCTCCCAATCAGTTCATTTACATGCACAAACAGATCATCACATGTATGTAGCATGGCTAGTACAATAAAAATTATAATTCTTTTCCTATTAAATAAAATCAGTTTTGTCTTGAGAATGGAGTAAGACTGAAGATAGAGGCAGGGCCAAATAATTGCAGGAACATTTCTACCACAAATGTGAGAAATACGGATAAAAGTCCGAATTCATTTGTTTAAAAATAAGGAATAGCGCCTGTGTTTCCCACATGCTGTACCACAATATGACGGTCAAACACTAACTGTCAATGAATATTTAACTCCTTCCAAGTGGGATGGATCACCTGTTACACACTAATATATAGAATGTTAGCAGAGGTTCTTTCCTAGAGGATATAAAACTACTGCTACAGGGATAAGATCTACCATGGATCCCTGATGCCTCAGACTTCATCAGAATTTAATTTAAGCAACAAAATTTCCCTGCCTATATTTCTGTGCTGCTTTACCTTGGAGGGTCCATAAACTCAGTGAGCTTCTCCATCTGAGTCAGAAACCATTCCAATCTCTTAACTGACTCCATGCACAGAAGAAGTCCTTGCTTGGAGCTATGTGTTCAGTTACTACCTATACCCTGCTGAAACTGGAGTCTCTTAAGAGGGGCAGCTCATCTCCATCTAAATGCCACACAGGGGTCTGATTTGTTAAAAATGTGTTACTTCATGTTAAAAATGGCCTTTTGCATAACAATCTTTCAAGCTAAAGTACTCATCCAGGACGTGGATCTATTTTCCCATTAACTGGGGACACTCAAACACAACTTTACCAATGTTTTGGAGACAGCTTTCCCACAAGGGTATGCCAAGTGTATGGCATAGTCCTCATTGGGGAAGCTTATCATTCCAGCAGCAGGACACACAGACAGACACCATAACCACGACTGCGGGCAAGATTTACATTAGACAGTAAGCAGGAGCAGGAATGGGACCCCCTCTCTTTTGAGTGCTTAAACACCAGGATAAGAATTAGCCTATTTTCCTATTTTTTTTCCTCTGGGATGCTTACATTATTGTAGTTATTTAATGGCCCACCTTCAATCTCTATTTTTTTTTTTACGAAATAATGACTTCTAACGACTTAAGGTCAACTTTTCTTACCAGTTGCCACTGCTACTGATAGTTTTTGCTCATTCATCTGTAGGCACATATGCATATGTAAATGGACAGCCAATAGTAAATTCGGCTCAAAAATTATTTGGGGGACTAGGAGGTGGGGTGCTTTTCCATTAGTCCTGATCAAATGCAGAACTCAGAAATCAAAGAATAGATGGAAAAAAATGCAGTTAGCTCTTTGGTACTAAGCAAAATTAAATCTAAACCAAAACCTTCATTATACTACATCCATGACAAAGATCAAAATGATGAAATGTCACTTTTCATTCAGCGTCTATGTTCAGCATAAATTAAATATAGTACTTTAATGTCATTTACAAGTATATGTTAGCTATTATAACATCATTTGTTTAAAAGTCACTCATTACTAACACTTAAATACAAAGTAATAGTTCAACAACTCCATTGACAGCATGATAAATTACAAGAACCCAAATGAGTAAAAGGTACTATACGTGCCATCACACAACTAGGGAGATTGTAAAAATAACAGAAATCTTTAATTAACTCAGGAAATTAAAAGGTGACTTTAATAAAGAAGCTTAATAACAAGACACAATCAGATGAACACAGTAGCACCTGTTAATCAAGAACAAGAAACAATTTCAGGTACACAAACGACTAGAAGCTGATACACAGCCTAAATTAAACAAAAGACACATTTTTAACCGGTGTTCACATAAATGATGAATGTATGATATTAAAGGCTACAAACACATGCACTGACCATTGGTGTCTAATAAATAACTGGAAGCTGATTCCTTAATGAGCAAATGTTAAATGACAGCGAAACTACATCGACTGATTCTGCAGCCTGTGCCATATACAACATACTATAGTTTCAGAGCTAATAGTCCTATGTTTACATGTAGATAATTAAAAAAAAAAAAAAGTTACATAAGTCTTCTAGTGTGTTGGTTGGTTGGTTTTTCTGTTTGGTTGGTGGGTTTTATGTGTGTTCTGATAGTTGCCTAATCATAATTCCTTTGGTTTCAGCAAGCACATTTACTGAATATGCAACACAAGAAACAAGTAGTATTTGTGGAAAACTCACTGTACACATTTCAAATAGGTGTTTTTGTAGAAACAGAAGTATGGCTCTCTCCTATTCAAATATACCTAAAAATACTAATATTTGCAATAAATGTAGGTCCTGCAATACTTAATTTGAGAAAAATACAAAATTTTACAGTGATTGAGGTGTCTGAACACACAACATTGCTACTTCAGTGGTATTCTTACTTGATAATGATGGAAAACAAGATATTTCAATTCAGGGTCCCTACAACTAATTGAAATTAGAGCATTTAAAACACAGATTCAGAATATAAGTATACTGAATTTAATGGGCAAAACTATGACTACACTACTCATTAAATAACATCAAATATTAGTATTGTCCTTCTTAATCCACATGGAAAATGTTTGGAAAGGATCAATCCCTATAGTTTTAATGCGATTTTCAGGAAATAGTCACAGACTTCAGCAGTTTACATTTCCATAGTATATCTCCAGTTCCAAACAAACTTAACTTTTTAAAGTTTAGACCAACCTTTATGAAATTTTTAAGAGATAGAGCATTCCAGTAGCTGCTTTCAGCGTCAAAATGCAAATTCAAAGGAAGCAATAGAGATTACATTTAAAAAAGTGAATTACATGTGAAATATGTCTCAATACCATACATAAATACGGCATTGATAGTGATAAACTTCCAAGTGAATTTTAATATTAGAATACTATTTTAATGAACAGTTACAAATGATCCCTTGGTTTTCCTACTCTCAATCCATATTCAGTTTAAAAATTCTTCTGCTTTTGTTCTTCCTGCAAAACGTGTTGCGTGAGTTACGGAATTAAACTTACTCGATTTATAAACCATGTTTGTTAACTCATTCAAATGAATTTGGCAATGTACAGTGGTACCACATTTATTCTCAGCAGCCATGCCTCGTTCCCCCATCCCCCCAGTTTATTCATTTCCTAAAGGAAATTGCAAGTTAATAGAAAAAGCAGCACTGGAACTGTCTCACATCCTATAGTTATTAATTAAGTAAAGTCTGGTTCAGTAACTCTGGATACTAAAAATACAGAGTTAAACAAAGCCCGGTGCTTCTTGAAATGGAGTTTCAACTTCAGCAGTCATTCTACAAAATTTATGCATTAAGATCTATATCTTTCTTTTAAGGAGTTTTTCACAAAATCTCCGAGTAAAAAAATAACAACTCTTGACCATTTGTTTTGAAGGACTCATGTACGAAACACAATACAGAAGGGTCAAAATAAGTTACGTTACTGTCATGTAGAAGCCACTAGCTCTATAATTCTCCTATATTCCGATATGCAGATTATTACCTTGCAATTAATAAAACGAGAAGGTGCACTACTTGCTTCATTGGTAACATATAGTAGTCAGTAAAGCTTAAAATGCACTAATGTGATCTGATATCTGTAGATATTACAGTAAAATTTATAGTTGCATTTGATATTGAATGTTAAGTGAGTAGGTAGCATGCTGAGAAAAATGCACATAAACTCACATTATAACAAGTCTATTCCTTTATAGCGAACCTTTTCTTAAAAGTGAACAGGTTATTATTTAAGTGATTTTTTGGAATCAAGGACAATAACAGGTTCAACAACTATGTCAAATACCTTTCAAATTCTGAATGGAATTAAATGTATAAAGAACTTACTGTAAATTTCAAAGTTGGAAACAAATGATGTCATAAATGTTAGACAAAGTAGGAAATACTTCTGAATTTAATCTGTGAACATGTACATTACAGGCAATATTTGAAAGTAAATCTCTTTGTATCCTATGGAGGAACTGAGTTCCGTCTTCCTTCAGGCACGTTAACGGATGGGAGACTAACTGAAAAGCAATGAGAAGGAAAGGGAAACACCCCAACAGCCTGGATTTTATGACAGATTAAATGAAACTGCTCGTTACAGATGGACTGGCATTCACCTCTGATTAGGCAGTAAATATTTAGCTTGTTTTGCTCTCCTATCTGCTTTTTATACTCTAAACAAAATATCTGTGTCCCATGAGAGGAGATTATTCAACGTTAAACAAGTGATGTTTGCCATGATCTATCTTCAGAGGCTGAACTGTGCCCTCAGCATCACAGCTGACACCTTGAGAAGGGAAGAGGAGAGGCGGGTATAGAGAAAGGAGAATACTCCTTATGGGAGCACAGAGGAGCAAAATCCCTGGCAAGTGAGCACAAGACAGACACAAGACAAACCCCCTGCATTTGCCCCTGAAGTCAGAAAAGCTGCCTGGGCAGCACCAGCACTTCCCCTGTTCAAAAAGAGCTGCCAGCTTGTGCTCCTCATCTTCAGCTAAAGGGTTTTGGGGGCTTTTTTTTGTTATTATTTTTTTCTTCTTCTTGAGCAGAACACTCTCTCCAACCTTCTCTCTAGCTATTAGCACCTCCATCTGTCAGTTTCTGTAACAACCAAGCATCCGTGCTTCGGCAGGCCAGCTCCTGCAGAAACACAGCCCCTGCTGCTGCCAACCTCCCAGGCAGTAACACACATGGGACTGAACTAATGGCACCAGCTCAGGGTTTATGGCAAGAAAGAAAAAATGGAGAATGAAAGATCACTCGTAACAATAAAGCAAAGAATTTACATGATTGCCAGCACCAAGATTTCCGTAACTATTATCTTAAATGGAAAAAGAAACCTTCAAAGAAGCAACACGACCACAACAACCTCTAAGCCATTAAATATAAAACTAAAGCAATACAAAGTATTGTATTATTAGCAAGTTTTCTTGCAGAAGTTTAAAACCTATTCCATCAACTTGGCTATACCTAATTTGTGTGTGTTTATGAAAGGGGATGAGCAATGAATCACTGCATTTGAAATTTGCTGTTGCTTTTCTTGTATTGGGAGTTTTAGCTCCCTCCCCCTTTTTCCTTCCCCTCTAGCAGATGCAAACAAAAATGCTGTGTATCCACAACTCTCCCCATAATTTATATGGTCACCTATGGTAAGAGTGCACAGCAATTATGAGGCCTTTTTGCTTGCTTTCTTTCACAGAAAAGCTCTTATAATGAGCAACAGATATACTGAATACCTCAAATAGTACAGGAGTAAGTCCATTAACCCAAATTAATTTCAGTTTTTTCATTTCTTACAGACACATTCGCTCTACTGCACCTGAGCTCCAGTTCCCTTCTCCCGCGCCACACATATTCAAGCCCTAAGGTCCTTAGGATACTTTTGAAATTATTTTTAATGACAGCGCTGAAATTCTCGTTTGAAGGCTAAAGGATATATCCCTGTCTGCAACGCACGCTGTGCCATCCTGCGTGTGCTGCTGGTTCTCCACTGCAAAAATGAATGTAAATTTTGTCATACAAAATCTCATACATTTAAGATAGTCACTTCAGAGCACAGTATCTCCTTTAAAATTCCATGTGCCCTACCTGCTCGGCTCTTGGGCCAGAACTGGTGTTATCTTCTCATCCCCGCATCACAGCCCACTGCCCTGCCAGGTTTCCCAGTACAACTATTTGTGTAGTAATACCCTGAGAGCCGGACTGTTGAAATGATCTACCTTAAAAATAACCCCAAAAAACAAAAGCAAGATTTTAAAAGTAGGAAAACTCTTCCCTGATTCATTTAACAGAGTGGCTGGTTTGGGGAACATAAGCAAAAGTGTTAAGATAAATGGGGGTGATAGGGGCCTGATGCAGAGGACTGAAAATATAAGCCAGTACTGCCACTAACCAGCTGAAAACATCAAACTACATATTCCTTTGCTAGCATGCCTCTTAGCTCACAGGAGCTAGTTTCTCTCAAACTAAACACTTATGTTAGTTAGACTAATCAAACTTAGAGTAATCACTTATGACTTGAAGACTGACATTTCTTTTTTCAGGCTGAAAGAGGGGCTTCTTTGTCTGAAAGCTTGCCTGATTTTCACTGCAGAAATATATTAGCTCAATAAATGGCTTTTCTGGGAAATCTTATTTTCCTGCAGAGTATGAGATTAACAGGCTGGTGAGTTAAATTGTATGTAAGCAGGATATGTTTCTCCTACCTCTTAACCATCTTGTCTCAGTTTTCTCTGGAAGACTAGGTCTGTTGCAGGAAAAATGACTACTATTTCTCTCCCAAGGAGAGGTTTTTTTGTTTGTTTGTGTTTGTTTTTTCTTTTAAATTTTTAAATCAGCTCTGTGTCTTCCTTGACCTGAAAACCCCCTCAACGTTACTAGCAAAGAAAACCAGAACTCAAAAGTAACTCCTCTCACTACTTGCTCACAGAAATGTATAAAGCACTACACGCTTCAAAGCCCTTTGGCATTGCCTCACTTTTTCACTTTTCTGCAATTAGAAGCAGGTTCCTAGGTAGTGCTGTTTTGGCAGTGATTGCATAATGCAGACACATTTAAGTAAGGAAATAAATTAGGCACAGCCTGCCATAATAACCTTCAGTTATGAGTGAAATAATAACTAAGTTTTTATTGGCCTGGGACATGCCGGAACAGAAAATGTAGAAATGGAAAGATATCACTTTCCATGAGGTTTTTGGAGTCATAAAGCCTTCTACAATGTAATCTCATTGAAGTTTTGTTATTTTTTAAGACATTCTAAGAAATCAAGTTTCTCCACCATTTTTTTCCAATTCATTAAAAAGCTTAAAGGTTAATTTCTGTCCCTCCCCATAAATGTTCCGAAATCTATGTACATGACTCCAAAAAAAAAAAGAAGAAATGCCTAAATCTTCCTTTTTTGATGAGATATAACCCCCAATCTTACCCTTCTTATAATTTTGAAAGATGGGAACAATAAGAGAAATCAAAAAGCTAGACTACATTAATAAACAATTTACAATGATGGGAAGGTTCATGTTCTCAGACCCTCCTATTTACATTATTTATGCTACATGTATGTGTTTAATGATATGGTGGGTATTTCTACCTGAACTTTCTAGATCATGAAAGAGGAAGGATAAAACTGTTACTCAGCATCAAGATTTTGCATTGGTAATTTTTTTGTGACACTTACAGTTTCTCCAGTTCCCACAGACTTCGACAACCAATATCTGCTGCATAATACAACTGCTTTTGCCAATAGAACAAAGCGTAACAGTTTGGTAGTGCAAATTGTAACCAAGGGTCAAGAGAAACAAATATAGTTTCAATCTGTATATAAATCAGTAGGTTGCTCTGTTTTACCAGAGCCAGACCTAGGAAAACAAGTGTGTGTACAAGGGACAGACCATACATACTGACAGCTAAACCTGTAATCGAAGGGACATGTTCATCAAGGATATTCAGATACTACAGTGATTGTTAATGAAGATTTGTGGCAGAAACGAGGCCGTGCTTAAAAAGAACAAGATTATCAGTCACAGAGGCAGCAAGAGGTAGACGAGAGCTGGGGGAAATTGCTCGAGAAGAGCTATGCAGTAGGGCAGGAAAAAGTCTCGAGAGGAACTGCTCTCGTTGATGAGGACACGTTCAATCACAGTGATGGTTGACGAAGAAGCAGTTTGGACACCAGGCTACCAAATTACCTGGAAGAACCAATGCAGTGAGTAGAATAAGGCAAAAAATGGATGCTGAGGAGATAAACCCAGGTGAATGGCCTTTATCTACCAGTAAAAAAACCCCAGTACAATTAAAAGCATTCAGTCCTTTAACTTGCTTATTACATCTACAGTACGCCCCAACAGGTTAATGCACTTCCTCTCAGTAAGTGTATTAAAGCAAAAGAAAAGGAAGATGGAACAATAAATTCACTCATATAGATATGATACAAAATTACTTAAAATAGCTGCTGATGTACTTGTGTTACTGACCGTTGCCACGCTATAGAGTAATTAAAAGGAGAAAGGGAGAAGATGCTACCAAAATTTTGCATTTCTTGCAAAGTCATTTCTGAAAATTACTACTATAATCCAGGTAAGATTACAGTCTTTTTTTTTTTTTTGCTAGTTTGTTCACATTTTCTTATTTAAGGACAATACTCGGACCAGGTTTATTTAACTCTCTCAGACAAAATGATGCGCCATCTAAAAATATTAACGTAAATTTCACTGTAAGAGGACTAAAACCAAAGTAGTTTTATCCAAATTAATTTAGGTAAGTACATGAGATAAATAAATCAGCACCCTTCAACTCTCAGAAAGCACTTCAAGCAATTTCAAGTCATTAAAAATACTTCTAGTTCCAACATTTTGGCTCTTAGAACAGTCTTAATGGTTATATGACAGTATGTTCTACTACTGGCTGCATAGCTTTTATTGCATGCCCTGATCTATCTGATGATCATGGCAGCTTTTTAGAGAACTACAAAGAAAAGCTGAAATAATGAATTATTTTTCAGACAAGTCTAAAAAATGCATTAATCAAAAATACCATAAATGCCAGAAGCATTCATAAATCCTACATTTTATATATTCCTCTCTCTGAACATTAAGCCAATGGAAGAACAATCCTGAAAGGGGGAAAAAAAAAGTGCGCAATCCAAAAAAGAGTTCAAAAGCACTGCACATGCATTTACAAAATCTCACCAAATTATTTATATGATCTCATCTACTGATTTATGAACTAGTATTATTCTCCTACAACTTGTTTTCTGACAGCTTGTAAACATCTCATATAGCTAAATATGATTATGTTTGATTTCTGGTTAGATTATAAGGTGTTCCCATATGACAAGATACAGTCAATTATTTTCCTGTTGTGCTACTATTATGAAATATTAGTGGGTTTTAATAAACTTCTATCAGAATAAGAATCACTCCCCAACCCATTTTCCAGTGACTTGCAAATGACTGCTCCTGAGACAACAAGAAGGAGATGTTTCAGAGTACAACTTTAACTATATCTATTCAATTTATAATAATTTTCCTTTTTCTGGTGACATTTTTCTAGAATAAAAGTTTTCCATCAACTTCTAAAGCCTCCTTGAAAAAAAAAAAAGTCCTCATTGGCAAGTGTGGAGAATATAACTACACATAACATTGTAGATTTGTTAGCAAGAACTCATTGTGCATTTTTATGAGGTTCCAAGAATATTATGTCGGAAGGTGAAATTATAGAGCTGTCAGCTTATGTCTGTTGGATCTTGTACTGATGTTAGTATGATGTTATGAAGTTTCAGGAATTCTTTGTGGGGTTTCCACAGAGCTGTGCCAAAGCTTTGTTCTACCTATGGTACACATACTTGCTAATTTGCTTCACTTTCTAACTGAAAGCACTTAATTAAATTTTAAAAAATAATAATAAAAAAGTAGAAGTTGTTAGATTCATAATACATAGTTAAAAAGATGGAGCTTTGTAACACAAATTAGAGAAATATCTCCAGACCCCTTGATAACAGTGGTGCATTAGCCATAAGTTACCAATTGACTGAAGCATACACTAGCTATTGTTTCTCTTACAGTATGTTCCTCCTGCAAATATATATGTGTATATATATATAAAAGTATATAGAAATGAACATAGATAGATACACAGGTATTTTACACCTTATAGAGATTTCTCAGAATTCTTCAATATCTTTCATACCCAGAGGAGAGTGTAGTAATTTTAAATGCATGATTCTTGGTGTAAAATGTGAAATCTATAAAAAAATTCCTTGGAGTACTTTTAGGAGTACCAGTGTGACACTTCTTACAGTTCTGTTCTAATACAATAGCATCAAAATACATCCCCAGTCCTTCCATTTCAAAAGAGTGATAATGAATGCTTCTTTATAGCTCCCTATTTTGTAGAATAACCAATGGCAGAAATTGCCACCATACACTTATGTTTCATCAAACTTCCAACAGAGCTCATTTTATGTACTTGTACCTTTTTTCCAAAATGTGTAAATTCCATAATTTTATTTTTAATCAACAATTAAAAGTTCATGAAGTTCAACAAGGCCAAGTACAAGGTCCTGCACGTGGGGCATGGCAATGCCAAGCACAAATACAGGCTAGGTGGAGAATGGAGAATGGATTGAGAGCAGTCCTGAGGAGAACTTGGAGGTCATGTTTGATAAAAATCAGAATGAAGCAGCAATGTGCACTTGCAGCCTAGAAAGCCAACTGCATATTGGGCTTCATCAAAGGAAGCATGACTAGCAGGTCAAGGGGGGTGACTTTCCCCATCTACTTTGCTCTCATGAGACTCCACCTGGAGTATTGCATTCAGCTCTGGGGTCCCCAGCATAAGAAAGACATAGACCTGTTGGATCGAGTCCAGAGGAGGCCATGAAGATGATCAGAAGGATGGAACTGCTCTCTTGTGAAGACAGGCTGAGAGAGCTGGGGTTGTTCAGCCTGGAGGAGAGAAGGCTCCAGGAAGACCTTATAGCAGCCTTCCAGTACCTAAAGGGGACCTACAAGAAAACTGGAGAGGGACTTTTTACAAGGGCATGTAGTAAAGTACAAGAGGTAATGGCTTTAACCTGGAAGAGGGTAGATTTAGATGAGATATAAGGAAGAAATTCTTCCCCATGAGAGTGGTGGGGCACTGGAACAGGCTGCCCAGAGAAGCTGTGGATGCCCCATCCCTGGCAGCATCCAAGACCAGGCTGGACAGGGCTTTGAGGAACCTGGTGTAGTAGAAGGTGTCCTTGCCCATGACAGGGGGTTGGAACTAGATGATCTTTAAGGTCCCTTCCAACTTAAACCATTTTACAATTAATTCCTTTCCCCATATATTTCCCACTATTAATATAACAAATAAAAAGGAAGATTCCCCCAACCGGCCTTTTTCATCAGTATAGGTTTAATCTTTTAACAAGTGACTCTGATAAGGCAAATTTTTAGCTTGTCTTTGAAAAGAAACACAACATCTACTGAATGTTACTTTTTTCCACATTTTGTTGAAGCATCAGTATGGAAGATTAGGGTCTGAGAATTCAGGGAATACTGTAATTTGAATATTGCATTATGTTCCTAAGTAAAAAAGCCTGTATTCATCACCTGAACAGTTGCATTCATACTTTATTAAGATTTGATGGATTTAGAGTGACAGGATCAATATGTCAGGAGAAATTCATGCATCAAGGGGCAATTTCAAACAAAAATTTGCCTCTGGATTCATTACAATCTTGAGCATGATGTTTTTTCTCAATGTATGTCCAACTGCAAGTTTTTCTGAAGAACAATGACTAACCAGAAAAGCAGCTTGGCTTCATAGATCAAATTCGGGGCCTCTGTCAGTTGAGAGCTGAAATGCTGTGCTTTCAGTCGGTACAACCTGTGTTTATGGGGACTTTTCAACTCAAGCTTCAACTCCTGTATCTGCTACAACAGCAGTTCCAATGGGACATAATCCTTTCAAGCTGAGATTTATTTCACTTCATTCTAATTAACCAGATTGCTATCTATCCATGCACATCTGGTAACATGAGACACCAAAAAAAAAAATTTAAAAAAAAAAAAAAAAGAGGTTTCTGTCATTGTATCATCATCTGCAGAAAATGCCATGACACTGTCTAAACATAGCGTGCTGTCAAAGATTTAAAACGTCAGAGGAAGATGGTGAATCAGACTATCAGATTAAAAGAGAGTGACAGGAGTTAGGAAAAGGGGATTAATGTACATTGCAGAGTTAACTGAACTCCGCTTAGATTATCAGAGAGAATCCAGCATTTAATTTTAAATAGTACAATACAAATAGATAATAGACAAATTCATATATATATATATAGATTGCAGCATTAGCCTGAAGAGCAAAACATACACTCAAAAGCATAAATCATTATGCTAGATGCAATATTGACCAAATTACTACGAAAATTCAGTTTCAATTTCCAATGAAATGAACAAATTAAGTGGGTTTTTGTGTTATTATCAAACTTGGAGGAGGAGCACCCAATGAAGTGTGTTATAATATTACTTGTAATTTTGTAGTCTTTTTTTCCAAAAGCATTGCAGGCAAGAACAGGGTAAATTTTTATACCAATTTCATTGATCTTGGAAGAAAAATAAAAAGGCAGCAGTATCATAGGGTTATTACTAGTTACTTTAAATCTCAGGAGGTGCAGGGCAAGAATTAGAAGCAGCCTATCATAATCACTTTGTAACTTCAAATATGAATGGAGCAACACTCTATATAGAAGCAATATGTGAACCTTAAAAAGAAAAGAAAAACTGAGGAACAAAGGAACCAAAAGAGGGAATCTGTTTTTTACTTAAAATGAGTCAGTATGTTGCTCTGATGCCAGCTTATTTTGTTTTAGCAGATCTCTAGCTAATGCAGGGGGAAAGGTTTCACACTACCGAGTTCAATATCACCTGAATGGATCAATCTCAGTAAATTTTGCTGAAGAAATCCCTGCTCTGCCACTTAATTATTCTGTGACCCTCATCAAGTAACTTCACCTCTGTGTGTTTCTATTTCCTTCCTCATTTCTACTCAACTATAAAGCAAACGTTTTAGGTTAAAGAATCTTCTTACGACAAGCTTGCACTGCGTAGCCCAGTGGGAATTCTGATTTGACTTCGGACTTCAATGTGTGTAATAACCCAAAAAAAGAATAACCAGAGTTCATGGAATTACACAGCCACAAAGATACAAAAGAGCAGTGAGAGAAAAAAACTAATACATTAATCTGATTCTAAAAATCAAATGACAAAATTTGGATTGTGCTGTAAGTGGTGCTGAATAAATGCACTTTGCTGAAAAACTAATTTATTATTTGATTATTCCTATAAGCAGGCATGCAGGTTCTTAACGATCATGTCCTTCCAAAATGACACAGGATAACTTGACTTTTTTTTTATTCTAAGGATATTAGCCTCACCAATATCTCTCCCAGATGGAGGTCTGGTGGCAGATGTCTGCTTGTATGCAGAGATTATTGATCTCTGAAATCTGAGCTCCATATTAAAAGACATCGAAGATGAATCTTTCCTTGGGGTGAAAAAATAAGCTCTCTTTCAGAAACAGAAAAAACAGGAAAAAAAAAAAGACCACCAAACAAACACAAGCAGCAACAACAAAAACCCATAAAACAAAACCAAGAAACACCAACAACAAAACTCTAATTTATTATGGCCCTAATGCTCAATAGAATTGACTCCTACCAACTTCCCTTTGATAATAAAAAGCTTCACTGCCATTCTACAGAGGGTCCAAGCTAAGGAGTACAATTTTTTACCTGAAACCTTAGGAAAGCTTTACTTAAAATTTGTATTTTCATAAACAGATTCCCAGCAAGATCAGAATTACAGTTTTCTGTCTTGTGCCTCTTGGAATTTAGAAAATCTAAAAGGTCTGCTGTTCCTTACAGCAACATTTCTAACTCATCACTCCTTATTTTACTCATCCTATCTTTAAATCTGGCAAACATCAGGCTGCTGTGAAGGGGCTGCCATGAGATCATGCAAAACGCACCAGTGATGCTTAATGCGTGCAATGGCAGAGGCACAGGAAATAACTAATTTCTCATTTTCTGCCTCTTCCTCTCTTTCCTGTCAAAATTCTAATTATATGGAAAAAATTGCATTTTACTGACATTGTGTCAAGTAGTCATAACTGTTACCCAATGTACGTGTTTGACTCTGGTTCCCAAATAATAATGTTAATGAGATAACACAAAGCAGAGGGAGTGTGGGCTGCCAAGCCTGTGCAGCAAGCTAGAGCAAAATTTCTAATGCAAATGATTTCTTCCTGGACACAACTGCATTTGATTTAAAGATTTCTTAGCAGCTTCGTTTTCAAGCTATATCATCCAACACACTGCTTATGTCATCAGCATTTTGCACAAACTTGCTTTCTGCCAATGAAAGCCTCTCTTTGAAATGTTATTACAAGAACTAATCCTATTTGCACCTATGACTGTAAAACTCTGCTTCGTGGTAGAAATACATGGAGACACTCAAAGAGACAAAATGCTGAGGACTAGGGAGGTCAGCACTGAACTGGGTAGGATCTCTGAAAGCAATTTCAGACTATGGGGAAAAAAAGTTTTAAAAATAACAAAGTCATGGTAGAAATTAAACCCATCTCAACAGGCCACTTCACATGTTCCTTTGACACTAACTTGTGACAGACTCCATATTTTCAAACATCATTTTCAACCTGTGCTACTCACCTCTCTCAAACAGAAGTACTTATATTACTTGTCTTGGGAAGTTATTCTACCATATTGCACTATTATATCCAACGTGCACCTTTCCTCCTCAATAAGAGTGTGATTTGCCCTTTTAACGTCTTTAGCTAAACTCACATCAGAGTTTAATTTCTAAAATAAACATAAAAAAATATATTGCTTCCCATTCTACTTTAATGATATCCACACCAAATGCCTTCAGGTTAACTAGTTCGACAACAAAAAAATATTTGTAGTAATTGCACACTCTGCCGGGCTCTTTGTAATTCTGTCTCTAATGGCACTTGTAGTGCCCCATTGGCATCAGGGATAGGATTAAGGGATGTCGTCCTGTTGGTGAGAATGCAAAACTGAACAGAATCAGCTACTTGCCATCCTTTTCAGTTGTTTTAGAAGTGGAGGGTCAAAAGAACAAACTGCAAGTTGCATAGTATTTGCATTCTGTAATGAACTGCTGGAGGCAATTGGGATGTTGTAATGGTGAAGACAACCTAAACAAAACATAATTTAAAAACTTTTTTGATTGTATTGTTTTAATACTGCAGTTAACCCCAGAGATACAGAAAACAGACCTGTTCTGAAAACGCTTTTAACAATGGCCTTTTCATCCTCGAAGATGCATACTGTGTGTCAGGCAGTATATATTAGTATCTATGTTCTCTCTTCTGATTTACAATTAATTTATTTTCTCTCCAGGCAGGTTAATGTATTAATAACAGGCCTTATGATGTTCTCTATCCTCGTGCTATATGATCCATTTCAACATTCAGTAACCACTGCGATTTTGCAACCACTGTCTCCAGGGTTCCTTCTATCAAACTTTGCATTACATAGGCAGGAGCTGCACCCCTTCAGTTAGGGTAAAATTCAGCATTAAAAGCAGAAATTACATTAGTTTCTTACACATGAATAATTTTTTTTAAAAAAAAATATATATAATTAATATCGCAGTGCTTTTCCTTCTACTATGGCTGAATTTTCCCAGAGTCAATGATTACTTTGGAGATAAAGTGAATTCAGCTAAAATAAAAACCAATCAAACAAAACCCACAACCAACCAACCAAAACACACCACACCTGAAACAATTATCACCTCCCCTACACCCCAAACAAACAAACTAGGATTTTTCTTTTTGGGTGAGCTAAACAAAACAAACCCCATTCACTCCCCCAAGCTGTATAATTTAAAATTTTCAGAATTGTGCTTTTTTTCTCTTTTGAGTAGGTTTCTCTGGAAGTCTTTACAACAATTTTTGTTTGTTTTCAGTATTGCCAAATAATCATGTTCTATTCCAGAATTTCCATGAGGAACTGCTCTGGACAAAATACTTATCTTTCACTGCTCTCCCTGGAAATGAAACAAGATGCTGCCTACAAGTGGCCAACCCCATCTCCTGCAGTTCCCAGCGAAGCTGTTTCTCCCTCTCCCCAAAGCACAGGAGACCACCAGCTAAGAGCAATGCAAGAAAAATCGAAGGTGCCGACCTTTCTAAAGGAGGACAAATCCTCATGAGCTTTCAGACAGGCCAGATTTTTTATATTTTAGCCTTTCCTGACATATTTCTGACTCATATGTTTAAGACTGACATGACTGCTGAGCACAGGAAGCATTCCTGATTTGCCTATCAGGAACTTGACAATAAAAGGAATTAAAACGCAGGATTGAACAGAACATAACTGGTGAAAAGGGGAATGACACACTGGAAATATTCTGTAAGGCACTAAGAACATAAACCCACATTTTACATGTAGATATAATTCTTGTATTGCAGGACGAATGTAATACACAAAATGTGAAACTATTTTCCTTTGATTGAAGTTATTAACAATAATTCCGTATCAGCTTTTATTTTTAGCAACCATGACCTCAGAACCTTAATCTCCTTTTTTTCTGCAGCTTTATAGTGTAAGCCAAGACAATTGAACCCTTTTAGTAGCAGCGCTGGGTGCTCAGAGAGGAACTCTCAAGTACTATTATCCCCGATACCATCAAACACACTATAATTTGTGCTGTGTATAGCAGTTTTGAAATGTGTCATGGAGATGGAGTGATTCATACTTTTTATTTTTCTTGACAATAGATGTTAATATTTTCTGGTATTTAGAGTGTCAGCTTTTTGACAACTTACATTGCATTTTGGCTTTGGGTTTTGGTTTTTTTTTGTGTTATCTGAAAACTAAATTGTATGACTCGGTACAAAATAAAGCCTATCACTTGACTACCACTTCTAGCCCCTCTTCTTGTGGATACTTCCACAAAGTAAATACCTTGTGAGGAGACAATAAAAACCTGGGGGGAGACAAGGCGGGGAAGGGGGGGAAGGAGAAAAATGGGAAAAAATTAGGATCATGAAAACATTTGGATCTCAACATGAACAACGAATTTCGAAGATTATGTTCTTGGGGCGGGGGGGATATCTAATTTGTGATCATTTAAAAACACTTAACATCTCGTTTTCAGAGATATTAACATCTATGACAATCCTGCAAAGCAAGTACTAGATACAAGCTAAATCATAAAACAACAAAAGGTCTTCCTCTGGCATCCTACTTGAGAATATTCAAAACTAATGCTGAAATTGCTGGAGTAATACCTGAAAATTTGGTAGAAGCTTCAATGGAATGGAATTTCTGTGGACACACAATTTCCCCAATCAACCTCAGAGTACCCTTGAAGGCCCCATCCAAACCTCCAGATAGCCTGGACTGTCCTTCAAAAAGAAAAATTAAACAAAATCACAATATTCAGGTCTTAGTTCTGCTCTTTTAAAAATTATGTTTTACCCTCTTGCTTGATAGCAGCACTATGGAATAACTCAGGTTTTAGGCTCTGAAGCATATAGCTTTTTGGAAGCATTTTTGAAGAGCAACAGAATACAAAAATTCATACAAAGGAGGAAGTATCAAAATGTGACACTTCTCATATGGAGGAGGTAGCATGGCTTGTTATAAAGCTCAACACGCAAAGAAGAATTACAGACTTATTTCAGAACTGCAGGATGGTCTCATACACCCTAAAGGAATCCAGCTTCAAAGCTGTCTGTGACATGCCAAGTGCATGTTGGACAACAGAAAAAAGGGACAATGGGACTGGCTGAAGCACTGTGTTTGGTACCGGTGTCAAGACTGTTTTATAGTTAATGCTCTCCCTCTAGAAAGTGTCTAGGAGCAAATCACCTCTTTCAGGCTCTCAAAAAACTGTTACTGTGATGAGGGAAAAATCATTTCCCAAGTCCCAAAGGAAAATTATCCTCTGCAGATTCTTTTTACACTCTCTCCTTTATCCCACATCATGTAGCAACAGCAGTTAATGAAAGCATAATGGTTCCACCTAACAGAAGCAGGAATACTAGACATTTATGAATAAAAGGTAATAACATGACCACATCTACAGTAACAGACTTCCACAATAAATTCACAATAAGGTAAAAAACAGACCAAACATTCTCAGGAAGGGAGAGAGACATAATAGGAGAAAAGAATAATTACTACAAAGAAAATTGTCACCTGGTAATTTCTCTGATACCTTCTATCTAACAATCAAGGTTGTAAAAGTGAAGCTAAAGAGATGAGGTATAAGTAATAGCATTGCTTGGAAGAATAACCCACAGATATTCATTAGACAAGGTCAAAATCACAGGATAGGGCTAAACGAAAGGCCTGGATTTCCCAGAAAGACAAAAGTGGGTTGAGCATGCTGTTCCAGATATGGGGAAGAGGGCGGGGGGGGGAGGAAAAAAAGGCAAGTTTAATAAGATCTAGTTAAACTGCTGCAGTTTTTTTTCTACCACATAGCTCCAGGAATTAAAAGGTATTACTGCCCAGAGCAGAAAAAGCCTCTAGACCATCTCTGCAAGTATAGAAAACAACTGAAAATTTATGTACTTAAACTGTGTCCTTGTGCCTGGAAGAGTGCCTGTAAAACATCCAGCAATTTGAAAACAGCCTCATGTCTGACAACAGCAGGGTCTGTAGCACTTGAAGATTTTATTAGCCATGTCCACTAACAAGAACTCTGAAGAATGTTACAATGGAAATACTGATGGTACATTAACATTCTTAAGACACCTAACTCTGCAAAATCAATTCTGTAATTTGTCTAATTTACAGAAAAATCCCCAGAATTGCCCAAGGGAGTTGTTCTGTCCAGCTTTAAGCTCATTCGGGGTCTGACGTTCTATGTTTGTAATCCAGCAGTGGTGGAGATGATGCTGTAGGTACCATGCCAGCTTCATGCAATAGTGGAGTTCTACCTAGTGGAAATCCTGTGAACACACATGATTATTTGGGCGCAGATGCCACAGGGAAAGCAGCTGGAGGAAGGGGAAAAGGAAGAGAAAGGAAAGAGCTGAGCCTTTTAAGGGGTCTCAAGTCATTATAAAATCAGCCAGGAGAATTAAGTACCTGCAAAGGGTGCAGGGATTGATCCATTCCACCTAACTTAGATATCTTCTGTCTTCTGGTGACTAAGGAGAACCAATAGAAAACAAAAGCTTCATGTACCTACTTGAAATCCAGGCAAATTAGCCTTTTTTTGAGCAGGGCTGTCACTGCTGTAGGCCTGGCTCTCAGTGTCACCTCACAAGAAGCACATCCCAGACACCAGCCTGGGGACCACCTTCCACACCACCGCCAAGCCACGGACAGCAGGAGGCAAGGCCTGGTTCAGCTGAGAGGAAACTAGGGGTTTGCTCCATGCACGTATGTTACAGCATCTAAGAATTTGTCTATCATTAAATAAAACAAACACACACCAACAAACCAACAAAAAAAAGTCCCAGAAGCAAAAATTGTGACTCCTCCTTGCCAGCAAAATTTACCACCCTAAGTTCTACCAGGAGATTCTCCACTGCTTCTGTGCACTGGAAACTACAGTGGCCCAGCATCAAATAAGGGAATATATCATGCTCATACAACATAATATATTGACATGATAGCTTTGGCCCTTTCCTGACACATAATGTTAAACCCTTCAGACTGAAAGTGACCTAGAACCCAAATATTTACGCGTAAATGTTTTAACCATTAAAGACAAAAGTCCAACGTAACATCATGGCTTGGAACTTACAGTTCTGACCTGTAAAACTAAAAACTGCTGCAGTTTTTTTTCTAACAGTCTCCCACCTACACAAAAGCACCCATCTGCCTCAACAGGCACTTCTGAAATCCCAGAGACACAAGGTTACCTACAACAAAGTCAACTATAACATTCGTCATACATGTCCTCTGATGCCAGCAGCTTGAGATGTAGTTGCTTTAGGCTCCATTTTCATAATTTTCTTCAAGTGCCACTTCTGCAGCAAAAGTCTAATCTCACTTTTCTACAACTGCTACTATTTGTGGTATTATAGTCTCTGTATCTGACTCATCCTGCATTAAAAAAAAGGGCAAAACTTCCTCATTCAATAATTCTTGCACCAGGCTCAGCTGCTTGCTCTTGAGACAGCTCTTCTTTTAGAAAGATATGCAGTTTTGATCAAAGACTTCCACTAATGGAAAATCTATCATATTCCCTGAATGATGCATTCCAATAATAAAATACTTTGGCTTCTTAAAATGGGCATCATCTTTCCTGATCAAATTCCCTGACTTTCAGGCTCAGCATCTTGTTATGCTTTGTCTTCAGGATAAATGAATCCCCAATACCAAGCATCTACTCTCTGTGGAGTAGATATGTCACCCTTTACACTTTTCTTTGACAAAGAAAAGCAAACACAAGAAAACAGAAGTGAAAAGAAAGCCCCCATATGAATCTGTTTAAGGCTGGCTCAATGTTTTTAACAAAAGATGAGTTCAGGTCTTATCTTGAATACAAAATAGAATTTTTCTACATCCAAATCAAAAGTCAAGCACAGAGGCTTGAATTTGAAGGAAGACAAATGGAGATCCATTCCCCACCATTCCTCCAAAAAAAAAAAGAAAGAAAAAAAAAAGAAAAAAAAGAGAAGACTACCTAATATAAGTTGTTTCCCATGTCCTTTCTACATTAAGATAGACCTATCAGAGGTGATTGAAGTAAAGAACTTCTATGGACATGCACAAAAGGGAGAAACAAGGGAAAAACTCACACAGCTTTAAAACTAGAAATTATCCCTCTAAAGTTCCTTTATATCATAAATTCACAGTGCATTTAATTAGTTGAGTATTAGTAAATAAGCATGATTAATTTCTACCAAAGTTAGAGGAAACCACACTAGTGACCAAGGAAGTGAATACACACAACATTTTCCCCATCGAGGATTTACCAACACAGTAGTGATACTGATGCTTAACATGAGACGAAAAAAATGTGTAAGAGGAATTCCTAGGATCTTGCAATTTAATCCTGACCTTTTGAGTGCAGCAACAGATCTTTAATAGAGCGTGGTAGCTTTAGCAACAGAACAAATCACCAAGCTGAACAGAAACCCATATAGCTAACCAGAAAAGTTTGCTGTTTTATATTATGTCTTCTGTGAAGCATCTCAAACAATCACAAGGAAAACAAAATGGCTCTGCCATAACAGCACATACTGTCCTGCTGACCCAGAAATAGATGTAGCCCCAAACTTAGGGAGGGCTGCCCAACCACACCCTATGTGACATGGAAGAAATATAGAAGTCAGAAATGCAGGTCAATTTTAATGGTGGCCAAAGGAGAGAAAAAATTAAGTCCCACAGCTATTCTAAGTTAACACACAACTGACTTGATCTCTTTTTTGGGGCATGACCACTGTAAAAACATATTGCTTTAGTCAAGCCAGATATGTCTTTTGGCTTTTTGTCTCTCACTAGAGAAATACTCTGGGTCTCTTTGCCATACACACTAGTCAATAGCAAAGCATTGGTAAAGGTTTCATTTATTAGGGCAGTAACAAAACACCATCAGTACATTAATAATCAACAGTAAACAATGGAGTTTAACTGTCCGGTATCTAGATATCTGAAGTTCTAGCCATAGCTTTCTTAAGGTATACACACATTTCAACAGTCTCAATATATATTTTCTAGTTGGGAGCAGGTTATATTAACATCTCGCACACAAACATACCTATCTCAATATGAATTATTTTCTATTAATCAGCTTAGCACAGAGACCCTGGAGTAACTGATACTTTCAACAGTCATGCACAATTTTTACCATCAATTAAGGCCAAGTAAGGAGTTGGGAGGGAAGAAGAGACACAGGGAAGTGCGAGGACAAAATACAAGCAAGCAAAATCATTGACTGAAGACAAGCTAGCATCTCCCAGTTCTTCAGGTCAAAAGCTAATCGTTGTTGAGAGAGTGTTCATATTATCATTTAGAAAAGCCTACTTCTTGGATAAAGCAGCTTATAGAACTGCATTTGTAGAGCTAAATGGGGTGGGAGGGCAAGAAGAAATAACTGTTGAAGAAAAACTTTCAGAAGTCATAGAGGGCATTTAGGAGGAGTAAACTAATATGTCCTCATCTGATAAGGCTAGGCTCACCTAAGCTGCCCTGCTGCAGGATGCATTTTTTGATTAAATAGTTTCTGTTCAAGTCTGTTCTTTGAGAAGTCTGTCTGGTGACTATATATGCTAGTGGCCATATTTCAGAACAGAAATACTGTAAGTGCCTGAATTCTGACACACCTGCTAAGCAAGTAGAGTTGGCACAAAAGGTTCTAAGGTGTAGGAGTGGGTATGAAAACAGAAGAATTACAGAATTCTACCCAGGACAGTGAAAATCACCAAGCCTCTCTCCATGTGGATTGATTCCAGGAGAGATAAAAGCAAAGTATGCCCTTGAACTTCGTTACAAAATTTCTCTGTGTGTAGTCATTGGTTTTGGGCAGAATTACTTAGGTAACTAATGTTAGGTAATGTGTCTGTGTACAGACATGCTTTGAAGGCCAACCTTAGCAAACACTGTTACATGAAATCTGTGGTTCAAATCATATTCTAAGAGGCTAAGCAGACTCGGTCTAGCAGAACTGCATTTTATTACAAAGTGAAAATAAGGACACTTCAAGAAGTGAAATAGTTAAACGTATAATCAAGTTCCAAGTATATTCAATATTTAGTAAGGAAACTTACAAAGTCACTAGATGTCTTCCTATTGACTTCACATAGTTCAATAAGTTAGAGTAAGAAATCCATCTGAATGCCCACGTAGCCATGGCTGACCGTATTGTGAATGTCAGTTCATTGACTCCCTTAGTGACCTCTTGCCATTTTAAACTTAGGCAAGTCATTAACCAGGAAGAAAAACAAAGATTATTACTTAACTACCTGTTCAGCTGCAGGTACAAGCATAATATTATAATCTGATGAACCAAGCATAATAAATATTCTCTTTTTAATTACGCATGATATACAAAAATCCTAGAGGTGCTAATTTCACTACAGAAAGTATGCAATTCAAATTTGCTAATATAATTTGCAAATAGAAAGCAGAAATATATAAAAATGTGTGAGAGGCTTTTGGGAAGCCACAGGAGGCTGGTAATGGGTACAAGCATGTGACATTCCGCAGTAATGAGGCAGGCTGGCTGCGTGCCAGTGTCAGCCACTGGAACCGCACCCTGCAAGAATTCAGCTGCAAATCTTTGTTTCCTTTATGTCTTTCATATCTTTGCAATTCTCAAGGCAAAAGGCAAAGACAAAGTCTTTCAGCTGGAGTTCTTTCATCCAAGAACATTCTTCATCCAAGGCCAAAGGTTCACCACATCCTAAAAGGCCTTTGGATCTGCATGTTCAGTCATCTTCATCCAAATGTATTTCTTTGGGAGCATTATTCAGTCCTTGTGATCGATCCTAAAAGAACACCAATAAAAACTATCTTCATTCCTTCAAATACAATCTTCAATGGTTTTATCTCTAGGACCACTGTGTGAGAGCATTGTGTCAAAGTTACAAAATGGTGATTCAGAGATATTTCAATTAAAACCATAGCACAATGAAACCCTTCTCCTATAGTATTTGAGGCTTTGGTCAATCCTTTAGATAAAGGTTTCCAAGATGAAATAGACTTTCTAGAAAACCACACACATACGAACACAATATTTTTTACTTGTATTGGCAGCAGTTTAGAAAGACTACCTATTAGCTTTCCGTGGACAATATATCTAAAGTGATAAAAACTCTGATGGAAGACGCTACCTGTATACTACAGTACTACAAAGTGTTTTGAATATAAAATTCTGGACTATGAGGAGGTTCCTGTATCCACTGAAATTGCTTTACTGGAGTAGGGAGAAGCAGAGTTTCCTCTGTGAGGAAACAAGACAGTTATTTATCAGTGCATGATAATGTAATAGGAAGCAAAAATAACCCCTCCAATTGCAACTTATGATTACCTAAAAAAAAAAAAAAAAAAAAANCTGTCAGCTAATCTTGGTTTCAAACCCAATCCTACCACTCTCTAACTTGGTCATCAGTATTCCACACCATCTATCTTGCTTAACTTTCCTCCATCTCTCTTTCTCTTCTGGTAGCCTCTCTTCAGGTCATCAATCCCCTTTATGATTTTAGCCTTTGCCTTTCTCCTTCTGCATTGCTCACAACTCCGTTTTGGTCTCCATAGCCTCTCTGCCAGTTTTGGGTCTCCTGTCCCTTTTCAACCCACTGCTCCACAGTCACCTCCAGTTCCTCTCTGCCTTCATTATTTTGCAGTATTCACTTCGCATCTTGCTTTCACCTAAAAATTAGCCATTTGCTATCTTCTCAATTGTTTTTTTTGGCATGCTCACAAATTTCTGCTATTGCACCATCCTGCTAAACAACCGGGTCACAAACTGTTTCTATAGTAAGAGACCAATCCTGCCTTGCTCTAATACTATAACAAGACTAAGTTGGAGGTGTGCTGATCTTCAGCATAATTTTAAAAACACAAAACCTTCTCTCTGCAAGCAGCACTGTCAGTTCTTATCATTTTATTACAATACTTGAAATAAATTTATTACTAACAAATCTGCAGCTTCTGAAGGAAACCCATAAGAAACCTCTCTCAAAAGAAAGCAAAGCATGAAACATGTTCCTGTCTTAACTTAGTGAATCACATCTGAGAAAGGGCATAATTCAACCCTAATATTTTAGTCTTACTATTTTTAAGCTAGCTGTGTAACTACTAGCATTCTGACTCAGAGGGACGGGCATAAACCCAGTCTGAACAGAAGAGCAGACTGTGTAACAACTTCAGTCCACACCTGATTTGAACTGTTCCAAGTTAATACTACACACTGTAAGGTCAGAATATTAAAGGAAGGGAGAAAAAAAAAAAAAGGAGGAGAGCTAATCTCAAGCAGTCGCCACATGAATGCCATTAAAATGTCACTCGTTACACTGAAGTTGTAATGGTGTCTCAGTAACTTCTACTCAATTTCGGATGGAAATGGCCAGAAGTGACAAGTGTTTGGTACTTAGCAGATTTCAAACCAGTAGCAAGTAGAGGAAAAGCTCAATTTTCCTCATCAGTGTGAGAGATTTGTTCCTATCAAAGTAATTTCTTGATCTCAAATTAGTAGCTGTTTCCCCTGTAATGGGAAATGGACAGGTCAGATAAAGGATACTAATGAGGATTACTTTTTCCCTGTGTGGAATGTAATCAATATCCCTCCTTAATTATCTCAAAGCAATATGATGGGGAAGGAAAAGGGGTTGTGGCTCTTTTACTCCACTCAGCCTCCAAAAAAACCCTTAATTGCTGTGTTTTATATTTCTAGAATTAATATAGTTAAATTGCCCTCAGGATTTTTCTGTGATGGTCCTATCTAGGTTTTCAATGTAAGAGTAGAAAGGATTAAAATTTTGGCTAGAAACTCCTTGACATCCATCTTCTAACATAAATTATACCCCCCTCCCCTCACTAGGCTATGTTTGCATAACTGGCTTAATTACTTAAATGAAGTATTTCTCTATCACTTCTGTGTTGAGGTGAATGTAAAGATACTGATGGATTTAGAACTCAAATCCTTTATAATATTAACTTTTTGAAAGATGTTAACAAGACATATTAGCTCAAACAGAAGCTTCCTATTGACTCTCTATTCTGCCTCCAAGGCCTGACCAAAGCAGATCTCAGACTTTAAATCTGATAAAACTCAGATGGGATTTGGTTTGGGGAAAAAAAAAAGCAAGCAACTCTAGGCTTCAAAGTTTATTAATTCTTTAGTGTCCTCTGTTCTTTAGCTTTTAATGTGTAAACTAGATTTCTGTGCACTGGAGTCAATAAACAACTTCTAGCTGAAAGGGGACAATGAAACAAGGTACCATGTATCTTCTTGTAAAAGCAGACATCATAAACTTGTTTTAACATCAAGAAAAATGTTAAAAGAGAAATTAAGGTAGAGTGTGCCAGCTATAGCCTAGAGGAAGACTGAAAGCAACATGAGGGAGTGTGCTCTTAGGTCAATTTTTCCTAAGCAATGACATGTCTATCAGATCTTGGACCTAGTATATTATGCAATTAAAGATCATTTTCTCAATGTTCAGGCCTTCCCAAATTTATTCATAAACAGAACTAAGATATTGCTTTCTGTTCTGGCACCCGACGGTAGGCAGTCCTTAGCTTTCCCCTGCTGACTTCCAAAAAATGCAGTACAGAAAAAAAATAATAACGTACCAGCAGTGAGCTTGGTGCTGGTTCAGTGTTTTCCCTGCAGTGGCAAAATACCATGAAGTGCTTGGAAGCACTTAAACAATTTTCTCAGTGTTCAGTTCTCAGCACTGAAGCTAGCTGTGGGTCAAGTCACTGCTAAGACAAATCTAAGCTGTACAGCTGTTGAAATACTTAAGCCACACCAGATTTTAAAGTGATGTCATAGCAATGCAGTTATTGCTTGCCTGCCACAGGATCTGCTGATGGCAGTTGAAGTTCTTATTCATCAAGGGGCCCCAATAATTGAAACAATCCATCTGCTCTATGTACTTTTCCTGCTTCTACTGTGATTACTTACTGCCTTATGATATTTGCCAGTGATGTCGTGCTTAGTCAAGCAATTGGTGGCCTGTTAGATCTCCTGAGAACTGCACTGCACTCCTGTGATGGCGCATAGGTAACTAAAACAATCCACCTGTTCCAAGCTTTCTCTTTGCAAAACCTGACGGGACATGATATTTGGCAGTGACTGTCATAACTGATCAAGCAATTGCCAGACTCGTGCATATTTCCTGAAAGCTGCTGCTGCTGTTTTTCATCACAAATTCCAGATAATTGAAATAATTGACCTGCTCTAGGGCCCTGCTTTGACTCTAGCACTTTCTGCAATGGGGCATTTGCCTGTTGTCATACTTGTTTAAGAGCTGCAGCAGGAAGAAGCTTTGATTACTTTTTCACAAGATGTCATAGCATCACAAAGTGACATTATTTACACAGTTTGTATTACTGAACTTCCAGATACCCTGCTCTATGTGTTCACAGCGCAACTCTCAAGTATATGTGCTCTGCTATATCTGTCCAAGGGCTGGAAAGGTACAAGAAGAGGAAATGAAGGAAAGCATTGTCACAGTCCATTCCAAGCATGCAAGCAAAAGTTTTGCAACCAGACTGATAATGAGTCTTATTACTGCTCCCGTATAATGAATGCCATATAATTTAAACACTCCAGTGCTCTGCCAGTTAAATGGACTTCTATTAAGCTTTTTTCAGTAGTTAAGGACCCTACAAACATTTTACAGAGGACCAGGTACCCTGACTTGGGTTTTTTACCACTTATTACATAGTTAAAGGGCAGACTTGCCTGTTGATTGATATAAAGACTTTTAGAATAGTCCAATTAAGTGTACTAGCCATAAAATCTTTTATGTGTTCATCTACTGTTGTGAGAATAGGGGTATAGATCTTACTTGTAGTCAGATTATATTGCTCCATTTTATTCGAGACGCACAAAAATACCACATTCACTCACAAGATCACATCCTGCTCCTGAATTTACTGTATTCATCTCAAGGATGGACGTTATGTTCACTACTCTGCTTAGCATCTGAGCAGGTCACAGACTGACTGACAGTGACTGTAGAAGTCTAGCACATCCACAATAACGTTGCAAGTGTCAGTCAGAGATTTCCAGCACTTTCATTAAGATCTAACATTTCTGCAACTGTACTTTAAGAGATTCTATATTTTGCCCTGCACAAAGTACAGCATAGATAATTATTTTCAAAAGACCTCTTATACCATCCACCTCTAAAAAATGTCAAACTTTCCGGAAGTCCGAGCCTTTCTTTTTCTGTAGCTTTTTATTTTCAGCTCTTTATCTTCAAATGGATAACACTGAAATGACTGAAGAGAAATGTTGTTTTTAAAGGGAGAAAACAAATTAAATAAAATTTTGTTTTGTTTTTTGTTTGCTTGTTTTTAATTTGGATGAAAACAAAACCAACCCAGAAAATTGAACTGTTAAGAATAACAGAGTTTATGTGTGATAAAAGGAATACATATTCTCATTTTACATCAAGCTCCCTTTCGGAAAGAAAGTGCTAAGTGTCTCTTGATGAGAAAGGTTTGATGTGTACTGGTATATGAAGATAAAGTCAATTCTTGACATCCCAAAGAGATTTATGGTTCCAGCAAAAATGAGAGCCAGTACTTGGATACAGAAATACAGTGCATATAGTCACTGGAGGTCTGTTGTCCAGGGAGCAGCCAAGGATGGCCCTGTTGTCCCCATGCTCCTGACCTGCAGTGGTCCCTTCCAGCCTTCATGTCCCAGTAGAATCACAGCACGTGCAGCCCAAACCCTACAGCACTACTTGCACGCTTTCCCCTCACTGAGAAATATCTTAATTATAAGCAGGAAGTAATTTAGTTGTAAACTTTGAATTTCAACTTTATAGGGTAAAGTTTATGTAGGAAGTCTTGATACACTACTCTGGTGAGTGTTTGTCAACCAACGCTTACTCAAACTACACAGACAACAGAAAGGGCAATCCTGTATGTGTGCAAACAACTGTGGGGTGGTAGAAATCAACTTTTTGATGAAATAGCTCTTTTTTTTTTTTTAACATGCATAGATGATGATGATGATAATCGAATGTGGGGAATTCAAAAGGATGACACTACAGATAAGTGGCCCTGACTAACAAAAGAAAACAATGCAGCTTTTTGTCAGCAGTGGGATGTAATAATGCATCATTAATTATACTGGCATGTCAATGAAAGGTCAGGAAACACAACATAGAGGAGAAAGAAAGTAGTCCTGTACCCTGACAATGTTACTGTTAGAAAATGTAGTGTTTATATAGCACTCTTGGGATTGAAGGAAATAATTTTCCATTTAAATCAGGTGAAAATCTGGGGTCAGATTCAGATCTGACTTAAACCCAAGGACATGAAATGAAACAAGGTGATGGGCTCTGATTGCTCCCAGTGCCAGGTCTTCTAGGAGGCAGATTTGCCATTTGTGATGCTGTGCCCCACTGTGAATAAAGATGCTGTATTTGTACATTCTTATTTGACCCACCATTAAGAAAAAAGGAAATCTTAGCTTTGTTAGCAGTGAATAACATTTTTTCTTAAGAGAATTCATTTTTAGCTAGATTGTTCCCTGTCCACCAATTTGCTTTCCCCTCCATTGCTATATTCGCACACTAATTTACCAGTGAATGATAAATAGGAGCAAGTTTTGTGGCTTTTTAAGTGTATTTCAAATACCCTAGTAAATAAAAGAATAACTTACATGATGTAATCTCTGCATGCAATATATACTGTTTTTCCTGATTCTTTCAATTTTTCTTAATTGATTAGAAATACATATCCAACCTCCAAGGCCAAAAGATTCTGAAGTAAAAAGCACACAGTGTTCTAATGTTTATCACTAATGGAGTCAACCATGCCTCTTTGCAAGGATGAAAGAGACTTGCAAACACATTCCAACACTGCTGTTTCCTTTTCCAAAGCAGGACTGAGACTTGGCAATGGGTAGAGATGGGGGAAGTTGTGCCAAAGAACATCTCAGGGATGCACCTTCTCATTTGCAGGCTGGAACTGGCTGAGGTGATCTATTGGAAGGGGAATATCACGGTCTAAGTTGACCACATCTACCTTTCTCAAGTTCAGGCTGCTCCTTCCACATGGGAAAGCTTGGGGTCTTTGGAGACAGGGAGTGTGTCATTAAAAAACAATTTACCCCCATCTCCTCATATTCAGATATATTCCTTTTCACCACTAAAAGGAACACAAAATTCAGTTAAATATTGAAGTGATTAGAATGTTAACAAAGAACAGAAATACACTGGAGAAAAAATATTTTCATTTTTCTTTCCAGTTCAGTTGTGTGCACACACAAACCTCCCTTGAAATACTAAATTCAAAGACTGAAACTGTCTCCATTCCTCATGTTGTTTTATCTTTTCACATAATTACAAAGAAATTGCTAATGGGCACACTGAACACTTAAATTAGATTTATCAATAGGGCAGATCAAACATTAACAGCAAGTTATGCTATGCAGGATACATATTTCAATACAGCACTATACCACCACAGTTGGTAGCTTAAAGGCAAGCATTTAATCCATTAACATTTTGGAGAGAGGGTGAGAGGAAGAGCTGCAATGAGACTGTTTTTGAACAAACCTAGTGGGATAAGCACTGATAAAAATATGAAGGAAACGATGTTGAAAGTGATATTAGACCAGAACAGGGAAATTTCCAATTCCTGGATTTTAACTTGGTGCAAAATGTAAGCAGAAGTTAACTTGAAAACTAGGTTAACCTCTCTTTTACTTTGTGTTTGTTTTTACAAATTAAGTTGTGTTTTTGGTTTTTTGTGTGGTGTTGGTTTTTTTTTTTTTTAACCTGTGGTTTTGTCTAACTGCACACCTCTTCTCATGGCTAATGTGCCTCTCTTTTCAAGCCTCTCCAAGCTGCTAGAGAACAGCTTAGATACCATTCACTGTATCCAGCCTTCTGCTTAGGCAGCAAATGCTACTCTTAGACAATGGTTATCTTGAGTAGCTATAGCATCATTAACTTGTCTCAAATGCCCATTTTTAAAGATTGTTCTTGTTAGGAACAATTTCAGAAGAATACAGAAGAGCTGAAAAGGGCTGAGTGTTTTAGATGAGACTATTATTGTAAAATTGAGCATCCCAATCAAGTTCTCTGGTATCTAAACCAATTTACTGCATTCTAGCTCTTCTGTGTTAAAAGACATTTGACAAAAGGTATACATTTGAAATTTTGTAGTAGCTTTTCTTGTTAAGCCTCCCCCATCTCAACAGATCAGATTTCAATTTAGATTACACTATTTACTAGAAAAATTTAAAAAATCTTCTACCTCAGTTTTATAAGAATATATCAATGTGTCCAACATCTTACACATTCGATCTACTAGCTGCTAATTAGTAGACAGAGGAGGCCATTTTGACATAATCCTGTTTCTGAGGTTTCTAGCAGCAAAGAAAAAGATGTCTGAGAGATTCCTTCTAAGACAGCACAACTACCATACCAACTCTTGTTCAGATACACAGCCAGAGCCCCAGTCTTCCCTCCAGCTTCTACTCACAGTATTTCAATTTACAGGAAGAAAACAGGCACTTGGATGACTTCAGTGTACCTTACACCTGCCTGAAACAATGACTCATAAGATGAAAGTGATCCTATTTAATTGGTAAAGTTCTTGTACTGTATTCAGTTATTTAGTGACCAAATAAAGGAGGTACCTCCCACACCTCATATATCATTATAACCTTTGAAAAAGGTCTCGAAAAAAATTCATTCAGCACAAACTGCTGAAGATAACCAGAGGTACCTAAATGCTACTCCGGGACCTAAATAAAAGATACAATCCTCTTGATTGCCACCTAGACAAGACCAGAATTAGTTTTTAACTCTAGAGTTCTCTCAGAAGCAAGAAGTTCTACTCCTTTCCATGAATAAAGCATCCCTGGCTTGACAGCAAAAGCCAAATGTCTAGCCGTGCTAATATAGGATAAGGTGCAAAATTACAGTTCCATGGCCTTCATTCCACCAAAGAATTAATTCAAGTAGATGCTTTCAGTGCCAATCAGCGTTATGTTTTCAGGATCAGATTCTTTCAGACAGACATACCAGCTTTCTACTTCCAAAGGAATACATGAAATAGAGATGAGATCAGAGCTTCCTTATATACACAGCCTTGTTGCCACAAGTTTCACAGAAGCAGGAGATGCAGATTCAGCTGCCTGTGACAAAGAGTTAATAAACTTTATGTCCCCACAAGTTGTTAATATCAACTAGACCATGGCCTAGTCTAAAAGGACATGCTTGCCATCAATTTCCCACCCCCCTCACAACAAGAAAAATTTAAATTGAACGCATCGACTTGAGGCAAGTCATTTCTTACTGCACTGTAAAACCCAGAGAAATCTGCATGACATGCAGCTTTGTCTATGAATCACTCTGCCGGCCATGGACACATGGAGTCCTCTCCAAATATCAGCAGCTACAAAATCCAGCAGTGCAGCACATTCCTCTAGGCTCCTAGATCTACTCCATCAATCCACTGGAAAAGGGGATTGAACACTATCACCCTGGTTAGGCCTGTTCCCCTCCTTCCCTGTTAATTTCTCCATGGGTTTCCCAACTCGAAAAGTGATTAATTTTCACTACAGAAGTGGTCATAGTCATCTTTTTAAAAACGGAGGGTCTGTTATTTTAAACTTCCTCTTTGGGCTATTTGTGTTGATGCAATTTATTACCATTTTTGTTAATTTTCTGTCCAGAGTAACAAGCTATTTTTAATACAACTCTTCATATTACCAAGAGGTGGAGATAAAATGCTTAGGTATACCCTGTGTCTTTGGCATTTTTATTAAGTAAAAAGGGTTTTTTTGATAGCAGTGGTCAGGCACATAACCTTGATCTTACTGACAAAAGGGAAGGACTATCTGAAATCAAGTCAGGCTGTGCACAAAGGAAGACCAAGGACATTTGGTTCATCAGATTAATTTGCTTCTGATGCTTTTTGCAGTTATTGCTTTTAGGTGTCCAAGAATCAAGACAAACCCAGTTCTACATCCCTGTAACCGATCCATACATGACTCAATATTCATTTTTTATTTCCTATTTTCAGCTTCAGTCCAATCCTTAAAAATACTCCAAAAGATATTTGGTAACAATGAGAACCCTGAAGAGAGCAAGATAGACATGGAAGAATACAGAGAATTCATTCTTTTAGAAGATGGCTATTGATTCTGGTTCAGTACACGCCAAAGGTTTCCTGTCACAGTGGTCTTTGGGAATATACCCATGAAAGGACTGGATTTGTTAATAAAATTCAGTATTTTTGTCTTAAGTATTTGATGAAAAAATAAAAAGAGCACCATCAAAAAAACTTCTAATATCTTTACAAAGCAATAATTACATTTTCCTAATATATTAATGTATTAATAGAAGTCTAATTTACACTTATTCTAAGAAAACTGTCACTTGGCAAAATTTATCCAAGACACAGAATGACTGGCAGGTTTTATTTTCCCAAACTGCACTAGGAAAAGGAAGACATAGAAGTTTTTCAAAGGACAAAATATAATCTAAATTCACATTTCAAAATATTTCCCTGATTATGTGAGTTAGCAAATAAGTTTGTCAGTATTACTAGATTACTTTGCATTTTGTAAAGTCTACAGCCAGTGTTACTACTATTTATTCAAATAAAGGTGATCAGGGCCATTCTCCTAATTTGTAAGAGCGATGCTGTGCCTACATGGGCAAAGTAGGGCTCAGGGCCAGGACTCATGTTTATTGAGACAAAAGCTCATTTAATGGGAATTTAGTGTTTTAATGTTACGTAATTGAATTTATGTCAACACAAATCAAAATACATAATATAGGCTCTGTTGCTGCAGTCAGAGACAGGTGA
Source organism: Pampusana beccarii (assembly GCA_013399365.1). Lineage (NCBI taxonomy): Eukaryota > Metazoa > Chordata > Aves > Columbiformes > Columbidae > Pampusana > Pampusana beccarii. The sequence continues at coordinate 1,093,965 of VWYH01008301.1, forward strand.
GTTGACCCTTGCTTTCCAGGGAAGCCCTTTGGACCTGAAGGGCGCTCCAAACGGATGAATCTCTGCACAGTCACTGTAGTCAGCAGAGTTCACCTATTTAGAGCATCTGTCCAGAATGACCTGGTAGGAGGAAGTAGTCATAGCAACTTTGACTTTTAAGACAGCCTTATTTAAATGTGAAGGAAGATGCAAAGATTTCTTAGATGGCCTTAGAAGAACATTATTTTATGGTGCTTTTCATCATAATATTGTTGATAATTACTACCTCAAGTCTTTTCAGAAGTGGCTACATCTTTCTGCATGCACCCAAACAGCTTTCAAGAGGGAACACAAGACCAAACATTCTATTTAGAAATACTACATAACGATAAGTTTAATAGAATTAGGATTTGTTGTATGTTTTGCAATTTAGCATACATAATTTTCAGTTTTGCTGGTAATTCAGAAAGCTTTAACACTTATTTAATTAGTCCAAGCTTAACATTTATTTAAGTAGTCTAAGCTTGGTAATTCAGCCACTGAAACTAAAATGTTTGAGTTGTTTTAATCGAAAAGAATGTTAACAGTTAATTTTCTGAATGACAGAGCAACATAAAACCAAACTTGAGTAAAACTATGATTAATTAATTGATTAGCTAGTTCCTGTTGAGAAATTATATTCAATAAGAGTCTGTCAATACAAATGGCTACCAATTGCCACTTTATGAAGTGCCAAGAATAATGGGTTCAGGTGCATATTAGAACTAGTTGTCACGGATGCCAATTTACAGCAGAAAAATAGTTTGTTTATCACCTAATTTAATTTCAGACAGCTAACTTACTTGTAATAACTCATTTTAGCATTGAATTTTCAATAACTTGAATGTTGTTAAAAGCAGCAGCTTGTTGTAATAAGTTTGCAGATTTAAATTCTTCTGTAAATAATTTAAAGGAGCCTATAACTCAATTTTGCCATTGATTACTTAGAAAATATTTAGCAATTGTATTCAACATCTAGACACTCCCATTCCTCCCACTGGCAGCATCCTTCATTCCAAATGCTTTCCTGCTGCTGCAGGATTAGACTTGACTCTGAGCTTTTAATAACATGGAGAAAGATGCAGTGTTCAATGCTGCTCTGGCCAAATCAACCAAAATACTTTGTGGGGTCTCTTAGGTCATGCATGCTAGCAAATAAACTACACATAGAGACAATTACCACACTTTGTTCTAGCACATCTAGAAAGCTTGATGCCCAGGTGCTGAAGAAGAAAATGCAGAGAATAGAATTCTGCTTACAGGTTCATAAGCAGAGCGAAAAGACACAAAGTTGCTCTGGTTTGGGGCAAGGAAGGCGTTTAGTTCATCCTATACTTTCTCCATCCTATTTGTAAAGTCTTTTAGGTTATTTGATGGCAATTGTGAACAAGGATATTTTTAGGAAAAAGCAATCTACTTGGAGCCTTTGAAAAACAATGCAAAACATCAATTTCCTACTGGGTCCTGGGAAGCCATCAGCTACAAACTGTTTAACAGTTACCTTTCCAGATTTCAAAAATCCACTGATCTTCAGTTAGCACTACACAAGTACAAATATGCAGTTACATTACAACAATAAACTAAGATGACATAATTAAGAGTTTATTAATCTGCATAAAGCTTTACATCTGGGAATCATGCCAATCTACATCTACAATTGTAATACATGTTCTTGCAACAGTTTGCAGTTTCCAGAAATCGTTATACTATCAGCCTTTTTCTTCACTTTGGAAACAAGGAATAGAAACCAATCATGTTCCAGCGTGCTTGCCATAGGCACCTGACAAAGTCCCCCAACCTGTGTTTGTATCTGTTTAACACCAGTGAGCATAAAACTTACCACCAGTTTCACTCAACTGCAGTTGCCTCACACTAATATGCAGTATGTTCATTAGCTGATGCAGGTCACTTTATTTCAAAATAACAGTTGTATTAACACTCACCTGCACCCTGCGACTTCAAGAAAGATCAACCATAGTTGCGAACAAGCAGCAATAAACTAAAAGGTTTCAAAAGCCTTTTCAACTTTCCTTTAATAATGTGAATTGATTTAATAAAGAAAAAAGTTGAACAGCAAAGTCTTTGAAATGTCACCTCAGATACAGGTCAGATTCCTACTTCCTAGTTTCTCCTTTAGAGCATGAAAGGCTGTTTGTGTTTTGCCTCATGACTTTTCTCCTTATGGGAGCTCCCATGGATCATTTCTGTTAGCAAAAAGGAATCCATTGACTAAGCCTATCCTAGAGCTAAGAGACTGAACTTCCATTGGGACAACACTGCAGCCTGAACACATATTGACCAACGTAGTTAAAAATATAAGAGCACACAACCAACACTACACTAACATCGCTGCTTATTAGATTTCACACAAAACTTTTTCGTAAGCGAGGAAGTATTTTAGCTTTAGCTTCAAGTCAGACTAATGGCAGAACATTTTACTTCGAGTCAAAAATCCTTGTTTTCTACTCCCTGAGAACATTTAACTGGATTTTCTGCAATCCATTTGTTCTTACTGTTCCAGGAACAGCTTGGGATGACCAGCTTCAGGAAGTCACTCTGTTCTCTCCACGACTGTTTTGGAACACCCTAAACTGCTGTCAGCGCACAGCAGCACAAGGACAGATCACATAAACCCATTTTGGAAGCAGAGCATTGCAGAATAGGTATGGCTGAGCACTTTAACACTGCAGACACAAAACTGAAACTTCTAAAAAGTCAATTCAAAAATGCCATCAAATAGAGAGTTATTTAGACCATATTCAGGGAACCTTTGGTAATAATAGAAATCACCCTTTGCCTGGAGGATGACTTTGGAACCAGATTGTTGCAGTGTTTTACCGTACTGATCCACTGTGATACTGACACAAATTAAGAGGCAATCAGAGATGGGAACTTCTTAATCTACTTTCATTACCAAAGCTAACACCTCACATACATATGCTCTCAGGAATCAAATGGTTATTTCCAATCCTGTCAGCAAGTATTTGATACCTGAAAGGCAGAGGGGAAATATGGCATTTGAGTTTTTTCTATTTAGGGGCAGAGAAGGAAAGTATTCTCAGTTGAGGGTTTATATGTTTATTATAACCACACTTACAAGGTTCAAAAAACTATCTACTTTCATTTAATCAAGATAACTGTGTAGTAGACTTAAAAAGTCACACCCAGTATGTCATAAACTTCATAAAAAACACTTAATGCTTCCATTTTGAAAAACGAATTGTTTGGAAGAACACTTCCATAAAGAAGTGTGGCCACACTTAATTCAGTTGAAGTCTGTGTCTCATCTTAAACCCTTACAAAATTAGAACTATAGGAATCTGCTGTTACTTCAGAATAAAAAAGGTAGTATTCCAAAGGTTGCAAAGCATTACCAGATAACTGAAAAAACACAACTGGAACTTACTTTCAGTTCAACACCAGAATTGCTTGATTTAAGTAATAGTATACATTAAAATACAGGCAGCTTATAATAAATTGTATTTCTGATGAAGTAGCAACTACTATTTCTATTGGCATCCTATAACAACTGATATTTGACTCCATACAATCCATTACTTTAATCATTACATGGTAATAAAGCCTTTCTATAAAACTTTCAGATGATAAATAAGAAATTGTTATTTACCATTAATAGACACTATGTAGCAAGACAACTTTAAGGAAGATGTATGCATCACAGCACAGCTAAACAAAAGGTCCTACCTAGACTCAGGATGTTATTCATCCTTAAGGGGGAACTGGGAAACAGTAAGAGATGAGTGCAGTGATGCTTTTATATGGCACATGTACACATGGCTCTGGATTCAGTTCTGAGTCAGGCATCTAAAAATGGATTACAACAGCAATGGGCATTATAATAGCAAAATCTTTTGGGAGAAATTTATCCCAACATTTCTTTGGCATTTTTAAATTGACAACATATTTCTGAATGAGTTCTAGTTAAGCCTTGTATTTTTAGGAGAAGCTATAGTAATTACTGGGTTGTATTTTATGGCTTCTGTTATGCTGAAGGACACATCTAGATTGAAGACAGAAAGGGCCAATATAAATACTGTCATTTACAAGTAGGTCACTGGATAGGCAGCAAAAAACCCCTGGGCTTGCTTCCAATGCCTTTTTGTCAGTTTTCCTGTGTGTTAAAGGGGATGAATATCTACTGTTATATAAGAAGCATTTTTATACCTAAAGATGTAAATAAACATCATTTACTAATAGACTGCTTCAAATAGCTACAAGGCTACTGAAATATTGAATTACTATAATATTTGTCTTCCCTCAAAAGTTCTCATCTGCATTGTACAGAATTTACTGCTTAAATAATGCAAAACTATGTATCAGCAAAAGGACATTCACACTTAAAAGAGCATGACTCCATACCCCACAAATACCACTTAGATTATACCAATGACTCTTAAATAATATTGCAATAACCTCACTTTGTTAATTGTGACACTTAAACCCAAGATAAACGGGAGCCTTGCCAGCATTTCAAAAACATTTTGTGTCGCATCATTAGCGCTGTAATAACTCAGCTTCACGTTCTGAGGAAGGAAACAAACTATAATAGCGTTGATTTTCTCTGAACATGCAAACACATCAACAGAACACTTCAGGTAGTGTTCATACAATAGAAATATGCGTTCCACTACAAAGAATACCTTTTATTTATTTGAAGTCACTCCTTTTAATTTTGATCTGTGCTCACATCATGTAACATACATATTTGTACTATTATCTGAATATGTCACATAAGACTCCACTGCAAGTACTGCTAAAGAAAAGCTACCTCTCTCTTCAAATACATGTTTAAACAGTATTGTACAATTTATGAAGAAAGTACTAAATTTCATGCATTAATTTTTATAAGAAACCTTTATTCCTAGGAAAGGCTCTATAAATTATCTTCATATAAACATTTAACAAGAACTTTCATTTGCCCTTTAAAAAAGTTACTTAGAATCACTAACAAGGTCTTGTCAGGAATGCAGATTAAAGGATTTCAGAATGCTAAAAGTATTTATATTGTCTCCTTTTTATTCTAAGCAATGGTGAAATTCCTAGCAAACAATTATGAGGAACCACATGTAAAAGTCATAGGCATTACTATTTTCAGAAAGATGCTATTGAACATTAATTCTGCTTTTTAATCTTGAGTTTCTCAAAGCTGCACACAAAAACATATATTAAGAGTTACATTTTCACCTCAGAAATCAAACAGGGCAGTACTGTAGTTTTCTTATGAATGAGCCTAGATTGTGCATGTCACCATCAGAGAAGATGCTTCAGTCCTGCACAAAGCAGCGTTAACTGGTTTGTGTCCATCTTTTTCAAGCTGATGGCCCTTTGTAGCAGTAGATGGCAAACACCATACAAACCTTTTGTGTGCATGTTCCCAGCACTGTAACAATAGCTGCTCCACAGCTTTCTTACCACCACCCCCCTCCAAAATGGACCACCTGTCTCACTCACCTGTATTACATGCATTTTGTGATCACACAGGAATGCTTTGCATAAAGGGCAGGTACATTTATGTTTCCCCCTTCTGATACTTTGAAATAGTTGTATAGATATGTTACTTATTGCAGCTACTGCAGTGGGCAGGACTTGGCTTATGTCATAGCTTTAAATCACTCCATCACTTGTCATTTCTCTTTGCACAGCTTTCTACCCTTTTATTTATGGCAGGTAAACGGAATCAAATATTTACCAGCTACTCAACCTATTCATGGTTTTAGAGACTGGGACCTTGCAGTATTAATCAGCTATTTGTTATTGACCCTCAGACCACTGCAGTCTTGAAAGGGAAAGATTGTGATCTCCGCTCAACGTGGGAAGTCTCATTCCCATTGCACAGGTAGTTTCCAAGGCCCCTATACCATAGGGTCAGCGATGCATACAAGGCTTTATAAGCAGCAAAGAATTTTTAGATACCTGAGAACAATTGTTTTATTTGTAGCCTATTTAAAAAGACAAAGCTGGTCCTGTTTGAGTCACTGTGGAAGTGATCAGAGATGAACCAAACTACCATTCCCTACTGGCAGCGCGGAAGACAACACAACAAGGATGCACAGGCTTTCTTTAACTCCTATGAGCATTCCCTTAGTCCTTATCAAAGTAAATACTAATGCAGACTGCCCACTAAAGCCATCAATTTTCAAAAGTTTCCTCTGCCTTAAAACTTACTTTACAAGCAGCATTTTAATCTAACATTCTGTGACAGAACAGCTTATAAAGGAGTGTAACATGAGAGTTCGTTTGGCCTTACATCTCTGGTAATAGGCACTGTATGAAATATGAACTTTCTTATCTGTGCTATATTATCTTTTGCTTGAAATATGGCTAATTACTCTCATTTGTTAAAGATGAGACAGTTGAGTATCATTTCTTGTGTCACATTGACTTAAAGTTGCTCATGATTGCATGAAATTAGTGACAGTGAATTTCTGAATATAAATTTTAGAAGATTCACTATGTACCTCATAATTATTAATACATTGCCTTCACCGAAACTTCCAACTGAGGAAAAGGGTACCAATACTAACACTTAATAAATCTGTTATCACATTCATTGAAGATTAAAATATCAAAAAAGTAGATCAGTAGTCTTTATTAGTAAGAACCGATCACATACAGAGGACAGTTTCTCAATTTGTAGGTTGAGTAATTAATTACTTTTGCTTTAAGTATTTGTACTTAACACTAAAGAGTCACTTTCCAAAATAACCATTTCTCCATTTTCCAAAGCAGTTTTATATCATGTGATCAAGAGTTTGCTCCCAAGATACAGATACAATAATCACACAAGTAATTCTGTTTGTACATTATATCATAGTGCAACTGACTATAAAATTGATCCTGCTAAATTTTATGAACATACTTAAAAGGAAGTAGACAGGTGCAGTTAAGTCAGATGGACTACTTTTAGAAGGACTGCACATGAATCTGTTTGAAAGACTAGGGCATACATTACACTATTCACAGCTACAAGTCAACATATAGCAATGATTGACATTAAATACAATTTATCTGTGGGATGAGTTGAAAAAGAAGTGATGCTAGTTACATGTGAATAAACACAAAGTGATTGCTAAAACTAACCAGAAGACAGATTAGAAGGATCCTATTAAACATGGGTGCAGACTCCACAACCACATATTTTGTGAAAGCAATTAGAACATCCTTTTAACACATTGACTCTTTTGTTCATATAGCTTAGTGATCCAACATGCTTAGGGGAAAGGTATTCGGGATGACTCACACCACAGTACCCAAAAGTACAAAATTCCATCATCTGTGCTTGACAGCTAGAGCCAGTAATAAAATACAATTTATGCTATTCGGATGTTTGTCTGTATCAATTATATTTGTTAACAGACCTGCTGACCTTAAATATGCAGTCTAGACACTTAAAGGACTGAAAGATGTCAATAAACCACTGAAAGAAGATGATGCCTTTATGATGTGGCAGAGGTTTTTTTTAATTAGTCAGATGAACACACCTATTCCAAAAAGCAGGTACTGCCTATTAAAGTAAAACTTTAATGTGATTAAGAAGAGCAGTCAGCCTATTTCCTGAACATTGAAAAAAAACCCAAAACAAAACAAACACCATACTAGGGAGAAAAGTTACATCTACCTAAACTACCTGGTAAGCTTCAGAGGAGATATTAGCAAAAAAGTACTAACACGCATGAAAAAGAGATAACTTTTAATAGTGGGCTCCCTTAAAGTGCAGCTGGCACACACAAATAAGAAAAACTATGATTGACACATTACCAAGAAAAAGAAGAAAAAAGGAAAAACCTAGCGGACAAAATCATACATGGAAAGAAAAACATTTTTCTCATTTACTCTTAGTAATAGGTACTTGAAATCTATTTTTCTTTTGTTTCTTCTTTGAAGAACTAAAATAGCATTTCCAGTTTGTACAGCAAACAGCTTTAGCACAGTTCATTTTAACTTTACTGAACTCGAGCCAGACCACTCTGTGTCAAAGAAGAAAAAAGAGGAATTTTTATTTCCACAGCTCACCAAGTTTCCAGGGCTGCTTTCCATGGGCAACCATTGCTCTCCACACAAAGTTCTTCAGAATCTCTCAGCACAACTCCACAGCTTTTTCAGAAGAGCCTGCAAATTCGCTATTTATTTGCACCTTTTACAGCTGCTGTTTCTAATTGGCTAATTGGTCACAGCTGAGGATAAGTAAAAGCCTGTGAGTGGGATCTCCATTAACCCTTTCAGGTTTGTTATCCTGAGAACTCATTTTACCACAAAGCCTCTTAAAAAAAAACCACAACAATACTCAAAAAACTGAACTCATCTCACCATACGTGAGCTGCAAACTCATAACTGTGTTTTGTAACTGCACATGCACTGCCAATATTTGAACACAATCTTAAAAAAATACTGTGCATAGCATACAGCGGTATACATTGCAACTACTAAAATGTATAATTTGGGAAAAAATCTGGAATTTACAGGGTGGCTTGGGAAGAAAAAACTCAAAAAGTATGTCTCACCAAGAAACAGCAGCAGAAAAGCAGACACTGACCACTCTTATATGCTGCTACTGAAGGAAGTGCCTTTGCAGCACTTCTTTGATTAAATTAATGTCACAGCTGCTCTAGCTTATGTGAGAACTTCATATCCAATATTCTATGCACACAGAAAAAGCCTGAAATCCTGAGCAACACAGACTTTAGTTTTTGCTAATGATTTTCATCTGGTTGAGTTAGTAGGCAGTACACATACTACCCATAGTAGAGAAATAATGATCCGGGGACCACTTAAGCAAACTGGGTGTAGACAAGTCCACAGGACCAGACAGGATGCTGAGGGAACTGACCGATGCCATTGAGAAAAAGCTATCAGCTTCGGTCATGGTGATCAGAGGAGGTTCCTGATCTCTGTAAAAAGGCAAATGTTACAGACATCTTTAAGAAGGGGAAGAAGGAAGATCTGGGGATATTAAGCCTGGCCAGCCTGCTTCCCTGGGAAAACTATAAAGGAAATCCTCCTAAAAGCCCTGTCCTGGCTTATGAACAACAAGAATTTTGTTAGAAACAGCCAGCATGGATTTATGAAAGGCAGAGATTGCCACATCAACCTAGTCACTTTTGGTGATGGTATGACCGGCTCAGCGGAATACAGCAGTGGGTGGCATTAATCTTGACTTTAGCAAGACTATTGTCAAAAGAGTGAGATACAGGTGGTATAGAAGTTAGGAGGAAAGCCTGACAGCACAGGATTTGTTCAGTCTTAAGAGCAGATGGCAAAGGTGGGATCTTATTGCTGACTCCGAGATAGTAAGAAAAGGCTTTTCACAATGAGGGCAGTCAAACATTGTAACAGGGGTCAGTGAGTTTGTGGAATCGTCTTCCTTAGAAATATTCAAACAGAATGGTGCCTGGAGAATATCTGCATACTGATGAAAAGCTGGTTAGAGTTAAAGCTGGGCAAACAGAGGTGAGTAGGGGAAAGGATTCGGAAGACCCTACAGTTACACAGAAGAGGTACCAAACAATGATCAATATAACCCATTGTACAGAAGACCTTTTGAATTTCTTATTCAGGCCCAGAACTCATTAAGCAGCATTTCTGAGTAATGCCCTCTGCCTTTCTGCGTTGATTTAAAGTTGTTGCCCCACATTCTGGAAGATAATGAGTTGATTTATACTATTTTCACCTTTCACATCATCTACAGTTCTATGATATACTTGGACATTTTAAGCTCTTCGAAAAACTATCTGAAACTGTAACGGAGTGCACCTCAGTAGCAAAGGCTGTTGCAGAGATTGCTGTAAAAACGTCGGACCTACCCTTTGCTTTCTGTACTGGCTTTCTAAAGAATATAAATTCCAGGTTTCAGACCTTATCCTCAAAATACTCACTGGCTAAGACGGTACATCTAAAACACTGCATAAAGGTCTGTGATCAAACCTTTTTTTCTCCTCATCTTGCACAACAGAACTTCTTGGAACAAGACCAATTCTAAGTATCACAGGAAACTTAAGTTCCTTAGGATTATGTCAAAAATGTTACTGAAATATTACTTGGTCTGCAGATTTTCACAAACCTCCCTATAATTTACCCCAAAATCTAGATAAGTTTCTCTGACTCTGCCCGCTCTCACATAAATGCAAGTCAAAACAAATACATCAAACAAAAGAAAGCCTGACATCACACACTCCTGCACTAAATGCACTGGTTTTATGCCATTTCCTCTTGGACATATGCATTTCCTCTTGGTCATATGCAGTGCATATGCAAATTCCAGCACTATGTCTAGGCTTTGCAAAATATGGTTTGGGTTGCATGCAAATTTTATCATGTTACTCAGTAAAGAGTTCACATTAGGGGAGATATAGAAACAGTTTCGTGCCATATTCTGGATGTGTATTTTGTGCATTTTCTGGATATATAACTGTTGCTTCTAATGCATCTTCCTGTATGGCCCCACATTACTTATTGCTTTTATTTGGGGTCCTGTATTGTACATGCACCCCTTCCAGGTCTCTTACTTTCTTTTCACCTTGATCTGTTATATCTTCATATAATTAAAAGAAGTCACTAATAAGACAGACATCTGGGTTAGAGAAGATTATTTAAAATCTTCTTTAGCTATTTATTTTTCAAAATAGTGGCAAACTGTTTATAAACTGTTGCTAGATCATAACAACACTGCACTTTGCACTCACTTCAATGGATATTGTCCATGAAAGTTTCCTACTAGAACAGAAAGAGATGCTGTGACTATTTTGGTGAATAAGAAAATCAAATATTCAGATTGTAGTAGTACTTCTACCACTTAATTGTACAGGAAATGAGAAAAAGAAAACTTTTTTCCAACTTAAAAAAAATATATTCCTGCAATTACTCTGCATTTAAGCATACACACAAATCCACTATTCCTCAATAAATCCATTAGAATAGGTATGCTATTTCAGTAGCCTAGTTTTAATGCTTCTCTAGCAGATACAAATTGTGCTGGATTTGGACCTGGTGCAACTCTACCTTTCCTGAGTTCAGCAAGTGAGCGATGGGAGAATGTCACTCAAATAAGATTAATGATTAAGCCCTGAAGGTACACAGGAGCACATGACAGTAAGTTTTGGAGATTTTTTTAATGCATATTCAATTTATGATGTTTGGCTGGTGCTGTTTATATAATGGTAATATATTTTATTTCTTTTAATATTCTTCATGCAAAAAAATGAAATATGTACTTTACGGCATCCATGTGCCCAGAGGAAAATGATCTCACTGGATCTCATTGCCAAAGTCATGTCAGTGCCTCTTGGTATATTTAGTGGTGATCTTAGAGTGTCCTACACTTGTGTGTTTTGTGCTGCAAAACACAAATTATGTTTGTGAGTCACTGGATAATTCTTTCCTTGTCTGCACATAAACTGATATTAAAGTGTGTTCAGAAGGGTACATTTGATTCCTCCTGATTCTTACAATTTGAAAAAAAACTTCTCAGCATAAAATAAATTGCTTGTCTACTTTTCCAAAAGCCCAGTGGCTTTTCCTTTAAGAACCATTAAGTTTCTTGTAGAACAGAATAACTTTATTAACTCCAGCTGGTTCAGTATTGATACATCTTTTTCAAAGGCCTAAACAGTTGAGACAAGAAGCTGACAGCAAGTGTCTCTTCAAACTTCCCAGGTTCTTACCGAAAGCTGGATAATAAAGATAAGAAAAAGGTCATCTTGCCAAGGATATAGTGGAAGGAATAGCACTTGAAAAGGCAAGATTCTACCCTAAAACATAATTCCAATGACCTGAATATATACCAAAGATGAAAAAAGGAAAATTTTATTTCATGCATATCTGTTAAAAAACGTTACTACTTCACACTAATGAACAATAACATTTTACAGTCTTTGTTATAGGAAGCTCTAATAGATTTGTAAAGTACACTACATTTTTAACTGGAAGTGATCACATATCACAAAAATTGCTTACTTTTAAAAGGAGTTCCTCTTGTGGAGATGGCCCTGATAAAATCTTACTGATCTTCCCAATTTCACTGCAGTCTAACTGCCTTTGTAACTTCTGCTTTACTGCAGCCTCTACTTTACTGCAGTATACCATTCATAATCTTTTGACTTCCAAAAGGCAATGTACGAGGACAAGGCCCCTTCAGGACCGTTAAAGAATCATACCATTGGGACATAAATCCTGATGGAGCCCACCCATTTTCAAGTTCTAATATTACAGTATTTTCTGTAATATGAAAATTCTTGAGATTATTACTGAAACTAACGCTTTAAGCTTTTTGTTTCTACCTCTGCTTTGCTAAACTCAGTGAATGGAATCCATCCTTTATAACTTACATACCCAGCCTCCTCATAGCCTCTTTGAAATTTTGGGTTCCTTACACCAAAGAAGTGATCTAATCTACCTGCAATTACTACCATAGTTTTCCAAACAATCTGTGAAAAAGGAAACTGTGAAAAATGGGCCTCCTCCTCTTCCACTGAGAACACAGGGAACAAGAAGAAATGCTATGCAGCACACTTACAGTAAATTCCCCCAGCTCTGATAATGGGTACATAATGAGAGTAGGACCCACATTCGCCTTTGTTACAGTAGAGCAGACATCAGAACGGTGATCCTCATCCAGGTAAGGAGGGAGCCAAACTTCAGGCTCTACTCAATCCAGAGGGCTCATCATCTACCTAAACAGGAACATGCTCCATCCTTCTTGTAATTGAGCCACAATGCAACCAGAAATTCAAGAGCCATGGGTATAGTGCCCCTCAGGCTCAGGGCTTTCTTACCTCATGGATAAATGCTATTTTCACTATATTTTTGTGCAAGATTTTGCCACCTTCGAAATTTAGTTGTTGTCCTGAGCGGACGTAATATTTCAGTCTTTTTTGTGGACTCAAGCAAAACTGGAATAATAGGTCTCTGAAAGCTGAGTCTGTAGACCAATTAGGAAAGTGCGTGTTAGGTTGAATAGTCTCGGAAAGCAAGCACATTGGATGCCTCTCTGGAGCTTAGGTGAGGTTTAGGCACCTGCTGCTGACCAAGGCAGGTGCATTGCCTTCTATGCAGTGAATTCATACTCACTTCAGACTCAATTTAGTTTGACAGAAGTTATAGAACAATAAAACTTCAGTCAAAACTGCCATAACCTGTTAGATTATACATGCAGGCCGTCAAGTTCTATGAAGAAAAGCAAAGGCACTGCGGTTTTGCCTCCTGTCTTCTCCAGTTTCAAACGTATTGTTGTTGGCAGGAAGAACTGAAGCTCAAGTACGGAGCTAGGGAATGGCATGCAGGTAGAGCCTCTAAAGCAAAGCCAAGGACTACAGGTTGCCAAATATCTAACAACACTATACAGTAGCCAATTCCACCTAGAAACATGGGAAATAGCTGATGAAATACTATAGTTTCTGTATCTATTTTTTTCTTCTTCTCCTCCTTTCCTTTTAAAGAGAGAAATGTCCTACTTTAAAGATGAGAAGGAACTTTTGAGCTAAAACTAAAAGAAATACTAAGAAAATACATGTACAACTAGAAAGAGCAGCCTGTCAGAGAATGGCACGTGTAAATCAGGTGTACAGAAAAGCCCAGTCAATCAAACTGAGAAAAAAACTCAATCTATGTGCTTTTTAGTTATTTTCAGTTTAAATAATTCTGGAAAAATCTCATCGTCATGGATTTGCTATCCAAAGGTAAGGTTCCCATAAGCAAGCATTGTTCAAAGACAAACCTAGAGGTACATACTATATGTTTTGTTTTGCATTCACTAAATTTTGTATCTATTTACTTTATGAAATACGATGTTGGAAAAATTGTATTTATTAATGTTAATGTAGATAGGACATGTACTTTGTCATTATTCTCGACATTTACCGACACAACTAAAAACTTCTGCTTGAAAACAATCAGAATATTTATTTTGATACTTTCAATTTGCAACTATGTGTAATACAATAATTTAACAATTTCTATTCACAGCATGCCAATACCACTGAAACACCTACATTTAGCTAGTCAGCCAAAATTCCTGCTAATTGTTCCAATTGAGCATTAAATTTGTTGGCAATTTTGTTCAACACAAATCATATATTTACATCCACACAATTTCTATAGTCATCTGATTATGCAGCATATGTGCCAAATAAATTTTGTGAAGTGGAAAGACACATTTTTGTCAAAAGAACTGAACAAAATCAGGTTTTCAGAATTAATTGTGAATACACAGATAAGCTAATAAGCAAAGGCTTTACTCTCTTATTAGTATGAAATACTAGAACATCAAGCTGCATGTAGAAAAATCTCCTATACGTCGTGCGTAAGGCATTCTTACAATGTTTGTTTGCCCATGAAGGTAAATTGACTCAACAGAAATAAGCAAGCAAACATGAGAATATAGGGATTAAAAATGTGTCTTCTGTAAATTTAGAGACTGGACACCTTCCAGAACCAATCTAGAATTTTTTTCAAAACTTTCTTGAAGTTAAGGACTGCGTCAAAACATAAAAAAGTTTTGAGGTGTTAGAATACATTTTAGCAATAAACACAAAAATGTTAGGTCTATATGAAAAAATGGTGTGACTATTCCCAAGCAGCACTTCTAAGACTATTTTACATTTTCCACATGCCGAAGTAGAAGACTATTACTTAAAAATCTTAAAATATTGTTCACTTGATTCCATGCAAGAAATTGAACATCTCTAAACTTTACATTGAATAGAGTTAGTATACATAACACACACACAAAATCAGAGCTGTGACCAGTCTGCATGAGCAACTAGACTAAGTATTTGTTCAGAATTACAGGCTCAGAACATTCACAGATTGCTAGACATAAATCTACAGAGAAGCGACAAAAATCTTATGCAAATGTAAAGACATTTAATTGGGCAGAGCTACACTGTTGCATATGACCACTGAAAGAGGAATTAAATAGTGTGAAATCTAAAATCCTTACTTAATGAAAACCAGTCCATTATATAAGGAATAAGTTATTGAAGGGACCAAACAAGGCTGCTTTCAGATAAATGCTTTTCTCTAATGGAAGAACTAACAAATGCAAATTTTGTGTATGAAATAACATCCCTCATACATGATATCACAAAAGGATACCCAAGGTGAATAGATCATTTGCAAAGAAGAAAACAGATTTGAAGGTAGGATTTAAAATTAAGAGACTCAATAGTTTAGGAGAAAGTTTCCCAGATGAACAGGACTGAAGGAATGGGCAAAGAAGAATGGAGTGAGCCATTAAGGTCAAAGTGTAGCACAAGATATTGGAGTTCTTGAGGCATTGGACTGCAAATTTAGCATGATGTTTGAGTAATACAGAAAACCAGAAAATCTGATCCAATACAGATTCTTCTCTTCAGTGTCAGGTGTATCATGTGACTGCATTTCTCTGAGATCTAGTAGTGTAGGATGCATGGGTTTCAAAAGGCTATAAAAATGGTAATGCACTGGTTAAGATAAAAATAATTGCATCCATGAATAGAGACTTCAAGGAAAATATTGAAGCTATTCTGGAATGGATTGGAGATTCTACAAGGCAGATCTACAGTCACAGAGAGACTGGGGGTCAGAGATGACTTAGCAGTTTCTGATCTTGGAAGAAAACTGAGGATGCGAATCAATAAAAACAGCAAAAGTGAAAAGAAGGGTCAGAAATATTCAGTAACAGAAAACTAATGGTGCAATGAAGGTAATTAAGACGTTCAAACGATAGAAATGGAAAATTTTCAGAGAATATGCAGAAGGGAGAGAGCTAGGTGGCAATGAGAATAATAATAAAGACAGCTGAAAGGAGAGAAGCTAATGGAGCTATAGGTACATGGTACCTGAGAAATGTTTGTTAACCTGTTCTAAAGAGCTTCCAATAAAAGAAATTCCATCACCTCCCCAGGCAATTGCTTTCAGTGATTCAGCTTTATTATGGGAAGAGTTTCCTGATATCCAGCCTAAATCTCCCCTACTACAATTTAAGTCCATTACACCTTTGCTGCCTACAGTGCACACAAAGAAAAGATTGTTTCCCTCCTGATTGCTACTAACCTTTTGCATATTTGAAGGTTATTATTTTGACTCCTTTCAATAGTCTGCTCCAATTTCCTTGACTTTTCCTTGTAGTTACATTTTCTAAGTCTGATTGCTCACATTGTTCTCAACTAGATTCTTTCTCCTCTGGTCCTCCTTGAGCTGCAGTGCCACACACCAGACAGTACTTTGTGAAGCCCTTTCCAATGCCAAGCAGCGTTTGGCTTGCACACATAACATATGGACAATATTGCTAATCCAAACTTGGAATTAGCAAGGGGTAAAAAATCCCAGCTTTGCTAGGACAGAAAAATATTAGTTAGGAAAGTTACAAATTCAGGGTTGAAATTTCTAAAACCACCAACTCCTCACATGTACACCCAAAGCCTCCTAAGGGACAGGTTACAAAAAAACGGTGCAGTCTTTGTTTCTGAATGACATTGAAAAGCATGAACGGGGCAGGTGTCTCTAAACGATGTTTCTGCTCCCTTGAGTCCAGCTACAGCTTTTGCGGTCTCTGGAATCATTCAGAACACCCTGCAACTTGCTCTATGTGACTGTGGCTGAATTGTCTCACAGGTATATCCTGTACTTTGCATTACACCTTCCTCAGCCCTAACCATGACAAAGATAGAAACATGGATTAGCCAGTGAAATTATCCTTCCCCATCCAGGAGAATGTCTGGCTTCTCCACAAGTCACGTGGGATAATGTCTAGCTACCCCACCATAACAATAAATAATCAGATTTGACTGCATCTTCAACAAAAATTATAATAAATTATTAATATTGTACACAAATAACTTCTTTGAAGTTCCCAGAGTTCAGTTCCCCAATAAGCTTGTGTGAACACCATCTGCAACTTTGTAAACTATATAGCATTATTTTTAAGTAAGCAAGAAGTGCAAGTATACCAGTCTTTGACAGAACCTGTTGCCAAATATGTATTGCGTTTATGGTCACTGAAAGCAAGATGACCATTCTAGGTACGGTTTCATCATTCTCCTCAATAAATTATTACTTTCTTAAAAGGGGACTAAATTTATCCTCTGACATTGAGACCAAAATTAGAAAACGACAGTATCAAGGGGCAATGTGATGACCTGTAACAAAGAGTTGGGAAGAGTCTGTTCCTTGATATTAGACATTATGTCATCAAAATAATGCAGGTGTAATGCTGATGAAGCATACAGCTAGTTTCCTTTTGTACAAAATAATGAAGTATGCTTAGGTTGCAGTTTCAAGAATTACTCCCTGCATTATTCAAATTAAACAAAAAATGAACCCAACTTAAAGGAATTTATTTGTAAAGCAAGCTAAAAGGCCCTGAAATCTTATTGGCAGGAGAAACCAGCAACACAGCTTATTGGTACAAACACAAACATCTGGTACAGGATTTTAAATTGTTTTAATAAGTCACTCTCATTTCCAGTAGCCATTTTTAGTACAACAATAGCTACTGGTGTCAGTTCATACCTTCCAATTCCTTTAATCAAATAAATGAGAAACGATGGCCTTCTCTTTACATCATACTTATCAGAAGTGCCTGAAAATCAAAACTTATTTAAGGTACCCTAAATATTACTTACTGCTTGCTAGAGAAAGAACGTTAGATTTAATTTTCAATTCAAGAATCTTGAGATCGTCTTACCTTGTCAGAAGTAGAGAACAATCTAACATCTGTGACAATTCTCAAGGAAACACAGTAACTTGATGGAAAAATGATTGAAAGACTTACTGCATGTTTTTCTGCAGAAATAATTATTAAAGCACATCGATTTGGGGAAAAAAAAAAAAGTAAATCTGCACTTGGTTCTTATGCAGTCAATAACACATCTGCCTTTACTCCAGCAGATGTAACCCAGGAGACACTGCTGTCCAGAGATGTAGCATAACCACATGTTAGAGTTTACTGCCCACTTTATCTCACAGGTCTAAAGAAAAAATCTGTCCATGTTTCACAAAAACTCATGGCCACTGAATGAGCTGAAAAATACCCAGAAGTTAGACAAAGCAGGACAAAAAACACATTTTCATTATTTTTCACTTAACATATAGATTAACTAAAACGACTGTCAGCAGCGCAGTGGAAGTAAATTTTCAAGAGTGATTTATATTGTGGGGAAAACATGTTGCCTAAAGGAGTCTTAGAATATGAAGACAGCCTAAATGATTTAGCTTTTGGGATATACTGAGCAGCGAAAAGCAACCAAGTCTGGAAATGGCTTAGATATCTAGAAAAAAATAAATGAAAGGAATAAAAAGCATTTTAACATTGAGGGCACTGAGTGATAAGAAGCATTGTTTCTGTTGATCTATGATGCTACTTCAGTTTTTTATGATTCTGATATTGAAAAAATTATGGTGGTATCACCAAATATCACAATATTCTCAAACTCTCTTAACAGGGTCATAGAATCATAGAAGAGTTTGGCTTGGAAGGGACGCCCAAAGGTCGTCTAGTTCAACCCCCTGCAACAAGCAGGGACATATTCAACTAAATCAGGTTGCTCCTTCTGGTATTTTGTTACTCTGCTCCTTAACAGCCTGTGCTATGTGAAACTGCTTGCAGGAGGACCAGCCTCTTCACTGGATCCCTCCTTGCCCATTCTGCTCTTGGGATCCAGAGGTTCTCTGCCTTCCAGACTTCCCTTCCTCTCCTCCACTGGAGGAACTTTCAGCTGCTCTTTTTTCTTCCCAAGACGGAGGAGGAAGAGTGAGGGGTGGCTTCCTCACTTCTGAGTAGGGAAACGGCAACCGTAAAGGAAGCAGATGAAGATGCAGATAAGGGCTGGCATGGGTTAAATAGGACAATTGTGCATAAGATTAGTATAATTACTATCATGCCACAGCAGGAATAGGTTTTGCTTCACAAATTCAGATTTAGGATACTACCATGCTATCATTAGCAAGACAGTCATTGATGTGATACCAAGAAGGAAGGGGGACAAGGGAAAAACTAAGTTTGATTTCTTCTGTATTAAATTTAAGCTGACAATGAGGTACTTAGTAGTTGATATGAGGCCAACATGACAAAATGGATGACAAGATGAGACTTGTTAATGTCATGTTGTGAACCAGTTACACAGAAAGGCAGCCTGAAGAGGTAAAGATTGATGAACAATACAGTTTAAATTGGGAAGAGCAAAGGCTATTGCCAATGCTTGAAAACACACTAAGATAGCAGGAAACAGATGCAATATGATACAGATTAAAGTTTTTTGAAGGAGCTAATATCAAGATAGTGTCATTTTGTTGGCAAAATTAAGAAAGACAGACTGGCTGGTAATGACTCCAAAGCAGAAAGAGAGCCCAAAATAACAGAGATTCAGCTCTCTGTTTTCAGGGTTTTATTTTAATCTATTGCAAATTACAGCTAACTGAAAATAGACCCAAATATTATCAGCTGCATTATAAGTGTCTTAGCTGGGCAATCATTTCAAGTACCATTTCCATACTCTTATATTTTTTAGATATGTTCTCCAAACACTGGGCAAAAGTGCCTTACTACTGCAAACCAGAACTCCACAGTGAAATAGTTGCTCTGGATATTCACAAACAAATGCAAATAATAAATCAAAACTAACCAAATGGCATACTGGAGTTACCACATAGATAGTCATATAATATTGACATGTATCAGCCTATCAGTTATAACGTAGAACACCAGCTGTACAAAACCACCATCATGTAAGCCAAATTACATCAGTGAACAGCAGTCTTACTATGCAGTTGAATGGGAGACGTGCAGTAATGTTTGGAACAGTTCAATGACACTAAACGGTGCCCAAAGGACACATGGATCAATATAATGTCATTGGAAGTGCCGGAGATATTACAATGTCAATAGAAGTATGAGGCGAGCGGATGCAATGCACCACCATTGAAACTGGAACCCCTGGTATATCAGTGCAAGATCTCTGTAATGGTGGTGGAACATTCTGAAGAGAGTTACTGCCTATTGCTCATTTTTACCTAAAGATCTCTAACTTTAAAAGGTCACAATGGGCATCAAATATCAGAGAATTATTATAATTGTTTAACGATTCTAACTTACTACAACAAAATAAAGTTATAGCTACATCATACTATCCTATTGTTTAAGCATTGTATCCTGGAAGTACATGTGTGATCCAAATTCCCTTCAACCCAAAAGAAAGCTGAGTATGAAGAACAGAATGCAACTAGAACTTTTAGTGTCCTTTTGCAAGTGGAGGAGAGACCTGGGATAGATGCTAATATAGCTCTTTCTTACAGAATGTACATCAAAGGACAATCAATACCCTGAATCACATTCATTTAATCCTCAGCACAATGCTTTGTTTTGATATAGATCAGTATATTGTAATTCCAAGGAAACTTTGAATGGACTTCATTCTCCGTATAACTATGTATTAATTAGGATAAAAAACCCACTATGGATACTGAATACTAAACAACTACTAGAAAATGCTAGGCTAGGAAGAAAAAGCTAATAAAAACTGTAAAATAGAATTAAAATATTTTAGCATCTACCTCTTTTAGTGCTAAATAAAAGATATGAGAAAGGAAAATGTGGCATTTAACTTGTGATGTTTACTTCTAAAGTTTAATTAAATAATCAGTATGTACAGAATTAGAGTTTGGATGCCTCAGCTCCCACTCACTGCCTCCCTCCAAGAAGACAACAGAGAAATTGTTCCCAGATATCAGCATAGAAACAATGAAGCCACATTCAAAGAAAGTTAACTTTTAACTGCAGTGCATTGTATCCTCAGCCTGGGGAGCTGGAGAGGTCTTCTGTTCCAAGATAAAAGGAGACAGAAATATGGTGATATTGGTGAAGAATGTGGGGTCTAGGATTTGGTCAGAAAATAACAAAGCTTGAAAGAGATTTGGCATTTTTAAGCATTATCTTTCCAAGTATTTAAATTATGTCAGCAAGAACAGCTGTGATTGCTTTCTATACAGTAGCAGGACAGAGCGCCTCAATTTGATAAGTACTCCAGAGCTGATTCTTTTTCTTTCTGCTATGAATCTGTTTTTCACATTGCTCACTTCTCCATGAACCTTAGAGATTTGATAGAGCGTATTTAATCTTCCTTTGAAAGAGGCTATTGAGAAAAGTAAGAGAAGCTTTGAATTTAAGAGGAATTGGCAGCAATGAAAAGAAAAGTACGATCTTGAAAGATTTCAGAGCTATCACACCTCATTCTCAGGTCCCACCATAAATAAGATAAAGTAATAACTGTAAACACAATATTGTAAATAAAAGTAAAGGAATAGAGGATTATGAGCTACCAAAAGCCCAACCTAGATTAGATAGTCATTATTATCCACATATTGTAATTCGCCCTGTATTTTCAGGTGAAACTTCCAGAATCCATTTCATGCATTATTACACCATTCCAATATCACATTGCCTTGCATATTATTATTTCTTTTCCAATGTACCGCAATTACAATAAAAGAATGCAGTAATGTATAATAGCCATTATCTACAAATGAAAATATACAGTGTACTCTGTATTCTTTAAACCTGCACATATAAAACACAACACTGAAATTCAACTCACAGCTGCCTTATTTATTTGTTTGTTTGCTGTAATCTCTGTTAATTAAGACAGATGTTAACTAGGGGGCATTGTGTACTTGAAGGATTGAGCATGAGGTTTGCTCCCTCCTTAATGCCTGCATCTTACAATCCTTCAGCTCACATCCATCAGGAAAGGACCGCCAGGTGAGCTGACTGTCACTCCAGCCCAGGCTAATAGATTCTCCAGTGGCTTTTGTTACAGCTCATGTCATGCTATTAAAACTATGCACCTTGAAAACGGCATAACATATGTAGCTGAGACTTGTCAGCTCCAGGTAATCAGATGCTGTTTGGTTTCAGAAGCAGATGCAGATGAGACTAGCAATATAAATATGCAAATCACAATGGTCCCTTGTCAGCACCACTGTTCCTACCTCTAATGGCCTTCGTAGAAAGTCTGTTTGCTCAGCTCCTACTTCCAGTGCTACATCGACAGAAGCAAAGGGGCGGCTGGCCATCTGCTGTCGCTCCCGCATAAGTTGCTGATGAGGAAAAAATGATGTTTTAACAAAACATTAAAAACCGCACCAGATATTAGTCTGCCCTGCTATACCTCCCATTAAAACATAAGAACGCAAATAGCATGCAAATAGTCATACTTGTAATTTTAAAGGGAGAAAGTTATACTAAATTATCATCACCTATATTTACTCGAGAATGGAACCTGATGGGCTTATGTTGTCCAGAAATGGTCTTTCAGCGTGAACTCTGATGAAATCTCCAAATGAAAGCTTCCCTAACTGACTGTTCACTCTAAATAACTTTGCTATTTGTGCAAGTTGCGAGCAAATATGCAAAATGGTTGGTAAAAATGGTTGAATTCTAATTCCACAGATAATGTATGCATTAGAACACCTGCCAAGTTCAAGTCCACTTGGCCTTCAAATTTTCATACTTCACTGCTAAGCCAGATGGAGTTAATAGTGTCAGGACTCATAATTTTATGCAGTATCTTTTCTGCAGTTACTTATATATGAAGAATAATGTGTCAGAATTGGGAAGCCTGCATCAGTGTATTTGAATACGATCAGCTATGCTCACAGAGCTTGTATAATCCTTTCCAATCATACTGGCGTGCACAGGAGTCCCAAGCAAAACCACAAAGCTAACTCATATTTCTTCCTCAATCTGTAATTATAATGCTTATTAAACCATGATGAATAAAAATGATGACCAGCACTAGATATTGCAGATCTTACTTCACCGGTTCAGTGCAACTAATAAAAGCGTTATTAAATATTTAAAGTGAATGAGTCGTGCAATTAAAGTCGTGTGCTCCTTCAACTGAACAGGATGTCACAGCATCTTGAAGAAACAAAATGCTTGCAAAAATGTTTTATTAGAAAAGATCTAAGTTTCGTTTTCCTAGCATTTTTTCCTTATTATTTCTCTGAAAGCTTGAAACATTAGAAACTGGCATTTGAATGTAATTGACATTAGCACTGTGACGTACTGTTCATAAAAGCCTTTGAAATAGTAAAAGGTATTTGCTGGCAGCTTACTAATAAACACTCTTGATTTAGGGTCTGTTACAAAGCAACAAACTTGTTTTGTAATACTTCTCATGCATTTTTTCTTGACTTGCACTTTAAGTTAGTCTATAGAAATCTAAAGAAGCACTCATAATCCTAAAATTAAAATCATTATAGTAGTTTCCTAATGCATACTCAGTACATTCCTAAAGCCTGTGTTTCATAAGCATGCAGCGTATTTGTCACTAAGTACCTGCACAAATGGGCTCCCAGTATATCATACCAAGAGGATAATTGATATGTCTCTGGGTAAAACTGTGTGGTTTATATCCAGAATAAATAAAAGCCTAGTATGAATATCTAGATGGTTAAAAATGCATCTTTAACCCTTCATTTAAAAATGAAAGTGATGCTCTCTGTATACTTACTTACATCAGTACTGATTCGCATCAATACAATATATTCATAGATTTTACAGCCAGAAAGAACCACTATGACCCTCCAGTCTTAGAAACAACTTGACAAAGATCACAAAAATTTAAAGCACAAAATACTGAGTCACTACATGCTAAGGTTACTATATCTAGCTCCTTTTCTTCCTAAAATAATAAAATTTAAAGAAAACAATGTTATTAGAGTGATCCTGCCATATGGAACTCATTACAGTATTGTACGTCTACAGAGCTATTGGCAAATGCTTACTTTTTAATGGGAAACCAAACATTGTTTTAAACAAACAGAACTGCTTGGGGAAGGTACTTAAATGAGCAGAGTAAGCTATGCTGCAAATGAACAAACCATTATTTAAAATATTTACTTAATACAGACTATAAAGGAACATGTATTTGATATGCTCTCTGTTTTTTAAGCCTGGCAGTTTTCTTCACCTCTGCTCCTGGTCATGCCCTCGGCAAAACCTTTCCATTCACAAGGCACTCACAGTAATTTTCAAATTTGTCATTTGAGAAGACTACTATGAAGATTCTTAATTAGCTCTGTAAACAAGAATGAAATCTTTAAAATGGTCGGCTGCCCATGAAGCACTGCCGAGTTTGGCAGCTGAGCACTTGCACATCAAAGACAAGTTCCCTATGCAAATACTGCTTCTTTCTGTTCAGCATTTTAAAGCTCCCTGTAAGGTGCAGAACAGGAAATGTAAGATACAATGAGGAGAAATACAGGAAGACATGATGATGTTTAAAATCAGTTTTGTGGTTGGAAAAGGTCACTAAATCCCACCATCTGCAACTGTCCACAGATCAAGACTGGGACAAAGGCAAAGTTCCAGTTATAGAAAATCTGGTGAGTTAGATTATTGCATGGCAGGTGGCATTCAGGTGTGACACCCTCTGCTCCAGTCACACGCTGCCTTATGTAGCCCATACAGGTATGGGGAAATTCCCGTAATTATGCACAGGCCAAAAACCAGGGAAATTCTCTGAACATGGGCCTTAAGGGAAGAGTGAAAAAACTCTTCCTTACTTTTTTCTCAGCAGTCAAAGAGATTAAAAAAACTACACGTAATAGCTGAGGCAGAATAAACACACGATAGTGGGAAGTGAAACTACGTTGGTGTTACTCATGTATTCATATAAAACTACTTCATTTAAAATTCATACAAACAAAAAAGAAATACATACTTCTTCAGTAATTAGGAATATTTACTTTGAGAAAAGAATAGATGGAGACTATTAACATATGGTATTTGAATATTTTATGACAAATTTAATCTATAATATTCATCTTATTATTCAAATATTAAGCACATGCCTAAATATTAACTTAAAACTACAGGAAATTCAAAACATTACTTTCTCAGCATAGGACTGAGAAGTTCAATAAGCATTTATTTGACTCAGCAGACAACCAATTTCAAGGTCCACCATAATTTCAAATCTCATTAAATACAAGAGTATTGACAAGATTATTTTTTTAGGTATCTCTATTATTTTGCAGTAATTTCAAAGTATTAATTTACATCCCATTAAAGAGTTTTTCCTGTAAAATATAGAATTATATTTGTCATCAGTGAAGAACAGTAAGATGTTAGGATACTACAAATCACTTCAATTTCTCACTCAAAACCCATAGAAGTTGAGAACATTTCTTAACCAACCAACGATTTTGGCATAATTAGTCTCTTGTTGTGGAAGTATAAGCTCCACCTGATTCTCCATGGACATGTAGACATCTTTGCCCATATATTATGTTAATTTTGAGTTCTGGTGTGCCAGTCAAATAAGTACCTTTGAAATAAGACCTGCTTCCCCATGTCAATGTGTATCACAGGAAAAGTATTTGCCTGGTTATATACTTTGAATCTTACCATTGATCAAAAAAAAATCTCATGGGGATAATTGTCCTCTGATCAATGCATTTTGAATAAATTAAAATGTCCCATAGCTTCTTACATAATCTTATATAAGGAAAGGTATTTGCTGCGAAGTTCTTATTTAAGTAGAAAAGTTTCAATTTTGTTAATTTTGGTTCATAACATTTAGACTTACTTTCAAAGTATTTTAATGCCCATATTGTATTCACGTAAAGTAAAACACCCAACGCAAAATACATATAACTATGATTCAACATTAACAGAATACAACATTTCAGAAATACCATGCGGCCATGTTTCAAATATTTTGTATTTTTGTATTTTACCATTTTGCTTCTTTTTCCTATTTAGACGACTTTTTTTTTTTTTCTTACTTGGTCTCTCATGTGGAATAGAATACTGTTCTTCTGACTTTTCAGTGCTTTTTCTATGCTTTTCTCTTCACCTTCCAGTATAACCGTCCTAGAAAAGCCCTAACTGAAAAAAATGTAATAAAGTACATGAGGTGGTAGGAACTAGGACAGATGTACTTTCTCTTTGTTATACAGTAGTAGACACTCTTGAGGGACTGATAGATTAGGAAAGCTGAAAAGGATGAGAGCATTTTAGTGCCATAATAGGATGATCAGAAAAATCCTTTGGAAGCTCTTTCAGAGGCTGTTTGGCACCTTTACGGGCTGCTTTAGCCCACTGGCAAGCAAGGTGCATGCTGGAGTGCACCCTAAAACATGCACAGACAAGTGCGCATGCACACGTTCATTGGGGTTAGGGTAAGCATCAAGGGTGGCAAACATTTTTAGAAATGTTAGGAAGACTTTTGACTGCCAGATCAAGAAAGTTTTCCTTTTGGCTCTTTAGAGACAAGCAGCCTCAGTGCACCATTTCAGAAACAATTTTGCAGATGGCAGATGAAACGGAGCCCACTATTTTAACTACAGCAAAAATTATCTAAGTTTTCTAGGTTTTCTTCCTTCACATCAATTTTCTTTTTTGTTATTGTTTTTTTCGTAGATCAGATCACTACCAACATTGTACAAGGATAGCCATGACTGTGTTAGGGTGAGTATTCAAAACCACGAAGAATGGTAATTCTACAATCTCTCTGGCAATTCCTATACAGTCCAGTGCTGCACCACCCTCCTAGTGACAAAGATTTTCCGAAAGTCTAAACTGCTTCCTGCTTATTCATCCTCCAGCTCTGAATCTACAGTTACAACTTGGTCTCCTCCTCTCCTGTTCCTGTGCTGGCAACTGATGATGTGAATAACACCACAAGGCTACAACAAAACTGTTAGTAATGCCATGCATTAAATCTGAGTTTTATAGGAAAAGTGTGTGCGATGAGGAAAAAGGTCAAAATCTAAAAGAGAGGTGCTGACCAATTTCTGATCACATTGCATTTGACAAACTCCAAGCATTAAAAAAAAAATTAAAAGTATGTGTAAATGGACAGCCCTGCAGAAAGAGTCTCTGTAAGCAGTGCAATTCAGTTATTCATTGGATATTTTTGAGGTTTCTTATTGCCATAACTAATCAACAGAAGTAATCTAAATGGGTTTAAATAACTATACAGATCCGAGTTTACCACAGGCATTTTAGTTAGAAACACATTTTAAATCTCTTCAAAAATCTTAAATTCTCATTCTCAAACTGAACTATACATAGCAACATTTCAATGAAGCTCTGATTATTTGCTTTAATTTGCACAACACAAAGGTTGCCTTCTCTGTAACTTTTCTCATCGTAACTCTTGGTGTTACAAATCTCTTCAAATTAAATTAGCTTTTTACATAGCTGGAAAGGAGAGCAGTTTCTCATTTACATGTTGAATAACCTGTTTGACTAGGCTTATTTCCAAATCAGCTGATTCCACTGGAAAGGCATATCATAGTCATTTAACTATTTGGGGGTTTTTTTAGATGAAAAAAAGCTCAGCATTTCATGATTACAGGAGACAGAGCAACTTTAAGAGATGGACAAAAGCCAGATTAGGAAACAAAGCATCAGGAATAACCATACACATGACAGTGGTCTGACAATCTGGATTCATTCATCCTCTCCATCATGAACTTCCTAAATAATCCTGGCCACTTGCTTTCCTTTTGTCTCATTTCCCACCCTGTTAAGTGGAAAGTGCCCTAGACAAGAGCACATTCAGGTAGGCAATGAGATTTTACAATGATGGACATAGTCTAACATGCTATTTGCAGTGCAGAACAGATTATATGGAAACTTCCTAAGATATCAGGGCCTATTGTATGCCACTTTCTTTTAAAATTGCCTGAAGAAAAAGTGCTCTCAGGTGTGTGCAAAGGTCTGTCATGGGAAAAAATGAGAAGAGTTATACTTCTTGTCCTAGCTTTATACTAAATAAAATGAAGGGTTATTTAAACTAGACATAGTCCAGCAAACAACAGCTAAGACATACTTAAAATACAGTGTACACATCCCAAAAAATAACAGTTCCAAAAGGTCAAGTTTTTATGTATCCCTTTTGGAAACCAAATACCAGTCGTCTGTAATTTCCCTTGAACAAATCAAAAATGAGAAAAAAAGATGAGCCCTGAAAAGGTCATTTTGTTGCTAGATCCAAGGAACAGACATTTAATGTATTGCACATTAGCAAGCAAAGAGCAAAATGTGAATCTATTGTGACTTCAGGTTTCGGACCTTTTTGATTCTGGCATAGAATTCCCATCTCTAAAGCACTCAGAGTATGAAAAACTGCTTATTACAATGGAAATGACACACTGGTTTATGCTTATTTGCCAGTAATTTATGGAGCCTCATGTTACAATAAAGTTGTGATCAATCCCTCAGAATTTTTCCCTAAAGATTAATTTAGCATGGGAAGGGGTTTTTTTGGGTGCTAAGAAACAACAAGCAGCTCAGGATTCAATTCACTGCTTTCAAATTTAAGTGCTAAACAAGACCTAATCCTATTATATCTTTCACTTAGATCACTATGAATCCAGGCTGCACATTTACACAGTTCTGTAACCATAGTCGTTTTAAAGGTTCCTCTAGAGGTACTCAAGCCTTTCTGTAGGCCTTGCTAACCCCAGAACTGCACTATTCTTCCTAATCAAGTAGGTTTTAAAAATCGTTTCAGCAAACTGCTGATTATTTTGCTCTTAGCCAGCAGAGCCACTTTCAATTAACAGAAAATTTCTAAACATACTTATTCTGCAAACTAATTCTGTGTACAGAGGAAAGGAGAACCAGATCCACTAATTATATATGTTAAAATGTTTCCACATAAGACATTTCACTATATTTACCCAAGGACAGTTATTTATAAATGAATATATTAAAATATGTGTTAAAAGTAATTATTTCAAGATATGAGAGATTCAGGTATTTCATTATGCAAACTGCTCCTTGGAACTCTTTCATTTACAGTTGTGCCACACAAATAATGCTTTTCAAATGTCTTCTCAAGGATTACTAACACCGATAGTGTAGTACATTCAATGTAAGTGCCATCTTTGTAAGCTGAATAGACACAGTATGAAACTACCTTACATTAACGAAACCTCAGTGCATCCTATCCACTTTATTAAGCTACTGCTTTTGAAAAGAGCAATCATAGATATTATCCATTATTAGCACATTTGTTAAAAACTGCTTTAGTTACTTAGTTTAGACAACAGATGTCAAGCTGATAATTCCCAGCTCTGAAAGAAAGTTTTAAGCTGTTCCTATAGCAATTCAGGTTGCTTTAAAGATAGTAAATATGGTCTAATAAAAGAAACTGGGAATAAGTGGTACCTCATGAGATCACTTTGTCCACCTCTGTGCATCGGTCTTACACAAAGGCAGGGTGCAGCGTGATTATGATCCTTCTAGAAGATGTATATGCTTCTTAAAAAGGCCCCAGTGATAGAGGTTCCATAGTCACTCCAGAAGTCTAGAGTGCCCTTACCAGAAAGGTCTTTTCTAAACTCTAAATTAAATCTCCATGCTGACTTTTAAGCCAATTGCTTCTTGTCCTGCCTACACTGGAGAACATTCCTTGTTTACAACTGAGGAAAAATCCCCACCAAAACTCTCTTCTCCTTTACAGTTCTTTATAAATTTCAAGTTTCCCTCTAACCTCCTCAACCATAAACAAACGTGGGTGTGTAAATATTCCTTCCCCACTCCTGCTCCCATTTTCAGTGCTCCCCTCCATACTCTCCAGACACTCCTGTCAAAAAACGGTGCACAAACTGTAAACAGCAAAATAGAAGGGTCACTTTGCAGTCCTTACAGATCTTTTTGTCAGTAATATTATGCCAGCATCTTTGCTACAACAGAAGTATGTTGACTTATATTCATTTCTGATTCATGATCAGTTCATTTTTGAATATCACCAAGCTCATTGCCCATTTCCCCCACCTTTTTTTTTTTTTGCAGAGGTTACTTCTTTCTCAGTGCAGGATTGTGTATTTGCCAATTTAAGAATTGTGTAACTGTAGCTTTCCAGACAACTGTTTCAGATTCTCTCATCTGCTTTTGTACAAATTATAATTTTGTCCTACAGTATGTTTGCAGCCTCTCTTACTTCATTGACAGTTACACATGCAATAACCATGGTCCATCTCTTAAACAACACCTGAATCAGATTCCAGCAGAAGCCCACTTGATGCAATTGTGCCTTTTCACAATGAAAACTTATAACTAACTACTCCAAGAATACAATTTTACATTCAATTCCTTTTTATCTAAAAGGTCTGCTAGCCTGGTGTATCAAGAAATTAAGTTTGGCTTTACATGATTTCTAGTTGAAAAAACAACACAGATTGCCACTCACATCTTTGCTTTCTTCTAAATTCTTATAGATTATTTTAAACATTGTTTATTCCAGTACTTTCCTAAGAATTAGTGATAAATTTGCTGGTGTCTGGTTGCCCTGCTCTTTCTTCTTCCCCTTCTTTTCAAGACAGGAATTACAACCACCCCTTTCTTCAACCCTACTTATCCTAGCTGAAGTCTCAGAGATAACCCTTTCAGGCTCTGGGATCACATACATGCTTAGCCAATTCTCTGTATGTTCTAGAATAAATGTAATCAGGTTATCCAATCTGAAAATCTTTAACAAGTATTCTCCAACCCATCTTTCTACATTACTGATTCATATTGTGTCTCTTTTTCATTGTAGTACTAACAGTGCTACAGTACTAAAGTACTAACAGACTTTTAAAGAAGCCTTAATTAAAGTGCTTTTTTAAAAAGTCTGTTTTCCTAGCACAGAAAGAGTTAGAAAGACTTGGTGTACATGCTATTAAAGAGAGGTTCAGGTACAGGACAATCGCATTTTCGTTGGCAAATAATGTTAAACCATCTTTTAACCTGCAGTACAACAAAAAGGGAAGACCCTGGATTTGTTTCCTATGTGAACTGATGTGAAAACATACGGTCCAAATTATAATGACTGAATTGAAGCTATTCCAATTTAGAAAAAGGTGAAATTTCTGAAGCATACCTGGATGCTACACCACATAGTGACTTCAGATTCTCAAAATCTTAAGAATTTTTTTCAGATAACATTGCACCCAAGGTTTATATTTCTTTTTCTTCACTATTTTCTTTCTATTTTTTAAAAAAATTAAATTGTAATATATAAAAGTAAAAAAAAAAGAAATATGAAAGAAGAGAAATAAAAAATACTGAATAGGAAAATGGGGCTGTACTCCAACAAAGGTGAAGTATGCATTTATTATTACATTGAATTCTTTAAAATAACCTATTATTTGAGATTACTAATACACTGATAAAGTGACAATATTAAAAAAAACCCCAACTTTTAAGTGCAACATCATTGCCAATTATACAACTATGCTAAAGCGGTATTTTAAAAGCTACTTACAGCACAAATGACATTACCATTAAGGAAGGTAAACTGGTGATGTACCACGACTGACTGATTTATACCTTTAAATGCTTTCAACCTTTATTTCTTCAAGTATTAAGGAGAATAACCACCATTTATAACCACCATTTTCACTGCCTGGCAAAGAGGACCAAAAAGATGTGCACTTAGAGCAGCCCTGCCTGTCTCACAGTGGAAATGCCCTGATCAACATGGATCCTCAGCATAAGGAGCTGAACGGCCTTGCTGCAACCTGCACGGGCATGCCACGCTGCCTTCTGCTACTGCGGGGGGGAATAAAGCTCTTCTAGACACTCCTTGCAAAAGCAAAACCTGTGTTACTTGGTTACCTGCTGTCCTTTTCAGGAAAAAATGAGCCTCATCCTGCCACTGATAGCCTTTGTATTTCAATAGCCTCATCCAGGAGCTCAAAAAACCCCAGCATTTTTCACATCAACAATCCAATTATGAATCATGAGTAAAGCCATAGTTTTAACTCATACCGAGGATCTGGAAGTGTGAGAAAAAAGCCTGGTCACTCAGAAAGTACAAAAAAACCCCCTTATAACAGATTCTGTCTATTTGGCATTTTCAGTGAAAAGGGTTTTAGCTCATCAACGTAAAACTAGGATACTGATCTGAAATCTGGGTGCTTGACAAAGAAATATTCCAAACTTCACAGATTTGTGCAGCACACCTAGTGCTTTCAAGTCAGCAAGAATCTGGCACACGCTGCTGGTGGGAATGGCCTGTGGCCACAGCCAACTTGTTTTGTGCAGGGGAGCGAACGGCTTTGGGACAGATGCAGTTCTGCTCTCCGATCAGAGCAATCACATGAATTAATGCAGCTCTTCTCTCTTCACATCGTTTTTAAGTTTGAAACAACTGATTTAGCAGATAGAATCATATGTAAGATGTTACACCGTTTAATGGTGGTTGCTCAAGAATAAGTCGAGTGCAAAGCTTTCCAGTCCTGCTATAGACCTAAGAAAGCAAGGCCACTGACCATCCCTTACTTTTGAAAGAAACCAAGAAACTAAGGCAGTTTGCACTGAATTCAAGTAGCTTAAACAGAAAAACATTAATAACAGGGAACTGGTTGCACCACTCTATGTGTGTACATACTATACAGATTAGAAAAAAATACTGAGAAGAAGTTAATCCCTCACTGCTGCCACACTGAGACTTTCAATATAAGTGAGAGAGAGTGTGAATCAAAGTACTCTGGCATTTTGAGCTCCAGTCAGACTGTTTCAAGAGGGAGAAGTGGGATGCTTTAGAGTTCATCAATTATATCACATCAAATTAGCCTCCATCACTGGCTTGGCTCGACAGCTTTCATCTATTCTAATTTACAAGAGAGAGGACAGCCAAGTACAGCACTGTGGCAATGACACAGGCAAAGGGAAGCACAGCACTTCGGCTTTGCAGGAGTGGCAGGTTTTTCTGGACAGCCGCTTCAGCTGGGTCGAAATCTCCAGCCACGTTTAGTTTCCTTCATTTGCTTTAATCTGAAAACCCTCATCCTCATTTAAGGAGGCAATGCGCTAAACATCTATTTAGCAGTCCTGCAGTCCCTGCCTTTCTACAGACACTATTCTGTATATATCTACCTTACATAGTGATCTACGCTTGCAGTTAGCTCCTTAAAATAGATGAGTACACTACCGGAATGCCATTGTAACTGTAGGTGGTTAGGACATAGGTCAGCCATTTCAAAGGAATAGCAGTATCAGTAAATTGGTAGCAGTTTCCTTCTGACTGACAGACTTTAAATTTGAATTTGCCATGGTTATATCAAGACACCGGCAGTGCAATAACTTAAATCACAGTGAAACAGAAAACCATTGAAGAATCTTACATAGATATCACTTTACAAAATATTTTGTATTAAGAATTTATCCCTTCGCTATGGATGCGATCACGAGCCTTGTGCACCATTTAAATTGAAGTCCACAGGCTCAGGTGGATTCAAATGCAATACAGGGCTTGTGCTGGTCCTCTGCATAGTGGCGAACTTACTCAACAGGGATAAAAAGCCAGTTTTAATGCTTCTAGCAAAATAAATACTAAGAAAGAAACCAAAAGGAAAAAAAAAGACTTTTCTATATAGCATCCAGGTTCCCTCTTATTCCAAATAAAACAGTTTTAATACAGATAAATGAAAATAGGTATTTAAAAATTCACTTATTGCAATGACTACTTCACCAGAATGAGCAGGCTTTCAAAAGTATATTTCCAGACACTTCCATCGGAGTTTCCATGCACATTTGCATTATGTGCAAATCTCTTTTACCTGTTTTCTTCTAATATGGCCCGCTTCCAAATTAAATACTGCAAGCTTTAGGCAAGTCAAGGTCATCTTTCCCATTCCTTTACTTCCTTCCCAAGATTGACTTTGCTGGTAGGATTTTTAGTGAACTACTAATAGGCTTTTTATGGCAGTCTGAAGTTGTTTTCATAATCGCATCAGATTGAAATGCTTAGTGACAAGTAAATTATCGGAATATGTGACTGCTAATTTTTAGAGACCCTCACATGATACCAGGAGTGATAAATACTAAGTAAAAACTTAGAGAAAGAATTGTCTTTTAGTTGGAATCTTAACTGGCTCCTTATTTTTATATGCGGTCTTATACAATTTGTATAAAGAGCAAATTAATATAACAAAATGTATTCATTATTTTCCTCTTGCGAAGCTGAAATAATGAGACATTTTTATATCCTTTCACAATATGCCCCTTTCTGCAAAGGAATCTTTTACCTGCATTAGAGAGCACCATAAATTTTTCAAGAATGTGGACTTGTTTCCTGTTACTTGTTTCAGCTGGAGACATATTGGTTTAAAATGTCAGGGAACCTGCTATGTGTTAATGGATTTTTATATGGGCATCTGCTAAATGCTTTAAAATTTACACCACCATAATGTATGAGACAGCTGGAATTTCATTAATTGAAATTTATTTACCAAGAAAAAAAACGAACAACATCCTTAATTGGGAGACAAAAGAAAACAAAGATATGATCTATGAGTCAAAGGTGCCACATATTTCAGTGATTTTCCTCAACAGACCTTTATTTATCACAGTGCAAGCAAAGCAAGGACTCGCCCTCAGGGGCTGCTTAAAAAGAGCACGACAACTATGATTTGGCTAATTAATTTTCCCTACTTATTTGCAGTTGAGGGAAATAATCTAGTATATAATGTTCAAACCCTTCAACATAAGTTTTTATTTTCTTACTTGGGGCTGTGGTGGCTGCTTGAATATTAAGATGGAAAAAGTAATTTCTTGATTACATGAACTATTGTTTTTTAAATAGGTGTATTTTAAAAACACACATGAATTAAGTACAATAATAACCACCACAGAGATACATTCACATGCTCTCTCCCACCCAAAGGGGACCAACAAACCTTCTATCTTTGTATCTGGGTAAGTATCACACTCACCATCAGATCTAGCACAGTTTCTATACGTCAAATAACGGCAGGTAAGTCTAGCGCACTGCAGAGGAGGCAATTCCTCTCTCTGAAGCAAAGATCTGACACCTGCCAGTAAAGATGAGCTGACTGACCACAAATATGTGAAGTGTAACAGTGGTGGAGGGATGCGATGATCTGAAAGGATTCTCTGATCCTTTCCTGCCAGACATGAATAGAGGTGAGTACAGCAGTCATTATAAGTACTGCAGGAAAAACTTCTGGATAATGCCTCCATTCCAGCTTCCCTGCCTTGGTGCAGAACTCTTTCTCCATCAGTGTTCATTACTTTCAACAGTGCTTGAGAAAAACTATCCAGATTTGGCACTGGGAATTGGGTACACTGCCAAAAGGTCCCTATGACCGCAGCTAATGCCATCAGGAGACAAGAAATACATTTTTCTTTACTGGGTTAGATTGAATTATAATATAGGCTTTTTTTTCAAGCTTCTCATCCAGTAGGAAGCCTGGCTTTGGTTGCTCAATATAGTTATTCCTTATGCCCCAACCGCAAGAGGAGTGCAATATAGGGCACTGATTTGGAAAGCCCAGCCTGGAATCGGAGACCAGACATCAGCACAGGCAGCTTGGCATTGTTGGGATATGGGTCTGAAAGACCAGCATCAGTTATACCTTCAAAGAGTTCCTAACAAATAATTTGGTTATATGTGGTATTGATTATATTATTTTTTAAATTTATACATGGTTCAACGTGCCAAGAATTATATTGTCCGCAGGTTATTTCTCTAACATGCTATGAATACTCAAATGGAGTAGGAAAAAAATTAATACTTTTGTTTTCTGACAATATACATGTTTAGAATCAAGTTACAATTGCCAATATCTGTGAATCAAATGCAAAAATCTACCCTATGTAAGTACTCCAAAATGGCTATTTAACATTTATTGTTTTGGACACGCTCCAACACAAAAGGTGGGCAAATATAACATTAGCAAATTTAATCTCATATAGGGATACTCTTGTACCAACAAATCATTTAAGACTATATTCTTATTAGAAAAGAAAAATTAATAATTTTGAAAAAGTATTTGAATATTTGCCTTGTTTTATAATTTATCAGGATTTTGATCCTCTTCCATTTCAGTTCGGATGAATGAATCTTACGATTTCAACAGTAAAGATTTGCTTGCAGTTATATTTCACTGGCCTTTAAACTAACATGCATTCATTCCTGTCCTACAGGCAAAAGTCATTTTTGAATTCCTCAGTCGTTGATGGAGGGAAATTTTGACCTAATTCTCTACAGCTTTAAAGGCAAAAGATGTCAATGATTTTTAAACATGACTTTCAAAATGAAAGTGCCATAAAATGTGCTCCAATACAAATAAATAAACAAAAATAAATACATTAAAATGTGGTAGACAAAATTATTTCATTTGAAAGTGTAACCAGTCACACCCCATAAATGTAATCATCCATTTACTGTACCAACGCTTTAGATACATAGTGACTATACCAATTAAAACAATTTGAGAGTATATCTGTTTTTCTGCTTTATATAAGGTGGTACCAGAGTCCTCATGTTCTTTTTTGAGATAGGCAAAAATTTATAAAATATATTACTTAAAATGTATTCTTGGTTATAATCTATCATCCTGTGTTGAAAATAAAATAGCTCCTGTTGACCTGTTGAGAACCCTGTATTTCCTAAAATCAGTTTTTGTATGCCCCAGCATGGATTTTAAAAGTGGTTTTATTATAAAAACTCTGGCTTCTTTGATTGCAAAAGTACCGGTTGTACGATTTAGTGCTCAACTCAGAAATGAATCATGTTTGTATCTGAATTAGACCAGGAGAAAAATATCATTGGAATTCACAGATGCAGGAGCACAGATTCATATACACTAAATACTCCAGCTACTTAGTCCTCTTTTCTTCATTTATATTCAATGAGTCAAGGCTTACTGCAGCTGAGCGTCTCTTTTTTTTTTTTAAGTCCCTGCATTCTAACCACATTATGTACACAGCAGAGATCAGGTCCTTCCCTAATCATGTCCTGCCCAATTTTCAGAAAATGAAACATGAAAAATACAAGGTGAACTACACCGATAGTGAGAGTTGGTGTCACTCAGATTGACGAGGCCTAAGATCTGCTAAACCAGAATCACATGCACCAGAAAGAAAGTTAATGATGAAAAGCAGAGTCAAGGAAAATGCTGAGAAGAAGCTGTGAAAATCTCACTTCTTTTTTTCTCAAATGTTTACTTCCTAGATTACCAGAAATATATGTGATGGTGTTTCCCCATATGATCTATGAAAAATAACCATTTTTAAATTCCCAGTTAATGACAATTTCTGATTTTTTTTCCCTGATAAATTGTAACTTCTGTTTCTGCAATTATTTTTGCATTCAGCCACACACAGACAACACGGGGACCTGTGGATATTATTTTTCAGTTTGATTCATCTTGTCTTGAGTATTACCATAATAAAATGCTATTAACTAGTTACAGGGATTTGTGTAAAGGAACACTCTCCAGTATCTAGAAATAAATAAACCACAATGAAATCTCAAAGAATAAAATGTAGCCTTGATATTTTCATCCACCAGCTATATTGTGCATCTAAATAGGATTTTTTTTGTTGTTTCATTAGAAAATAAAAAAACCTTTCATATTCACCTTAACATAAAGCATACATCGAATACTCGCAATATGTAGGAAATTATATACAGTTACCTAGGTGGCCACACCAGCAAATGTAATAATTACACCAGCATTTTCTGCAACTACAAGTAGGAAAGAACGGCTGGATATCATTATTTCTTTTTGCCCATGGTGTAAAATGGGTTGTTTCAAACACGGAAGTTGAACATATTTAACATGACTTTTTTTTAGTGAGTGAAAGTAAGGCTTACACAAAATGAATGCAAACAATTTACATACATATAGATGTCCCAAATTTCATGTATTCTATTTAATTCCACTGCATATTGGGCTTTCACTGCTGAGTGAACAGGGCTTTGTAAGACAGCTGGAAAGTCAACAGAAGAATCATGTTGGCTACAGTCTGCTAGACAAGCCAAGATACCTGTAAGCCAGTTTCTTCTTCTGGAAAAAGAATTGTCAGGTCACTCAGCGAATACACAATGGAGAGCAAAGATGGAGATGGGAAGCTGGAGATAAACCCTATACCACATTTTTGTGAGGTGCATGACAGTGGGTAGGAATGTCAAAACTTTGCAGCCAGCTAGCCTGTGATAAATAGAAATGCACTCTTTTGGATGGAGGGAATCGATCACGTTTGCTCTACACAGTACAGAACTGTGGCATCTCAACTGCTAGAAGATATTGTACTGGGATGTAACCCAGGTTTGGAGCTGGACACAGATGATGGAAAACAGCACTTCATGCTACCTGGAATTACAGCTTTCAGAAGGTATAGCAGCCTTCTGAACATTTCAGAGGTCATTGTTCACCCAACCTGAAAGAAAATAATTCAATTTTTCATTCACTCATTAGAAATTTTCCCTGAAATCTCTCCTCACACAAAGCTGACATTTAGAGAAAGTAATATTTTTGAAAAGAAAAATACACTATTTAGCCTTAGTAACAAATAATAAGGAACATTTTGAAGTCATCCAGAAACGTTTCTGATCCTAATGTACATCACAGAATAACATGAACTGATATGCACAAAATAAACAAATCTGAACTGTGTGGCATAATACTCCGCTGAGAGGTGACACCCTGTCTACTGAATTTACTCTTGGATTTTTTTGCTAATCTTGTATTTCTAGACAATGTTTTGGCCCTTTTTCATACAAACTGCAGATTGGCAGCTGTGACTCAGCTGGACAGAACAGCTCTCATATTTTCTTCTCCTGGGGCACTTCTTCTCCAGAAGCAAATTCATTTAATGTCAACTCAGTTGCCACCGGCAAACTCACCAGCAGTGCAGAAGAATCAAACTGTGATGTGATGAGATCTAGCACTGCCTGAGCACGTCATTTATTTCTGTGATGAAGCAAAAATAGAGGCTGGACCTACAGTTTACTGTATGTGAAAAGGACATCTAACACCACTTCACCTGGACAT
Source organism: Pampusana beccarii (assembly GCA_013399365.1). Taxonomy (NCBI): domain Eukaryota; kingdom Metazoa; phylum Chordata; class Aves; order Columbiformes; family Columbidae; genus Pampusana; species Pampusana beccarii. Next base: position 1,132,785 of record VWYH01008301.1, read on the forward strand.
CAATTACGTCCACTTTCCAGAGAGTAAACCTCTACGCAAAACCTTGCTGTGCGCAATGCATTGTGTTCTGTCAGCTGAATTCCTCGAAGTAAATTTACTTGTTTAAAAGAAGCGTCATCAGCAATGGTACTGTAAATACAGGTGGATCAATATAGAATGTTTTTTTACTACTTTGATATGATTTCTAATTAAAGGTCCAATTCTTAGCCATATTAACAAACTAACCTGCATACCACATTGACACAAACACCTCAAAACAACTTGGCATATCACTGTTTCTGGTAAAAATAGACAAATCTTTGATGCAAAAGTTTCCGGACATCAACCAGTCTCCTTAAATATCTGCCACAGAGGTAGTCTTGGAGGGCCGTGTTTAAACCTGATACTGCAGACCATTGTGTGCTGTTAGTCTAAAACCACCAGTGCATAACATGGAGCTTGGCCACTGTGTTTCTTAATGCAAAATGACATGGAACATTATTTGCCACATCAGGAAAAGCTGAAACTATGCCCTAAGGCAAAACATCCTGAGTTATAATTATTCAATTATGATGTTTAAGATCATGCACTGTTGTATGAGCACTGTGAAAATGAGGCATAATGAAGTGGGTTATGCCAGGTCTGACATTTCACTCTTCTTTCTGATCATGCCGACTTTGGGGATTTAGCTCAGCTCTGTTGCATGGTTCTGTGTGGCTTATTGTTATTTCCACCTTAATATTAAACTAGAAAATGTCTGAATCTGTTACGGAAGTGTTTCATGCTATATTAAAAAATATAATAACAATCTACCCAAAAGAAACACATCTATACTTAAAATACTTAAAAATATTTAAAACTTAGGGAGCTAGAGAAATAGAAAAAATTTTCGTTCATTATTACTGCCAATAAAACCAGCACATACTGATACGTACTGGACTGTCCAGTTTCTTGTTATAATGCACTACAGTGTATAAGATCATTGGGAATGCTATCAGGAAAGAGATTATAACCATAAGAATGTTTGTGCAAAACAAAAGCCATAACAAATAAAAACCGGATGGAAAATGTTTACAAGATTCTTTCTCAGCTGCCCAGCTCTCTTGTAGCCCCTTTAAAATGTATTTAATGTTGTGTGTAGCAGAACTCACAAGCAGCAAGGTGGCTTTCGGCTAATCGCCCTTACAAAATGGATTTGGGGAGGGCGCAGTCTCCCCCAGCTGCCCAGGCACAGCGCTGCAGCCGTGGGGAGCTCGGGGGGTGCAGGAGCCGTCCCCCCGCTCCTCACTGTCCCTCTTGTCCTTTTCACACAGATAATACAGTAACTCAGTTTTCTGCCGTGATGCCCCTTGCCCTTTCTCTTCTCCCTCAGACAGGGCAGAATTGGGATGGTTTTGCTCTTCCCTTCAGGAACAGAACCTGCCCTGTGCAGGCTTCCTTTGCCCTGCTTCCTTGGAAACTAGGTGTTATGAGGTTTCAGCAGCAAACGATAGGTGTGAGGAACACCTCTTTCTGTGCTCCTTCACATCACCTCCTCCCCAATGGCCTCCCAGGGCCGCGATGCAGAGGCAGCAGCGGTACAAGGAGACCAAGCTGTGCCCTCAGGGGTGGGAGGGTGTTTGGGCTGGTCCACCAACTACTCCCTCAATTTAGGAATGCAGAAAAGAAGAGCATCCTTTGTTTGACCCCACTTGGAAGCTGTGTGTTGAACAGTGATGGTAGTGTACTCAGAGAGAAGAGGAAAACAAGAAAACAAGGAAGAAACAAAAATTAAAAAAGAAAGGGGGGAGGTGGGGGAAGAAGGGGAGGAAAAGAAAGAGGAAAAGGAAAAAATGAAAAAGGAAAAAAAATCAACAAAACAAAAAGAGATTTAATCACCAATGTAACAATGGCTTGAATAGCAAAAAGAGAAAAGCTAAAATTTACCATTCTTCTCCTGCAACTATTGTGAGGGAAAAAGAAGGGGAAAAAAAAAAGGAACACATTTATAATAATCTTTTCCTCCTCATGGATAATGCTTAAATAGGAAATAATCACACTGCAAATATACAGATGATTTCTGGAATTATAAGCTTTTCCCAGGACCCATACACAGGCCATGCCACAGCAGTAAATATTGCTCAGTCCATACAGATGCACACACAGAGCAGTAACTCTCCAAAGAAAACAACATTTTAGAAAATTTAATCTGGTCTCTTCTTAGCTGTGGGGCAAAAATTATGTGGATTTTATTAGAATGGTGAGATAAATTAAAACTACAAAAAATACTGGTAGATGTCTCTTATTAAAGTAGCACATAAAGGGTGAAGCCAAAAAGGGAGCTAAAAAGTAATTTAGCTAAAGAACAATGATTTCAGGTATTAATTTACTGCTGCAGATACAAGCCTACAACTAGCATAAGCACAGAACATTTCCTATGCAAATAGGCAAGACAAGCTAGTCCTATTTTCCTTGGACATGTTCAATAAAAGGCAGACGTAACATCATGGGATGAGTAAAAATCTACTCACCAATTTTTATACCCTAATGTTTTAGAAAACTACAAGCATTTAAAATCTAGCACTTACGGTACAGAGAAACCAACTGAGACGTGTTCTTAAACATGACACAATACTTGCCTCTGACATTATCCTGTGAAACATTTATTCAGGGTGCGTGGCTTTTGATAACAGCTCAGCATACTGCTGCTGTTCTCCGATTTATTCTTCAAGTTTTTGATCTGCCTGCTGATTATCTCTGAGTCAGTGGTTCAGGATCTCAGTTTTTCCATCCTGCACCTTACCATCAGCAAATTCCTTAAAGGAGAGAGGTCTCAGTGGACAATCCCACATTCTAACAGCACCCTAGAGGTTTTTAGTAAGACCAAGGCTGCTACAGTAACACAACAAATGAAGGCTGTTGTGTCAGAATGCACTGCTTTCAGGGATGGAAAAATGACTTTGTTTTCATATGCAAGCAAGAAATAAGAATCTTCTAATTTCCACCAGTGCTTTTAACCATAGAACGAAACACAGTGCACATGTACTTATTGATGGACTGTGCTACATGGAGTATCACTAGACAAAAGTGCTGCAAGCAACTTGAATGCCTCCTTATTTTGGCATTTGTTATGCAAAAGCACTGGACTGGTTAAATCCCTGAATATGAGAAAAAGATTAATTTCAATCTGCCTTCACTTCGGGAATGTACATGAACTCTGCCATGCAGAAGGTGTGGATGGCCCCCATGTTAAGGAAGAGTAAGCTGAAAAGAACACAGAAACACTGGAATTCCATCCACATCCTGGTGTTGTGTAAAGAACTAAAATGGCAGTAACATGGATGGTGCGTCCTTGTACTATCCATTTTGTGGGACGATCAGTATCTTTTTGGAAAGACTTGCAGACTCTAGCGGAATTTGTATGAAGTCTAGCAATTCTAAAGTAATCAGACCAATAAAGGACAAATAGTAATCCACAGAGGCATTCCTCACTCATGTCTTTGTAACTAAGAAAAAAACAAACAAACGAAACCAATGAAAAAAACCCCACAAAACACACCAACAAAAAACCCTAACATATGAATATGTGTAAAACTAGCATAAAAATCAGCGTCAGCGCCTCCTTATTTTGAAAAGCTAGAGTACTAATACAACGGCAGGTATCAGGGAAAGGAGTAGACTAAGACTCTAATAATAGATCAGTACTTTTTATTTTGGTAAAGCCAAATGATTAAAATTTCATTTGAACTCCACTGTAAAATATCATTTGTTCTTTTTCATTAGCTTTGCCTCAACAGCAGTAGCAGAATGGGAAGCACCACGTGAAGGCAAATTGCAAGAAAGAGAAATTCAATACTTCTAATAAAACCAAAGTAACTACCATTTTACCTAACACGTCTGTTAATAGAGGCAGAGACCCTCGTCACAGATGTTGACTGCACATAATCTACTCACTTTAAAGTTGAATTAAATTGTATTATTATTTTTATATACAGTATATTGCCTAAAAGCCACGAGCCAGGACTTCTCTGCATTAACTGCTGTGCACACAAAGGAAAGAGGGAGTATATGGTCCAGAGAGTTTATATTAGAATTTGTTAATTTTTGATGAAAAGTAAAAGATAATCCGAATGAGGCATACACACATTCAAAACCAGAAAGCATTTCACTGTATAATGCAGCTCCTATTACAATTCTCAGTCTGCCTTCAGAAAACACCATTACCAGATACACTGAACATTGCTATAAACTGACAGTAAAGAGGATAAAATTGTCTTTAGGTATAAATGCCTGCACTACTACTAATGTCAATGGAATTGTGCCTATTTACAAGGGGATTTCGATCCACTGTCAAAAAAAAAGGTGGCAGCAGAAAAAAAATACAGTCAAACAAACAAAAACCACACACGCAAGCAACGGACTGTAAATTACTAATACCATTAAAAGAATGTTTTTTCATATAACTGCAAAACTAATTTTACTTCAAAATAAAAGTAGTAATTACAATTACTGCTAAACTGCTATTTTCTGGACTCACTGAAGGTCTCACTGAAGGTTCTGCATTGATAAAAAAGTAATCTGTGATGCTTACTCATCCATCTGTGGTGAACATTGGGGCATTCTAAGAAAAAAACTGTTGAAAGCATAAGGATGTATGATTTTGTCCTCTGTGAAACTAAGAAAACACAAATAAAGTTATTTAGTTACTATAAATTAATAAAGTACTTCTTTCCCTCATGCAAGTTATGCCCATGTATGCTTACTATAAAGATTTAGAACTGGAAATGTTTTAAGCTGCAAATCAAAACATTGCTTATGAGTAGAAATACTGAGTCATGTCCCTTTGCCCTCCCAAGATCTTTATCTGCTGCCTTTGAAGGACATCACTAAATTCAAAACACAATATTCTAGCCATATACCAGTCATTTCCTTAGTTACTAAGCACATAATCAAGCAAAAGACATTTTCTCAAGTTCCATATCCTGACACACTACAGTTATATCATTTATTGAAAACACTGAGAACAAAAGGTAGATGTTATTTAACACTGAAGCTTAGCACTTGATTACCCAATTGTATTTATTGTAATGCTAGAGCTAAACAAGGATTCACCACAATTGAATTTTAAATTTAATACTAGACCTGAACTCTCTCATAAGTCAATAATCAGATTCCCAAATGAATAACTAATGCAGGAAGGGAATTGCAACCACTACAGAAACCTTGTAACTAGTGAGGTTGTCAAAATTTCAAAATCTGATGAAGTATTTTTGAAACTGAATCTGAGTTTTAAAAGTAACTCCATTATTAGATGAAAACGTTGCTGGTCTGGTTCTGCTCCCTCATGGCAAATAGCAATATTTCTTTAAACTGACTAGAATATATTCTCAAGACCAAGCGTAAGAGGTAGCAAGTTGCTTAAATGGTCATTATTCCCATTAAGTAGTCTCATTTGAGCAAAAGAGGAAAACACTATATTTGAAGAACTGCAAAATTAATAGAAATTTTTAAAACTATGGAAGATAGACTTGGATCTAGTACAAAAATATTATTTTAATAATAAAGCAACCATTCTTTCAGCATGTGCATACAATAGTTTTGAAATTTATCTTTAAAATTACTTTAAGATTTAATAATTATATGTAAGTGAAAATGAACGTGCAGTGTGCTGTGATAATGCCACCACTGGGTGATATCATCTGAGTCTATTATTCAACAGAGCAGAGAAATATCAAGAAATAATTGGCCTGAAAACTTTCATTTTAATTGCTCTGCACAGTCCTGGAAAGCAAGTTTGATGCCTCTAATATCAAGGAACATATCCAGTTCTGAAAATGAAGCAAAATGGATCAGGCTGGTCATAAAGAAATTAGACATACTGAGCCAGGGTATGCTAAACCACCTTAAAGACAAATGGGAACAATTTCACTGTACCAAATGACAACAAAAGAAACAGCTCACATAGTCTTGTTTAGCGCTAAAAGAAAATTTAGACTCAGGGGCTAAATATGGGGGAGTTGTACAAGGTTGGAATTCAAGGCTGGGGTAAATCAGGGCAGCCATGAGATCTGTGAGAAGCAGCTTGTGGTGAGGAAAAGCACGAGAGACTGGAGGCTTTCAGTCTATGCAGAAAAGGATCAGTATTCTGCTGCCTTCTGAACCACAGGAGTGACTACAGAGAACTGAATGTGGTGTTATACACAGATGCATCTTTCCTAGTAGCCCTTTCTTTGCCACATTTTCCCCCATCTCCAATTAACTTTCCACCTTAGAAAACCAACTACACTTAAAATACGCAAAATCTACATACACACAAGCTTCATCTTACGTTCTTAAAAATATCCTGTGAACTTTCCAAGATACATTTTTAAGTGACTCTTTAGTCCAAGCTACGGAACAAAACATTTTTCTCTTTTTTTCAGCTGTAATTTTGTAGATATCATCACTGCCCACCTCCCCCAGGATCAGACTGATTTAAAAATACACCACAACCTAACTTCAGAGTGCTCAAGTTTTAAAATTCTTTGTATTAGTTCTATCAAACTTCTCATCAAACGTCTAGTCTGTAGGGAGGGGGAAAAAAAAAACACAACAAAAAAACCCACAAAAAACCAAACACATACTTGGCCAATTTTCAGAAGCTTAGTATCTCTGGGGTAATAAAGAGATGTTTAAGTCAATCAGTTCAATAATAAAGAGCTAGCATCAATGAGAACTTCAAGAGTGACTCTTGTCTCTTCATTATAAATACCAGATCTGTCTAGAGACATAATTTTATTTCATTATATGTTGTTTGCCATGTCAGAATAAAAGCATTAGCTTCAAAATACTAAATGTGGGACTGAGTGATTAATAAATGTGCTTTAGGTTTCACTGTGTGAAAAGTATTGTTGCAATTGTTTTTTCATCTCTGAGTGCCTGTTGTGTGAAAGCTTGTTTTGTGTGTCTAGAACCACTTATACAAAATGCATTTTTAACTACCACAGTTGATCATAAAGGGAAAGAGGGAGAAATAAAAAGATACATTATGCAGACAACTTTGAGATTCCTTTTTCTTAATACAAAAGAAAACAATGTTTCTTTGCTCATTCACTGCATTCTACAGAACGGCATACAGTTGATTTAAGAAACTGAATTTTAGACTAGTAACCATTTCACATTCTAAATGAAAGGACAGGTATTTTTTAAGCCTACTGGACAAAATATGTTGGATTTGATGCCTTGTAAAAGTGGATCCTGCCAGAAACACCAGATAACATCTGGGGTTAACTACCAAAAACAATGCAACGCTTATTAGTATCCAACTCAAAATCTCATCCCCTGTCCTGGGCCACATTATTAATTTGCTTAAGCCAAACAGGCTCTTCATCAGTTTCTGTCTTGCCTTATGTTATCGTTTCCCTGGAAATGTATGGTAATGAAGGTCCTTCTAACAGATGTTCCTTTAGACTCATTAACTTCTGAATCTTGTCATTCATTTTATCCACCAAAAGTTGCTTTATTACAACAAACAATTGTGGGAAAATAGAAAATCACAAAGAGCTTTCATCATGATAATGTCAGATACCAACACCGAGTGAACGTGTGCAGATGCTAATAATTATAAAGAAAGATAATTAGAGATTGTCTTAAGTGATGAGGGAGTTCCTCAGTCACCACATCCCAAGAGACAAAGATATTCTGCGTGACTTCAAGCAAAACATCATAAATCATTGCTTAGCAAAGATTCAAATAGCAACTGTCCTGGTTACTTACAATAACTAAACGCGCAAAGCACTTTGATCCTACTTGCCTGAGGGAAAGTTATTTAGAGAGTTAAAATAACACTATAGGAGTATATAAATAGTACTATAGAAACCAGCTTCGAGGAGAACATTGAAGTCTTGACGATTTCACGAAAAATGCATGAAATAAAGCCCCAAAATAATGAAACACAACTATGCACAGGATTTGCTTTGTGATACATAGAAAATGATAAATGGAAGATTTTAGTTAGTATAGATAAAATTATTTTAATGTTTCACTTCTCTGGCAGACCAATTAATTTAGATTTAGCTGTTGAACTACTATATGAAATTCTGGTACTGAGGGATGGTACACTTTATTTAAAAAAAAATAACATCACTGTAAAGTTACGTCACTACTCTTCATTATCATGTGCAAACTCTAAACAGTTCAGTGTTAATAAAAATCCTGTCAACTTTCTAATATTTTAACATAATAAAAACGTTTAAGGAAATGTAAAATGTCTTCCTAGCATAAAGACCTCTAAAATCACATTTGTACTATTAAATCTCAGATTGAAAAACCAAAAACAAACGTGATTTTATTTGAAAAGAGACAGCAACATGAAGCCAATATTATATAAAAAAAACAACACACAACAAAACTCCCACAATGGTATATTTTCCAACTAATTTATGTAGTAGATTTGAAAAATTTATTACTTAAAAAAGAAAGTTTTAAAATGTAATGTGCCAACAGATGAAATGCAAAAGTAATATTTCTAAATACTAAATATTTCTAAATATAAATAATATAAATAAATAAATCTAATAAAAATACTAAATATTTCTAAATACTACAAAACTAATATTTCTAAATTGCTCCAGCTCTTCTAATTAAAACCAACACCAGTCACAGTTCAAGGTTCTAGTTCTAAAAGCACGTACTGTCAACCAATATTCTTGGGATTCTACTCAGTAAGAGACATTGATGATATGGGAAGAACAGTGTCAGTATATATCACCAGAGATAAGCTATAACCTCTGGTGAAACTATTCCATGGACTTTTGAATTGATTGTGAGTCTGAGGTTTTACCTGGAAACACAGAACGAAAGAAAAAAGTCTTTTCAGCACATAATTTTAGTAACTTCCTTTTCTACCACGTGCTTTGGTTTTATTTACCACCTGGAATATCCTCCAACTGTAGGTACCTGACAGTTTTCTAATAGTTTAATATAACAAATGAGTTTCGGGAAAATCCATCCTTAAGCTCAGAAGAAGCTACAGCATACACTTGGGGCACCAGTGGGACTGCAGACTATTGCATTTCTTTCAGAAGAAAACGAAAGTCTGTTGAAAGTCAGAAACGGTTTTATAGATACTTGATAATTATGAGCAAAAGTGGAAAATATCATGCAGGCAAATGTCTGTGATGCATTTTGGAGTCATACAGTCACTTCTGTATGCCTATGTCTTACTAAACAATCAGCTTATGGTTTGATTTACGCATTTACATCAGCTGAGCGTTCTTGCCCTGAACAAGTCAGCACTAAATTATCCCCAGTTACTAAGAACCACATGCAGTAACATTTCTCACTTCAGTAGTAGACGGAGATTGTGAGCCAGTTCCGTTCCTTTGTAATACACACACTCATCACACAAAAATCCAAAATCTTTTATATCTTGGTTGATCATCAGATAGCTGGTAAGATCATTTGGCAGAGTTAAGATAAGCAAGACAAATGAGTACTGTGTCCTAGGGCTAACTCATACTCTCTCAAGAGATCAAGTTCACGGAATTACAAAAATGTTATGCCTGCTAATGACACTATTGTATGTGAATAGTGCTAAGAGAAAGACTGAAATAACCCATTCTTTCACTATTCCTGCAAAATATGTGATAGTTGCATTCACTACACAAATGTGTACTTGGTCATATACAGCTGGGTTTATCTTTTATTATTATTTTGCAGAGACAGTATAAGGATGACTTATTTCTAAGTATTTTGTCCTACCTTCATTTCAATTAAAATACAACAAGGCATTCACTTTTCCTAGCCAAGAACAAGATCTTCAATCATTAAAAATATCTAACAGATCTCACATTAAGGACATTCTCATACTATTTAGTCTATTTTCCTTAAATCAACACACAGTAATTACTCATAGTTATTTCCTCCAAGAATCATTCCAAGCAATGCTCTGCCTTTCTTCATGAGTTCAAGGGTATGAAAACAAAGAACTAGGAAATCAAATACTCTATAGTATGTGGAAATTAGAGAATTACTTGAGCTTTTACTTAACAAAAGTATTCACTAATTCTATGTAACACTTGCTTTAACTAAACCATGATTTTCAAAGATATACTGATGCTCCCATTCTAAAACTTTCATTCACTTCAGTGTGCATTACGGACATCCTGCATTTTGCAGTATCAACACTTCAGATCCAGCATCCCATCTGTATCTCATGTCATGATTATGAATTTTTGAATTTTTTTTTAACTTCAAGAAACATAACTATCTTTACAAATGAATACTCATATCCACACCCATACACAATACTTTAGAATACATGGACAAAGTGGAGAAATGGAGCTGTATGAGGAAATGAAGAAAAGGTGTTCAAATAAAATCAGACAAAATTACTACCAATTTAATAAAAATAATTTGATCCAATTGATACACAGAAGATGTTTTACTTGGCAGCGCTTATGGACAGTTGTTACAAAATAACTGTCTGGTTAGCAAGCAAACTTTCAGGAATTATTTTGTCAGTGAAAACAATGGAAACATAGTCGGACTGCAACGCTGAATATAAAATGTCCACAAACTACAACATCCCTAGCAAGGCACTGTATTGTAAATGGCAGCACCCAGCTAATGGTAGCATCTTGAAGTACCATTTACAAGCCCCAAATTTGTTTCCTCAACACTAGGTGTCCTACAGATAGAAGAAAGAGCTTGCAATATAGGCATAAATCAAAGAAAACAGGTGAATATCACAAGATGGAAAGTAGGTCAGTCATGGTTGGTAAATGGACAGCAGGTTGGCAGTTTTACCAGAACTGAGTCATGAAGGCATCAAAGTAAAGTGGAGCTGAAAAAGTATATTTAATGTAGAACAACAATGTGACTAAGGAGTTGTTCAATAGAAACTCCTTCTTACGGTAGGATAATTGTAGAGACTAAGAAAACGTAATAAATGTACATATAAATGTACATAAATATATGCAATTCTTATTCTACTAAAAATTTCCTGCTCTTTGCTTAAATGTAAGGGTCACTGATCAGTCCCCAGTCTTATACATATGCAAAATAACCATTTAAAGCAGCAAGACTAACTGCTATTTACTATGTATATCGGTATACAAAAAGGAAAAGAAAAACAGCTGTCTACATTTTTTCACGTTAGAGTCATCTTTTCATGCTGTGTTATGTATAGGGCAAATGCGTGTGTTAAGTTTCATTTTCATGAATAAATGCGTAATACCAGTCATCAGGCTGTTATCTTCACTGCCTTAAAAAAACCCCAAACATAACTCACTGATGGGCCAAAAAATGTAAGACTTTATTAAAAATCAGGTTGTGAAAAATCACGGAAATTTCCTTTTGAGCACACTGTATTTTGTAGCAGTAGGTACTATGTTTGGTAAAATTCCAGAAACTTAGCCCATCTACATAATTTCTTTTCCCAGTTACAGAATGCTTAAATAAAAATATACCTTCTAGCTTCCAAAACAAAAAGGCAGAGATTTTCTCAACTAGCCCATTAAGCCAAAAACCTTGTAGAAAAATTTATACAATGAAGTCATTTTAATGACAAAAGCAACCTTGCAGATCAGTTCAGATATGTTAAGGGCTAATTTTGAACTATTTCTGGTATTTGCGTAAAACCAAAAAGATTTCTGTAATTAATGATTGCTATGCCAAGGGAGAAATGATGTCCGATTAAGGTCATTCTATTTATTAAACAAATCATTTGCACTATATTAAAAAAAAAAAAAAAAAAAAAAATTAGGATCATACTGTTAGAGGTTGGTGCATAATCTGTGAAGTCGTGTTGCCTGATACAGGCAGAAGCCAAAGTACTGCAGTGCTGGCCCTGGGATAATTGCAATCAACACTAAAGATTCTAAGAATAAAATAGAAAAAATAATAGAAATTAACATGAATATAAGTTAAAACATATTTCAAGAAGTATATTATCTCACAGTGTGCCATACCAGCAAGTAGTAGCACATTACATGATGCTTTGTAGCGATATTAAGTGCTACCAAGTCCTTTTATCAAATAATATTGCTAAATGTTTACAAGATAATTCACAAAAATTAAGCATTAAAATGAACATATAAAATCATACACATTTGAAAATAAAGTTTAATAATTGTATACAGTAAATATTTAGTAAATATTTACTTGGGTAAAACTAATTATTGACTAATGCTAAAGAAAATATTAATGGCATCTTTCAAACCAGGTGGCTGAACACCAAGATCATTACAGAAATGTAGGTTACTTAAAATGAAAGATGTTAGCATTAAAAATACACATGAAGAAAATCCCATTAGCTTCAAAGTAGTAACTTCTGATGTACCTTGCTGTCTGACCTGATAAATCTGTGGTGTGTCAGTTTTCATTCAACAGTTAATATTTGACTACATTAAATTAAATTGCAGGATGATAATGCACTCGCAGATATTCTATCTTAATGCTGCATCTTTCATGACAGTGAAAGCAAACAATTATTTGTTTATAGTCCAATCTCTACTTTGTATACGTTCTTTATAATGCCGGTTGCTTATAAAACACAGTGTGGATGGCAGCAAAACAGATCCCCTTTTCTGATAAATTCCATGAGTTGAAGACCCTATGATAAAACAACGCCACTCCTGAACATACAGCTACTTCAAATATTTCTTCAAATATCTGTATATTATATAAAGCAGATAGGAATTAGGTGGCAGCTGTCACAAAAAATAGCTCAGCTACTATCTTTTGCATTGCTCTTTGCCACATATATGCAAGACCCACTGATGTAACCACTGGTTTGTCGGAACTGGGAATGACAATGCTTATCCTCACAGTAACTGGTTTCCTTGCTGCAGAGCACACCTTCAGTGCAGTAAAGAACTTGTACTGAAGTCTTTAAGTCCATGCAAGTTTAGGTTATATGCATCTTAAGCCTTAAACAATGTTCTATGTTTGACACTGTTTTTATGCCACGAACTGGGATCTGTACTTCAGAAATGGGAGGGGGAAAAAAAAAAAGGAGGAAAAAAAAAGTCTATTTTTAATAGCAGCAACCAGCCACCTGCAGCCCAGGTGGATTATGGAAAGGAAGAGAACAAGACATTGCCTGGAAGAAAAAACAACAAAATAACAACATAATATGACCCAGTAATTCTCATTGCTGACTTTGCAAAATGAGATGAGTAATTTGGCCATAAGTATGTGAACAGATTTGGGCCTGGCGCTACCGTAACTGAAGTGTATATTCAGAGATATCCTGCTCAAACAGAATATGCTCTAGAGAAAAAAGGTTCCAGTTGGGAAATGTTTATTCCATGTAACTTCGCATAATCACCAAAAATCATAGAACCGATTACCTGTATAGTTTTGGATGGTCTTTATTTTCTGTGAGGTGTTGGCTTGAACTACCAACTACAAATCTAGATGCCTGCCAGCTATTCTGCTGATAGGGCAAAGTGAAAAAAAAAAATCTTAAATCTGTATAAAATTTTTTTTTCTTGTAGTAAAATATAAAACAACAAAGACCCTTAATAAAACAAAAGAACAAACCACAAAAAACCCACAACAACCAGGTCCGTTACAAACTTTTTTCCTGAACGAAGTGAAGAAAGAGAGGCAACTTTATCTTCATAAGAGGAGAGACAGATGATTTATGTCTCAGAAGATCATTGTTCTTCCACTGAGAATGCTCACTTGCCACAATAAAGACAAAGTGCAACCAGTTGGATGAGCAGTCTGCAAAGATCTGTGTAGATAACAGGATTTAACCACGTAAGAGTAAGGACCACTGCAGCCCCTGCACTTCTGCAAAAAGAAATAACTGAAAAGCCAAGGGACTGCCCAAAGACCCAAGGTCAGATGACATCCCTAACACGCCTGACTCTGCCTTTGCAGCAGGACCCGAGTGCTCTGTGGTTTCATGAAGAACAGCAAATAAGGTCACTGCAATAATCAAACTAGCAGGTACATAAACTTGGATTAGTGTGACAAAGTACAAATCCCAGTGTAAAAAGTTTCAGATGCCTACCCAAATGCATGTCAAAAAGCCATTCTTGTCCACCAAGCCCATTAGATCTCAGTGAACAAACGGAACCTTGGTGAAGCTCCCTACAGGTAAGGACAAATCTCAAGTTCCCAAATGAGCAGTGTCTGCTTTTCCTAGCCAGAGCATTAGCCAGCTTATTGTCACCCAAATCCAATTTCACAGACACTCTGTGAAGGCGGAGACAAAGGAGACCTTTCACTGATAATATTTAACGAAAATAAATCACAGAGCCCTGGGTCATCAGCATACTGATGGCAGAGAAGTCTACACTGTGTGCTCCCTTTCCTGGTGACATCATATTTTGTCTGTGATAGGTTCCACTGGACCCTTGTGAAAAATCAATCTTTGGAGTGGAAGAAATCCTTCCAAAATTACCCTTAAAATCTCAAAGAGAAACTAAGGATATCTATTTAAAGAAAACAATGTAACCCAGACTGGACCGCAGCCAGATAGTGGGAAGAATAAATATTACGGTTCTGTCTAGTGAATGGGTCACTGCTTCAGAACAGCAAGATCTGGATGCATGACCCTATTCTCCTAAGGACATCTGGTATAGAGTCATAGGTTATAAAAAAGCACAGTGAAAGAGAATTCATAAAATACCGTTCTCCGGATTCTCTAAAGCCAGATAGCACCTTCAATTCTAGGGCTCAGAAGTTAACATAGGACTCTAAGGAAACATGGCTTAAATTAAGCAGAGTGGAAAAGTACTTCATACCTTTCACAGACCTTATTAATCAATATAGATCTTGTTTTCTGCCCCCCACCCCACCCACCGCTTGACTTTTGAATCATTATCAGCTTGATATCCACTACAGCCAGGCACCAATATATATTTCTCTAGATTTACAAGACTATTCTGCAATGTAGCTGCTGCCTCCTCTGGCTTTGACAGTTTCCTGAAGACAATATACTCCATATCTATTGCTTCTCCCATATCCACCGTATCTCTTAACTTGTTACAGGAGATGAACAGTTTCATATGACCATTGGTCCAGTAGGACTTAAGTCTAGAAGAAGGTCAGTACTTAAACACTTTTGAGAACTTCAGTATTTCCAAATCTCGGTTTTCCATTTATAAGTATAGCAATAATTTCCAAAAGGTTTCTGAGGTTACAACCATTTAATATTATCAAGTGTTCACGTAATATAGTAATGGAAACACATTTTAAAGGTATATGGGCAATATAGACAAGGAATATAAAAAATCGCTGCCAGGTAAGTTCCTGAAAACAACCCTTATACTCATGCAAATATAAGCAATGCTGTATTCAGGCATGAATCAAAGAAGTAACTGTCAGAACGTTAGACTATGCTTGGACATAATGATTTTAAAATACTCCATAATCCTTCATATTTAAAAAAAAAAAAAAGACTTACATATGAAATGTGACATTGGTTCTGAAACACAGCACAGGTACCCTATCTACTTCTTCCTCATGTTCCTGAGAAGTGCGCAGCCCTTGAAGAGCACAGTGCTTTCCCACCACTCCCTAAAGCCATCGAATGGGTCATAAAAGAGACAGAAGCAGCATGAATCAATATGAAAGAGAAACTCAACAGTTGCATAATAAGTTATACATCTAGCATATATATATAAAATACAAATGAACAGGTGAAATTGGATTAGATCTTAAGGCAATGGATGATGAGGCTACCTCACAACCGGATGGCCTTCATTGCCAGCGATGGGAGATGGAATGTTTTTGCAGAAGTCCTCACATTAACGATAAAATTCTACTTTATGAAGAGAATGCTTGAGGTCTCCAGTGCCTATAGCTCCAACTTATAAAGCATAATGCAAAAGGTTCAGATATGGATCACATGGTCCAATTATCAACTTCCTTATTCATGATTAATCTATTTATGTGATAGGTTAAAGACTGAGTGAAAAGTACATATCTTTAAATGTTTAATTACAATACTTGAAGGAATTTTATGGATATTTATACGAAGCGATTATTCATTATCATAGTCATCATCATCAATTTCCTCATAAGTCTTAAAACAAATATAAGTAGCATTAAAAATCCACACAATTCATTTTCAAACTCAGCAGCAAAACTCTTTTTTTATTCATGGGGAATGTAATTGTATCATTCCTCATTCTTGTTTAAATGGAAAACTTATGCTATCCTTTTTTAAAGGAAATTACTTTTAGAAGTGTCAGTACTTAACGCATGCTGACAAACCTTTGAAATAATAGTGCAAAAGTATTTATATATAGTATGATATGGTTTTAAACAACTGATGGCATTTCCATTGATATTTAAGATTAACTAGAAATCCCTGATCCTGAAGACTAAGAAAGCAAATGTAACTGTTTGCCTAAGCACTAGAGCAGGGTAATCTTCAAAGTTCATTTCAGTACTATAGCTATTAACATAAACCAGTTTGGTTTTCATTAAAAATTGTTATTAAAAACAAGCAAACAAACAACCACCACAGAACACCAACAAAACCACAGGTGAATCAGTTTCAGGGAATGCTGCAATTACATGCAATCACATAGCTTTCCCAAAGAAAACCTGAAGTCTTTATTCAATTTGATTAGTCCTCACCCTTGTAAACCTCCTAGTGTAGGCCACTGCAAGCTCAGGATTTCAATTTCTATTTGCAAGTAAGCAGCTACTATAAAAGAATTTATGCTTTCTTTAAACCACACCATCTGTCACTAAGGGTGAGAAAAGGTAGGATGCCTATTGGTACAGACTAAGTAACCAAAAACCGAAGGTTTGGGTTTTCTTTTTAAATATCATGCTTCACTATTTGCACTGAATACGACTTCATTTTTCCTAAGTCATCACTATTCAGTTCTTATTGCACTTACATCATCGTATTTCCTACAGACATTTGGAAATACGTTCAATTCTAGTGTAACTGTAGCAGAAAAACATGTGGAGAGTCAGCAATACGAGGACAAGGAAAGGCTGTGCTGTTCCATACAGTTTACTTAAACTAAGTGAAGTCAAAGCACCCCACTCATGTCACACAAACTATACAGGCCAGAGGGAATAAGGGCTGTCTGCAAATAATCATCTTTTTTCTGTCAACTGGAAACTAGATGTTAACCTAAAATGTCACATGACATACTGTCACGTTCAAAAGTAACTCGAGTTCTTCAATTTCTGTTTAATTGAATTGTTGTCACATATGACAGCTAACTACATCAGGCTTATTCATGTTTATGAATTTAGCATAGAACCTTCTTTTAAAAACCATATTTAGTTTTAATGCTGCACTTTAAGTCATTCCAATTCATATCTATAATTAATTATTTGGAGAAAAAAGAACCTCGCATCTCCCCCAGCTGATGAGTGTGTTTGTCATCACTTCCTTCTATTTGATCCAATCAACATTTATCCTCAGTGAGGAATGTTAACAAGACAGGCTCAGAGGGTATGGTGCTCCAGAATGTTCTAACTTAGGAACCAGGGCACACTTAAGAAATTGAAAGTTTTATTTCTATCTCTCTGCTCCAGATAAGACAAAGGAATAATTCTAATTGTATTTCCAATCCTACATGTACATGAGTGCCTTAACAATTGAACCAGGCACATCATTTGGATGAAAGCTTGTCCTCCACTGGACTATGAATGGCATCTAAGATTCTAATCTTTCATTTCCAAGTTTTCTTTGCTCTTATAAGTACATCTTATGTTAAACTTAGCATTTAATTTCCCCTGATATTTTATAAAAGTGGGAATCCTAGAGAAAAAAAAAAATCACTTGGGTTGACCCAAAAAAAAATCTTCTCCATTTCTAGGACTATCAGTAAACAACAACAAAAAAATTAACAATTCCAGTATTTCACAAAACTGTAGTTAAAAAGGACTGGAAAGATTAATTCATCCGACTGAGTTGTGGCTTTGTAAATACCACAAATCACACAGATTAAAATGCAAACACAGAACAGTATGAGCATAACTGGTCATCAGCTTTTACGTTGACCACTGCAGCCCTCTCACCAGCCTTGACAAATGCAATCCTGGCCCACTTATGTCTATTCACAGCATTTCTAGAGAGATCATTATCTTGTCATCACTTTGATCATATCATGCCTTGCTTAACATCCTTTCCTTGGCTTCTTGGTTTCCCTATCATATCATGTACCTTTTACTTAAAAATTCTTCGCAATTTATTATCTCCTATCCAGCACTTCTCATATGTTACCTTTGCAGCTCCTGAATCATTAATCTTCCTTAGATTAGAAGACCATTTGTACCTTTTCCTACACCCTCCCTTAGGCTACCCAAAAACTTAGGCCCTAGTCAGACCATCTTCCAGCGTGTTTCCATTGGTTCTTTTTTACTTAAGAAGTCCAAAACCTATTCAGTTTAAAAGCTCTGCCAGACACAAACCAAGTTAATGCTGCAGATTCCTATTTAAAAGAACCTAATACTGCGAGTGTTGACCACTCAGGAATCCCAGATACTGAGACTTCTTTGACCCAGGAACCCCCCAGTCTTTAAATTCCTTTAGCATCTTAAATTCATTGGCATGATTCAAGAATCGGCACAAAATGCATGAAGGTTGGTATGCTGCAAACTAGAATGGGTTGTTTATGCAGAGATTGTTCTGAATTTTGTTTTTATTTTAGTGTGATGTCTGTACGTTAGCTCTGATAAATTTACCGTGTGACACCATGAAGAATTAATGATTTTATGCAACAATAGTAAATTACAAGCAACCTGAAACACTTATAAACTGAAAGCACTTATTTTCTAGTACCTGTAGTTGTACTAAAGGGCAGGCTTTCCAGTCCACTAAGAGAAATTCATTTAGACACGTTGCAGCCACAAGTTCCCACGACAGAACCTGCCCTTTAATAAAATCAAGTTATTCATTTTAAATGTTATTGGCGTTTTATAGGCTGATAAAAGGAACAGAGCTCAGTATGTTTATATTGCTCTGAGTCTCCCTGATTGTGTCTTATTCTGATAACCACCTGTCTCATGAAGCTTGGACTGGGTATGCATCTTCTGCAAATAATTCAATAGGAAACAAACACGTTACTGTTGTATTAAAAACAGAATGTGTACTGGGACCTAAGATTATTGGTCAGTGCAGGAATTTACCAGGCATCTGGTCTGTAGCTCACATTGCATGCAGTGAATTATATCCCAGTAATTGAGAATGATGAATGATTTGACCCTCTTAAATATATAATGAGAGAAAAAACAGCACAGTGAGAGCCAAGATTTAGGCAATTTTAGCCTCCAGGAAAAAACAGTTGTAACCCAACACCACCTACAAATCTCAGCGGATGCTTTGGTTGGGTACTATGTCATGTACCTTGGGTAATACATCTTGCATTGCGGGCAAGAAGAAACACTAATATTGATCTTCCACACCATGAAAAAACATATGTAATGTCAAAGAATTTAGAGGTTTACACAATAAGGTTAAAAAAACCCCAAACAAACACTTAATCTTTTACGTGGGGATTTTTTTTTCTGCACAGGAGTTTTGTAAATCCCTATAGAAGACAGGAGTATTAAAATAAGTGTTACAAAAGCCTGCTAAATTACTCTGATACAATTTAATGTCACAAGGGCAAGTTAATACCTCTTTCTGCATATATCTCTGTAATAGTCCGGTGACTTTACAAAAATACAAAGTTAGCAGGCATACCCTGAAGTTACAAAGCATGATAATTCATAATTTCATGTTGGCATTTCACACTGGGATATCCTGCTGTGGTAAGAGACCATTCAGGGCCAAGCCCTCACTCACACAGATACTGAAGTCAGAGGTCAGCTCAATTCTGTTAGGATTTGTGTCTCTTCCCAGCTGGTCACCCTCCTTCCTGCTGCACCGAGTGGAAACAGCAAAATGCAGAACATCTGGTGAGACTTCGGAGAAGACGCTGTCTACAAAGCAGCAGAATTAAGTACACTGACAACAAGGCAGCTATGGACTTGGGGGCATTGCCCTTGATTTATTAATTTGCAACACTACATAGAAGAGAGGGAAGAGGAGTGAAGGAAGTTCACATACTGTCCTAAAGTTTTTATTTAAAAATACCAGGCAATATTGTTGGGGAAAATCTGGTTTACATAGCGAGGGAGGGAAGTGAAAAGCAGATAAATGATGAATTGATAAAAAGAAGAAAGCTAAAAGCGAAAAGAGTTGAAAGCACCTTGGTATTCTTGCTTCTTTTACTTATTTTGCTTATTTTGCTTATGTGTTTAGCCACGTGCTCGAAGCAGTTACTGGTCAGTCTAACGGGTTATTAAAGAAATTCGGGGCTCTCTTTTATCTGTGGTTCAGACATGAATGTTTAACACGGTACAAGATGAGCATGTGAACAGTCTGCATTTCTGTTCTGGCACACGGACTAGATTTAAATATGAAAGGGGAGATCTCCTGCAGCTGACAGAAGTGCTCACTCACTCCACCACTGCTGCAGAGATGTTACCACCAGCTCCAAGGTCCCATTTTTCAGAGCAGCAATTCAGATAATGCATATTTATAACGTTTTTACAGCCGAATGAGTTAACAAATCACAAAGCACTTGAATTACACAGGAAGTAGCAAAAACCAATCGGGTAGAGCCTTAATTTGATACATCTGTATTGTGTGATGGGCTTCATTGTATGGATTCCATTCTGCTCCATGGCAGAGTGTGCACTGAAAACCTACATTTCTGCTCTGAAAGACAGCAGCTGCTTCCCATCTTCCATAGCATCTGAAGAGAGTTTGACACTAAGGTACTCACAAGCCAAGAACACGTATCTCTGACACAGGCTGAGGGAGAGGGTATTTCTCTGAGTACTCAGGCTCTATCTGCTGCTCAGGAAAACTACATGTGGCAAACAAAGGAGGATTTGCCAAGGAAATACACTGAGCTGTTAAACACGTATTCCAACAGAAAAAGACAACGCAACATGTTATGCGTATTTCTAAATGCTGTAATAGATTTGTGAAACATTATATGGAACACCCATATTTTCAACCCTGGGAGCCCATTTCCACAACTGGAGAGACAGTTTTCTTCCAGAGCATTATCTATTGTGCTAATAAAATCAGAACACAACAAAAACAAAGGAAATTCATCTTCTCTAAGACTATTCTTATTCAACAAGCTCTTATTAGCCATTGATGTGGTAAGCTTTTTCTTATAAATTCTAATTTGTAGGTGATTTAAATTTTTTTTATACTGCATTTTACCTAAGTCTACTGCAGTATAGAGCTATTAGGGAGACAAAAATACGTCTCATTTTTTATTTTCTATACAAGAATTTTTTTTTCCTGATTTTGAACCTTTGCGTCAATACCTTCCTTGTTTATCCATCAACCAATTTCCCACACAAACATCTCAGTTCTTTCTTCCCAGCTACTCCGACACACGTATTTGTAAAACATATTGAATATCTTCTTTCATGTTGGTTTTAGGACTGTAAACTCATCTCCATTTCCCAAAACTCATCTTGCAATGATTATAGGAAAACGGTGAAAACAACAATTTGGAAAGACAGAAAAGAGATACAATAAATATTTCACGTATACTTCCAGAACAAAATTACACATTTGTGTGGCACCATATACCACTTTTCCACTTTTTCCCTCTTATGTTTTAGAACATGTATGCTTATGTGCTGCTATACAGAACCTGATGCCATGGAACTTTCAAAGAATAAGTGGGATAGTTATTTACTTGTATAATAGAAACAATGTCGATGAAAACCCACCTGGATGGCATTCTTGTACAATCTACTCTAGGTGACCCTGCTTTAGCAGGTGGCTTGGACTAGATCATCTTCATAGGTCCCTTCCAACCCCAACCATTCTGCAATTCTGTGATTGCTTAAAACAAAACATCTAGTTTTCTGTAAATGCTGTTTTTACATTCATTTTCCCAAATTGGGTATCTCCCAGTGTTGAACTTAACCCTTTTAGAAACTAGCACTCCTGAGATATTACTTACCAAAGGCAGCCATATAATATCCCCATAATAAGAGTATTACTATGTTTTCATCACATTCTTTTGCCTAGTGTAAATATACCCTATATAAGCACAAAAGCAACATTGTCTAGATATGAGCAATTAAGTCAGATGCTAACAAACAACACCAAACAAAAGCCAAAACAAAACCAACCACCTGGTAATTTACCCATTTGTGCATTTTACCCAGAAGATTTTGTAATTCATAAATGAATGAGAAGCTACCAGAGTTCTCTTTTCTAAAGGCTTTTATGTTAATTGAGTTTGCTCTAAACATTTTCATATATCACATCAAGTATTCGATGAAGTGCCAAAGCACTTTGTTAACAAACTTATTTCCCAGATGTGGCTAAAGCAGGGACAGAAGGCTTGAATGTTCTAACATACCTAACAATTCAATTACAGTTATCTTACGGTGCCATCACATATTTTTCTTCAACAATCAAACAACCTCAGCTGGAAACTCCAAGCAATAACATAAATAAAGGACCATCTGGCAAGAATAATTAAGGAAGGCTGGAAATAAAACATTAATTAGTGCAGTAGTTCAAACGACCTTCAAAGGCCTTATTATGAAATTATATCCAAAACAGATAATCATTTATTTCGTGTTACAGTTATATTTAACTAAGCATGAATAAATAATAATATCATTTTAGGATGCTATTACACTGTTATTGACTCAAACTGATTTTGAAACTGTCTTATTTTTCTATAACAATAAAATTAGAATGGAAAACAACCTACATCAGTTTAGAATGGCAGTCTTGGTTTTCCCCTGTTTCACATCATTGAGTCAGATGAATCAAGCTTGCCTCAAAATTTAGATACTAGAAAGGAATAGAATGGTTTGCCAGGACAATACGCATGCAACTAATTGCTTTTAAATCATTTACATTTGTTTCCTCATTTTTGGAAGGAAAAGAATGGAAGTCTAGAATTACTTGCTTTCTGATCTACAAAATGAAATGCCAAATACTAAGGTTTATTACAATTTCTTCTGTACAGAAATATACAATGCTATCACAAACCCAGGGAAGATTTCTTCTCATGACTTTCAAATCTTTGCTACTTTTACTGATGATCTTAAGTTAGTTGCAATTAAAAGTAATCAATGCATTTTAACATAATCTGCAGATAGGTAATGGTGGTCTCAAATGCCTTCATTTTCCCATTGTATTGCTTTGGAGATAAAGATTCCTTGAAAATATAATATAATGAGGTTGTTCAAAAGGGGAAGAAAAAAAAAAAACCAAACAAAGAACTCAGTAATTCTTGTGTTTCTGTGCCTTTTTCAAACTGCATTTAAAATGTATGTATGAATTATTAACAAAGTTACATCTGTATATTTTCTGGGTTTGTTTTTTCAGTTGAGCATTATTGGAAAAATATGCTAAGGCAAAGGATTTTTAAGAGGACTATAATTAAAATACATTCATTATTTTCTTTTATTATTGTACAGAATTGCCATCCAGGCAATAAGACTAGAGTCTTCATTATTCGGTGGAGTCACCTTCTCCTTATCCCCAGGCTACAGGACATCAAGCAACGGAATGAATTATCTTGGACCACAGCCAACGGCACGTCCTTTAGCTACAAGCCAGACAATGACAAAGCTCCTGAAACTCTCAGACATCATCTGGATAAGCAGGCACAGGGGACAAAAGCTTCCTTGGGGAATCCGAAGACCAGATCCACTTAGGAAGATCCATTACTAACAAAAGAACTGCAGGAGTCTCCAATGACACCCAAGGCCAAGAGAAGCTGGATGACTTGTTCCTGATATGTTACTGTTTCCACTTTTGACTTGTGCCTAACACAGCATGTTGTTCACAACACCAAATGGTGCAAGCAGTGAAAGTGCAACTCTAACGGTGATACTGAAGTAACTAATTTCAGGTTTGCTCTTTTGTTTTTCTCAAAGTCTACATGCTCAACCACACAAATCTTATTGGGATCAAAAATATGTTGCTGACAAGATCATGTTGCTTTTTAGACTGAGAAATTACCATGGGATAAGCTATCATGTGAGTTCAGCACTGCACCAACTGTTTAGGAGGTAAATTACTACTAAAACCTGCTGCTATTCTGTTTTAAAAATAAACTATTGCAAAACTTGGGCCCACACAGTAGGAATGAAAAAAGAAAAAACAAACCAACAGAAAACAAAACCAACCAAAACCAACCAAAACCAACCAAACACAAAACAAAACACAGAGAGAAATAGCTGGCCCTGTATTACTGACCAAAATAAGTCAGTGGGACATTAGACAGACAGATTGACAACGGCTGATGAGTAACTGTGCTGAGAGAAAGCGGAACCTGGAAATACCCAGCCATAGGGAAAGGTACTGAAAGGAAGGAAGAAAGCTCAGCTATTTAGGAAAACAGGAGAGAGAAGGATCTAAAAATACAAAGGTCATAGGCAGGCAGAACTGACCTAAAGGACAGAGGGCAGAAATTACTAGGGAACAAAAGGGAGGTGAAGGGCTATTGGGGCAGACTGTAAAAACTCATAGACAAAAAAGGAAGAGGTCTGGACTGAACAGCAGCATGAACTATTCACTATAACCAGTTGCAAGCTAGTGAGCAGGGAACAAGCTTGTAATGAGGCAGGGAATACAGATCTGGAAAGTGGACCCATTTCTCCATGAGAGAGCCCATCTAGTTATCACAGACATCTCCAAGGAGTTCTCTGGTCACCTTCCTGTGCTAGCTGTAGATGTGCTTCTCTAGTTAGGATGCTTTAGACACAATGATTCTGCATATGGATGGGGAAGGCAGATGGTCTGACAGTCTGTGCAAAGATCTGAAAGAGTCCAAGTTTCAAGATCAAGCAAAGGATAGTGAACTGGAGAGAGACTAGAACTCTGTTGTTCCTAGTTCCTGGTCCTGCCCTTTTCTTTCCCTGTGCGAGAATGTAAGAAAAGTTTGGTGCACAATATTCAAGCTTATGAAAGAAAATACTTCTTTCAAAAAAAAAAAAANAAAAAAAAAAAAAAAAAAAAAGGAAGAAGAAAAGAAGCTACATTAAAAAAACAAACCAACCAACCAACCATGCAAGATGGGCCAAGACACAAGACAACATAACCCTAAATATTTTTTAGTTATTCTAATAAATTGGTGATGGCATTGCTTCCATTGTTAATCTTACTAGGTTTTATGAAACATACAGTAACCTTCGTAGGAAATATATTTGAAAGAAAACAAAATCAGCTTTTTCTTATTTTGAGCAGGTCTTTTGGGATGGTGCTTTGGTACTTTTGTGGCCCTTCTAGTGAAAAAGGTAGAAGGAACCCTTCTCTTGGAAGAAATCTGTAAAGGCCAATTCAGACTCCTCTTGAAGCTTCTGACTTTTTCAGAGATTTGTCAAGGGCAGAAAAAAAACATGTATTATTTTCTTAGAAGTGATAGCTTCTGGACATTTTTTTCATGTGAAATAAGGACTTGTACAGTGAAAGATTGCTTTTCAAACCTCTCTGGCCTAAACAAAATAAACAGCTTGAGTATCCATCATTAACAGGTCTAACAGCTCTGCCAGAGATACAGCTTGAAACTTGGAGAGCTGTGCTCTCCAATTAAAGCTAAGAAAATGCAGTCAAAACAGAAAAAAAATATTCCTTTAAGGAACTTTTGTATGAAAAACTATTCAAAACAATTTTCACTAATAGTAATTTATAAATATCTGACTCATGGAAGAAAGAGTATTGTCAGAATGACACCTTTGACCACACATACCAAGACAACACTGAAAAATAACCTTAAGATTTCACTTCTCTTTCTCTTCTTTCCTACTGAAGGTGAACAGCTACTGGTTTTCATGATTATGACTGTGAACTACACAGGAAAATGCTGCCATCAAACTGCTTTTTTCCTCTGTCACACAACAGACGTTATTGACAATTCTAAGTTCCCTGTTGCACATTTATCTTCATATCTTTAAAACACAATTATGAAAACAGAAACTTAAAAAAGAATCTTACCAATATAAAAAAAAAATTCTATTAACCCTATGATCATCTTGGGGTTTTTTTTATGTTTATAACACAATCCAAAGTTATTAAATTCTGAGCCACGTGAAATATTTGGAACAAACATTTTTTATAAACACATCATTTCGTTATGTCTGAAAAATACAAGGAAAATATATATAAATGAAGCCACAATTCTCTACAAGCAAAATCAAAACTATTAAGAGATATGACAATGACTGTGTGTAGAATTATGACCTAACTTCACAACGAACAGGATGTACATCAGCATAACTAGGGTTCTAAAGCAAAACTTTCAATCACTGCTCTCTCGTGAGTCTACACCATTCCTAGCAGAAGGAACAGTTTCCTCACACCAGAAAGATTGTACATCTAGCTTTTCCATTAATGACAAAATAAATCCTCTATACAGAAGATAAATAATTTGCCATCTATTGAAATTAAATAAACCCAATAGGAAACAATGGACTTCCAAAACAGCCACACAGCAGGAAACACTACATGTAACTAGACAATTTACAACATATTGTCAATCTAACTGTAGTGAATAAGTTATGTAAATCAAACCCAAAAAAACTCTATACCACAACCCACAAAAAAACCCCGTTCCTCCTTTATTCCCTGGAAAATAAACATCAAGCATAAATAAAAAGCCTATTTGCATCTTCAAAGATGAACTATAACGTCTTTAGGTATCCTAAAAATGCATCCATTTACTCTTGAAATTTCTTTCTCTGCAGTCATCTCTATGTAAGGAGGGCAAATAGAATGGAGTGTTCTAACATTATACCAATAAAATTAAAACATATTAATTCATTTTTCTTTTACAAAAGATGATTTGTGAAAATGCTAACATAAGCATTTTACAACACTCATGCATTTTTGTTAGAAAAATATGAACTAGTAAGCCAAAGCTTGATGACTGGACCTAAAATATGATACGGCTAAGGATTCCTTAGTATGAGGATGGTAAGTCCATTAGGATTAAAGATAATAAATTATACTAATTTTCTACATACTATTTGCTTAGTAACCAGTACTCAATTAAAGTAATTGTTCCAAGACAATTTCTAGGAGCTATAAAAGACTGACTTTAACCTCTAGGACAGTGGAAGTCAACCTAAATCCAAACACATGTATCTCTAAGCCTTTGAACCATCCTGTTAATAGGTCACTGCTTAATATGGTTGATTGAATGCAAGCAGTGTTCTAGGAACTAATGAACTGCTTTTTGTGTTGCATGAAATGGAAAAATCTGCCTAGGTGAAGTCATTCAGAGAACAGCAATGATCATTTGCCAAAGATAATAAAAGTTGATGGTAATTATGGCATACCATGCATCAAAAATTTGGATTTGTTAAATATGCTTTAATAGTTGAACTGTTTCAATAAAAAGTACAAAGTGGATTATGCTTAACTTTTTCCTGACAAAAAAACCCTATTAAGCATTTTTCACACTTTCATTTAACATCTACATTTCAAATATCATTAGCAACGACCTAGTGACAGGAATACGCTAAAGCTGGCATTTGTCAGAGCTGACAGTAGATTGGGAAGAAGAGAAGCAGCGTGCTCCCATCTCTGCCCAGGTTTAACCTGTGAACCACAGTGTGTTATTTAACAACCCAGAACTTATTTTCTTCAGTTGTTAAATTGGAATGATAGTCCTCATTTTTGTGAAGTACATTGAGATATTTGAATGAAAAGTGAGTCATGCAAAATTCTTATTTTTCTTCATCTCTATAGGATCTTATAACTTGGCTGGGAAAAGAGAAAAGCCTCTTTCATATGATAAATACATATACGCTGATGCAGATATAGGCACACACTATACTGTCCTTACATTTTGCCTCCACTGCTTCTGCCAGAGTTCCTCAATATACATCAACAATGTTCTGGTTTTTAAACATTTTTCTCCTTTCCTTAACGCTGCAAAAAGAAAGGAGATCCAAAATGAAACCAAAAGGTACTGGGAATTTTCCCTCTGTTTACTATCAATATTAAAAATGTTGATTTTTGAACTTCTAGAATTAAAGAAATCTGTAAATATTTTCATGTTACTTTGATTCTGAGAGATTAATATCCTGACAAATCTCTCAAATAACAAATGTTTCAACATTCTTAAATATTTCAATATTCTAAAATAAGACTTCTGCATATCTTCTTCAGTAATAAGTCAAATAAAGGTATCAGTAAAGTAACTCACAGGATAACATTGTGCAAATATATCAACCTATTCCTAAAGTATACTTTTAAAATACTGTAAGTGAACTGAAATGATTGTACTCTAAAATAACAAAGGTCATATAATTATCTACTACCCTACTTCTTGCTTATGTTGTCACATAATTTCCAGTCTTTCTATGCATTTGGTTTTACCCTGCAAAACAGTGATGTGGAAATGGGGACTCTTTCACTCACATCCCAAAGCTCTTAATATCAAAAAAAGAGTTGCTCAAAATGGAAAATGATGTAGTTCTATATTCCATCCATACAAAGACTTCTTTAGTTTGAAAGGGTTCAGCATCTACCAATGGTAGAAAAATACTCGAGACAAATTAAATATGCAGACCACAGCTACAACATACTGAGAAATTTAAAAAAATTAAGTCAAGGGCAGATGCTTAAACAGAATACAGTCCAAAAACAAATAGCCTGGGCCAGGTCCCTGTTAACTGTAAGTGTTCTAACTACTGAAATAGATGAAGTTTCAAAAATGAAAGTAAGCCATTTTGGCTGGGGCACAATTGCTAAATGTTTCATAATTTTATTATGCCTTCTTAAATTTACAACAAACAATGAACACTGAGGAAAATTCTACCAGAAGTAATATAAAGTATTATGTAAATCATTCCCATTGCAAAACCCATAGCATACATACAACTTGTGATATCTGAAGCTCTGTCTCCGGTTTGAGACAAAAAGGCAAGGTTATTCTTCTCTCTATCCCACCATTTTCTTTTTTTTTACAGACTTCACTTATAAACGAGTATGTAATACGGTAAATATTGGTCATAACAGTAGAGCTGGCATAACAACTACACGTACGTGCATCTTACGAACTGTCACTTTGCCTTCTCCCGGTGAGACCGGACTTGAGATAACCATAGATTTCAATAGCAGCAAGATTGACAGAGAAAGAAATCACTTTCAGGGCTGGCATGCAAAGATGCCATGATCTCACTCTGGAATGTCATCTGCCACTCCATTAACTTGAATGGAATCCATTCTTGAAGAAGTTATAACTTCCTAAGGTCTTGGAGTATCTTGGTTTTAGCCTTATTTTATTTCTGAGTCTAAATGAAATGCTTGTGTTCAAACTAAACTTCTTAAAAATGCTTTACAAGTGTTTTAGCATTATTTTTAATAACAGTGAAGTATTCTATATGGAGCTGAAAAAAAAAAAGGAAAGAAAATTACTATTCAGGAAGAAAAATTAATAGTGGGCACATTACCAGCAAGCCCACTGCAGCATTTGTAAATGCGTGATTTGGCTGGAAGAGTCGATGGGCTCTCTCACATTAAGGAAAGTATATGGATGGTGTGGTACATTTCAAAGAATTCTGTACTGACAGAAAACTGTAAGTCAATAAACCGTCCTAAAATTTGAAATTCACACTTCAGTCTTCATATTATTCCATTTGTGGAACTTTTCAGAGTGGAGTAGCAGCCATATTCTGGTCTACCTCATCTCATTTCCTATAGGGATTAAATCACTTACTCTAGTGCTTTATTTTATTTTCAAGCATCAACCCAAAGGGGGTTCAGTCTTTTTAAAAGGGTATGAGTCTATATGTATTAGAAAAGAGTAATCGTATCACAACATCCACAAATTTGATTCATTTCTTACATTATTTGTCTGCATTAGGATTTGACATTGTCTCTTCTCATAACAAATAATCAGCAATTATTTCAAAAACTGGAAACAGAAAATATTCCATTCATTTTGTAGAAAAATTACCAAGGAGGCTAAGATGCATAGTCCAATAAAATGATGGGGATAATCACTGTATGCAAAGGTAAGTAACTCTGTAAATCTGCAAATCAAAAATTCAGTTAATTCTAGTGTTTTTAGTAAGTTACTTTCACAAATGGAAGTAAAGTTAAAACAAAAGATATTAAAAAGTAAAAGCTCAAGCATTTTCATGTATAATATATAAAGCCATGATCTTATGTGGTCTGAATTTTCATTAACAGTCTCTAGCTACTTTTGCTGAACTTTGTGTATCTTATATATGATAATTTCATTCTTCCTATTGCAAGGGAATAGTTTCATACTCCTCAAAATTTCACCACATTTTAACTGTTAAGATAAAATTTTTCAATATTTAGTCACTTCAGTCAAAATGATTTTTTTCAAGAGCGCACAGATTTCAGATATAATGTATATTTTTTTTTCTAAGCCTTAAAAATAGACTTTTCCCCTCCTCCACATTAGGAACAATCTGATTATTTTTTATAGTCAAAGAAGATCTTGTATTCCAACACTCTAGAGACAAACTTGAAATTTGGCAAGCAGAATACTAATATTAAGACTTCTGTCTTTTTCATGAGAAAAAAATCAAAATCTGTGATCAGATAATAAAATACTATTTAACAGAAATATAAAGGACAAATTATGCAGGAACTCGAGCAATCTACATTCAGGACTTCTTAACTTTGGAATAATGTTGTTTGAAACTTTCAAGGCCTTTCAACATACGGGTCTATATTAAACTCTTCCTTTTTAGCACCTGTGCTTGGCAATGAAACAGTGGTAGAGTGTCATGACTTTCATATCATGACATTTTCTCTCTGATTAGATATAATTTTACAAAACAAAATGGTGACTACTTCACTTGTCTATCACAAATAGTACTTACTTTCTTCTTTCACCCAACTTTCTCTCCAAAAAGGTGTGCCAAAAGACTCTCAAATCTGTATACTGGGGATAATACATCACCTTGTAGAAATCAACGCATATTCCAGTTGACTTTGTTACTATATTGCTGTAAAATTCTATTACTAAGATATTTTTATTTTCTTTGACTTGTAGTAACACTATATTTCACCAGAAAGAGTAAAATTTGCACTTTTTGAATGCACAATACTTGGAGACAATCAAGACCAGGGTAGCAGACGTTTCCCTCAGATAAGATCGATAGCAAGAATCCTCCGGAGCCCTGGCAGTATTTTAAAGTGTGTCTATTAATGGTTGCCAAGAAAAATACAAGGAGAGCATTCTCTTGCAGAATAAATTCAGTGCAGCACACAATTCACTCTCCTGGTGTCTGCAGAATATTTTGCCCTCAGAGCCAGGATCAACATGAATAAACAAGTGGGGTAATACAGAGAATGTGTGATAGTATCTAAAGTTCGAAAGTGAGGAAAAAAATCTGCCCCTTAAAAGACTTTCCTGAATACCACATTTTACTATGAACGTAATTATTTATACTGTAGAATACCTTCCTGACAGAGATATTCATACAAATGTTTTTAAAGTCACAATTTCATCTGATTTATGCAAAATACATATGCTTGATTTTGATAAATCAATGAACTCATTCTAACAGCTGAAGAGCTGCTGTCATTTCATTTGACTTTACTAGTGACATTTCTTGAATCCTGTTATGATGAGAAACCAGTTCTGATTTTTTGCTTCTTTATGTTTGCTGGCTATAAAGACACAAAAAAATTAACACTAAAAATTAGTTTTTATTGTTAGATACTTCTTCTTTGGAAATATATTTTAAAGAATCATTTTTCATGCAATTGATTTTATTTTATAACTTTGCACTGTAATTGAGTTTGAAGATATGCAAAAGCTTCATTGTGACTTACAGTACAAGAAATCATACCCAATGTTCCTAAAGAGTAGCTACAGACAGAACTACCTTCTCATAATAGGGTGTTTCCCCAGTATTTTATATTCTGACAAAATAAATTCACATCATTAGTCTGCCTAGTGCACCGCAGATATTTAAATTCATCCCATTCTGACTCTTAAACTCCATTCTGACAAACAGCAATGCCAACAAATTAAATCATCTCATGTCCACTGTTAGCACTACAAAGAATTAATTTCTCTTTTACAGTGTGCTGGTAAAATACTAATGACAATGACACAGATCCTCCTTGGTGTAAAACCATAGAAGCCTTTCTGTTAACTTAGAATCCTGCAGAGTTTGCACTTGGAGATCATTTTCATTACTGCATGCTTGTTATTGCTGGCAGATTTCAAAATATGATGATTTCATGAAACAGGTGTTTTCATTATTAACAGAAATCAAATTACATATTGTGTATGTTGGTCTACAAAAGGACACTTCTGAAGAAATTTGTAAGCATTAAGCCACATGAAATAAGTCACTCTTATGGCAGACATCCCACGTCAATTATCGTAAATCCAAAATACTGTGTAGCTTCTCAAAACATCTTACTTAGTTCACCATGAAACAGTGCAGTAGAGATCATTTTATCAAATCAGCCATTTAGAAATCTGTGTTTCTAAAATTTAGTCAATATTGGTCCCAGGGGAATACTTTTTTAATGCTCAAGTGATACTTCAGCTGAAGTTAATTATCTTTTATGCTTGCTTCCCTTCACTGTTCAATGAAGAACTAACCACTACATAAATACTTCACGGTGAACTACTTTTCAGCCATTTTTTCTCACAACCAGCTATCAGTTTGCTCCTAATGCAGCCTAAATTACAAAAAGAGAGATTCACAATGCTACATGTCCTGTGCAAAAAAGTCTTTAGGAAAATACCATTTCATTATCACTTGCACATGATAGCCTTATAATGTTGCTTTCCTATTTGAAAACAAAACAAAACCAATCAAACCACATACAATCCCCAAGCTGAACAAAACCACAAGAACAACCTTTTAAGAAACATTTTTTTTTTCCCATGGTGGTCTCAAGCCTGCTTTATCTGGGTTAACTTAAATGGAATGGTCATGTCTGCATATAACAAAAATATATGATAATATCAATTGAACACCTATAGGACCAGTGTTGTTATATAACACTTCAGTACCCTAAGTGTAAAAAAGTGAAAGCTTTAGTCTGTTACAAAATTATTTTTGGAGAGGGAAAAATGATCATGTGAGGCCAAGTGGTGTCACTTACATACTCCAGACTTCTGAAGACATAACAAAGAGGCACTGAGGTCCACTTTGCCATTTAGGAAGGAAACCTTAATCTAACTGTTGTCAAAGACACTCGTTTCAGACAAGCTTACAGCTTCGGAGAATGAGAAATCCACCTTCTTAGAGAAAAAATATTGTATAAGACACACAGAAGATACGGATCTGGCCCTTGCTCTTCGAGATGTGTACACAACAAAGAGAAATTACCTTAGGCTGAAATCAGCATCACTCCCTGTGTACTCCATACACGCCTGAGCATGGACAATGAAGAATAAAATCTTACATTTACTTTGTTATAAGCATGTCAGTGATCCCGGCTGCCTTCTTCATCTGCCTTGTTCATTTTCAACGGTGCTTTAGCGAGATTATTTCTTGTGAAGGCACAGAACTATGTGAAAGACTTATCTCAAGGTAAGAAATAGACTACCACGACCCATGCAATATATATGGTACTGTATGTCCTTAACTACACTGCAGTGCCTCTGACCAATTATGGTGTACACAATATGCACTTCATACAGATTCCTCTTGCACAAATAATGAACTATCAGACTACCAGAAGTATCATCAACTCTTAACCTGTAAAATGATCTAATGTTTTTAAGTTTATCCAGCTTATTACCTGAAATTCTGTGGTGCCTGCAGAAAGCACAGAAGCTGGCTTGGAACCAAGATAAATTAAATATCTTCATTTTTATCCCCCCAACTCATCTCATTTACATGTAAGCAAATTAAGGCAAGAATCATAGATGGTTTTTTTCAGCTACTGTACAGTCTTCTCCGATGAACAATAACCCCCAACTTCTTCAAGGACTACATATATACAATTGCAAAAATATTTTGTGGGATCCCTCCATAATCCCACCGCACTGCCAAACTTCTCATAGGTATATGCCAGGTTGGTCAGTGCCAGCAGAGTTAAAGGAAAGTCTCACCTCAGTACAACACCCAGCTGCTGTCCAGGAGCATCTCGAGGAATTACAGAGTAACCAAATAATGAGAAAACAAAGGCTGCAGACACATATCTTTTCCCAGACATGGCGACAGCCAACTTAGTCACTTGTCACCCTCTCAGCCAAAGATAATTAGCCCCAGATTATCTTAAATGGTTTAAACAGTGTATCTTTGCTAGCCCAGAAAATTTTGATTTAACTGGGCTAATTGAGCCTGGCCATTCTTTCAGCACAGCTGGGAGCACAATAACTTTCAGCAGATGGCAGTGATGAGCAGGTGGGGTGAGAAACAGGATTATAACTTTTTCTACTGGCACAGGTGGATGAGGAAGAACATATGAATTTACATCTGAAAGACAGACCACGATACTTGAATGAAAAATCAGTACTCTGTACATTCCTGATCTGGACCTCTAATTATAAGTCAGCCACTCATTCTGCGTCCTTGTGAAATAAGATCACCAATGCACCCTAAACTTTTCTCTGTTACACCTACCAGGTGTACCTACAGTGTCAACCAGCATCTCAATCCATGAATTCTTGCTTGTCTTAAAAGTCAAGCACATAATGTATGTACCCGAGAGAAATTTCGGTATTGGTAAACAACATTTATTTTGCTTCCTTCAACAAAGACAGTAAATGTAAGCTTTCAAGCACACAGCACTGAGTGTAGAACACTATAATTAAGAACTATACATTAGAAAGAAAATGATTTTTGTGATCTCTTATTCTCTTTCTTCTGTTACTCAGTTTATATTAGTCTGCTTATTTAACAACCCAATCTCATGGACAATTAAACAATACTCACAGAGGTATACAAATGTCCAACCCAATCAGTTCCACCTTATTAAACTTTTCTTTCATTGTTTTCTTGCATCCTGAATTACACAGTCAATACAGGCTCCTCAACAGGGCCATGCTTCTGAACACATCTTAAAAATAAGCCTTAGACTTGACAGATTTCACTATCAGATTAACTGCATTTGCTCTTTTAAATGTAAAATGAAAGTTGTAGGGGTTTTTTTACAAGAACTTCCAGTCTTTACTTACTTTACTTACTGCAGTGATTTAAAAATGCAGCACTAGAGATTTTGAAATCATTGATGTCGCTTTAGATGATATCAGGGTTTATAGTAACATACAAACTCACGGTTTTGTCAGCATCACTTATAACGGCAAAGTTATTGACTGCACTAATCTTGTTTTCCATATTCCTATTGAAAACAGGTGACACTCATTGTCTCACCAACCATGATGGCAGGACATGCAAGTCAGTCTGAAAGCCATGTCATGATAGCACGACAGTAACATTAGCATTGATTCTTTCCAAAGGTAACAGCAGATAGAGACTAGAGAAGGCAACTTTTGCTTTCCTTGAGGAAAGCAATAATTTCTTTTAGTTTGTGCCATTTCTATGGCAGACACAGACACTTTATCATATATTTATTTTGGCATACTACATTTCTTTTTCTGAATTAAGCATCTAAGAATAAACTACATATACAGCTGAGAATGTTATTTCAAATGAAATACTTTTGGCCATCACTAATAAACAAAACATAACAAAACACAAACAAACAAAAAACACA
Source organism: Pampusana beccarii (assembly GCA_013399365.1). NCBI lineage: Eukaryota > Metazoa > Chordata > Aves > Columbiformes > Columbidae > Pampusana > Pampusana beccarii. The sequence goes on from VWYH01008301.1 coordinate 1,168,381, forward strand.
CCAACAAAAAAAAAATACCAAGGAGCTTCAAAGCTACCTTCTCATTTTACTGTGAGTAAAAGGGAAAAGGGCTGCTTGTTTAAATTAAAATAAAAAATATACTTAATCTTCTGATGTTGCTTATTCTGAGGAGTAGCACCTGAATTTCTGGAATAAAAACCACCCAGCAAAGTGCTGAATTAAGTTCTTAATAACTCATCCTACATTCCTCTCATTTTGTACAGTAGATGAGTGAACTGAAATTTGTCAAAGAAAGGGATAACTCTCATATTTTGTTATAGCAGCATACATCAGTGACAGGTCATGCCTCTTTGCCGTAGAGACCTTTAAGTGATACTAAATGAAACTATTATATACATACCATATTTCAAGTGACTGCCAACATTAATGCATTGTTTCAGTAATAACCATGAATCTACTGTGACATATTTGGGCTATTTCTCTGTGTGGTTATAATAAACTTTTGTCCAAAAGCATTTAAGTCTGTAGCACTCATTATCCTTGTTGTGTGACCTAGAAGGGTCCTTGGCAATCAAAATTCTGACATAGAAGTTCACAGTTCAAATCTGCCTTTCAAGCTGTCCCTTGAGACTACTTGTACTGATCCCAAGACTTTTTCTGACAGCTGTGTTGAGGTTTCCCGATTATGAATTCCCATCTTCTAATCTTTTCACTTGGAAAGGGCAGCTGCAAGTAATGGCAAGTTAATTGCAGCATATGACATAGACTCTAATAAATGCTTTAAAAGATTTGCAATCTGTGCTTAAATAAATAAATAAATAAATAATTGGTGGCAATAATTTCAGTGTAAATCTCCGAGTGCCCAAGAGGTTTAAGTTGCTCCTGAGCACGGCAGAGGAAGAAAAAAATTAAAGTACATTTTATGGCATATAGGTCTCAGTAATTGTCATTGCATGGCACGGTTTTATGTTGCACCAGTGACAACAGAATCATTCCACACATAACCTGGCAGCCAATACATAGTTCACTCAGAAAAGGAGATCGACTCAAACTAATGACGATCTACTATTAATATATTCCAATATTTTCCCTAGCTATATGGCTGCAGAAGTTTGCAATGTCTAAAGCCGAATAGGTTATAAGGTGGGACAATAAGGCAGAACAACAGAAAGATACTTACCTGTATTGACTATAAACAGAAGACATACAAACTAATTGTAGTTATTTGGCACTTGCCATTATTTTCAAGTAAGCTATGACAGCTGTAATACAGACCTGTCAGCAGCTGTCCTACCTCATGATGAGATACATCAGATCTCATAAACTAAGAAAATGAAAGAATAGATCAGTATGTGCATAAAAGTAGAATGGTGCATTCTTTCAGAGAAGGTGACATTCTATTGCCTGCATAAGGACCAGACCAATGGTCCACCAAGGAGCTATTATGACGATCCAGTCTGACTTGATCCGTAGCATACTTGAAAGAATTGCCCCCAGTAGTTTACGTATCAACCGCACCAACATCTATTTAGTGATAGAGAATCTCTGAAATCTTCGAGAAGTTCTATTTCTCTTTATAGGACCTTGCTATACTATTTCCTGCTGTATTAAAGAACTCACATTAAAGAAGGTAATTTTCTCTCTATAGAAGAGATAAACTCTAATGACATCACCTCTTAACCTTCATTCTGCTAACTACATTGAGATCTTCAGTCCCTGTCTGTATAAGCATTTTTATAAACCTCAAACAAATTCTTGTCTCTCTTTTGTTGTTCCCTTTACAATTATGCAGCCAGAGATATTTCTGATACATATTTAAGGAAAGGAGCAAACATGGTAAATAGATTAATGTATTAAAATAAAAGTAATTTGCAATCTCATATATGCTATTTGTATATTCTCTAAATGATTGTAAGCTTTACTGTAGGGCTTCAGGCCTAATATCACAGTTCAGTTACCTGTATACTAAAAGCTCTTTAGGATTTTCTGTTTTAATATCAAACAGCAAAATACATAATGGACATTAGTTTGCTTTTCAATAAGCAAGATAAAAGTTGAGGATAAGGGTAAACTTTTCAGGGCTTAAAGCAGTTTAGTTCTTCAGCAAAATTTATAACTTAAAATTAATACTTGTAATCTCTGCAGCATACTAGCAAGCTATTCAGAAACTTCTGATGTCAACATCAATTGATGTGTAGGTGAACAAACCTACATTACAACCAAAAGCAAAAACACATAAAAATCAGTCAATCTTACTATTGAGACCTCTACAGGTCTCAATGGGAATCCATGCTTCCTTCTGTGACATAAGCAAGAAATATATACTATTTTTTTTCCCCTCAAATCTGTGAAGGGACCGTTTGGTGGAAGCTGAAGTCCTGCTCACACCTCAGTCCTGATACATCATTGCCCTAGAGGTTAAAGTGATACAAGAGGAGCCAAAACCTGCAGTAAATGAGGGCACATTTCCTTGTTCTTGTGCCCAGAAAACAAACTGACCAAGCAAGTTGCTTTATGAGTCTCAGGTAGACTCTTTTTAAACTAGCACAGGCACTAGAGTATAGATCACGTTTCAGTCAGGCCTCGCTTCTCCTCCTTTATACTCAGTATATATATTAAAAAAAAAAAAAAAAAAAGGCAAACTAAGATGAAAAACCCCACCCCAAAACAGAGCAAAAAAAGTGATGTCTTTCAAATGTTGAAATAAAAGACAAGAGAGATGATGATTCAGGAGAACCAGAACCCCTCACTGCCCCAAGAAATGCTACAGAGTTTAATACTTGGAAGTAAGAAGGATTCATAGTGGTAGAGAGTCTACTCAGAGGCTCTCGCCCAGCTCAGCCCCAGTGGCACCAGCATGTCTGTGCTGCACTGGTCCATTTGCAGGTCTGGAGAGATGCTACCAGGAGCCTGGTGAATGCTGCTACTGCTGTTCTGGGACGACTCACAACCCACCGGCACGATTTAATGAGATCTTGTCAAAGATGTATACTGTTCAGAAAACAAACCAAGCTTTTTCATCCTTATTGTGATTTAAAGCTGTTTTTGTAACAATTTTATCTCAGATTTTCAAAACTACTTTCTACCTGAAACTGTTTTGTGTAAAGGATTTTTTTCTATTGGATGATTTAAACAGCATTTTTTAAAAAATAAAATGTTACTCAAGCTTGCAGAGCTGTAGATCTTTAACAGAAAATGGAAATATTTGTATGTATTTATTTAGATTTAAAAATATCTCAAAAGAAGCTTTTCCAAGGATATAAAACACCTCAATATGCCATTAATAATGCAATTAGTCATACCTCCTTTATGGCTCTATGATTTCAAGGGAACAGTATAGAGGCAAAAAAGACTTCAGGACAATAGTGCAGTAACAGAACACCTGTAAATGAGCAACTATTTTTATTAGATAATTAGCAAGTGGAAAAGTAGCACATGCAAGTATTCTAATGGAATAACTCACACTAGCATGTGTTTAAATGGCATTCATAAAATAAGCCAAGAGTACCTGAGGTGTTAAAGCCCTAAAGCTGCATATTTTAGCAAAATAGAAAGAATAAGGCTAATGAGTTAGTTGTATATTATTCTTATATGCTTATAATAATCCCTTAGCTAGCAAGTTTTAATTTTTTTCAAGGTGTTATAAAATTACCAGAATAAGTATTAGTCAGAGGTACTCCTTCAGTTATATCTTCAAATACCAGCAGGACTAATCCTCAGGTAAAATAGCAAAAGCTTAATGCTATCGTATTTAATTTCAAAGGATTTGAACAAAGAAATAATTTCAGATGATTAAATCAGTTCATTTTGAAAGAGAAATTGTAGGGAAAAAATTGCACTTGTTATAAAAGTTTGTTGTATTTCTCATAAATACCCAGGAATATTTCCATAAAATTACAGACATATTAAAGAAATTGGCCTTGCATTCTAGAAGTAATAAGTGAGTTGTTGAACACTACAGATGAGTTTCTTCATACTGACCTTGAACAAGGAGTCATTGTGAAGTACTATCACTGCATTTATACCTTTAGTAGCGTAGGAAAACTATGTCCCTCACACTTCATCATGCATCACTGAACTGTAACAAACTCTGACAGGTATAGAGCATCTCTCTAAATATTATGACACTTTGCTAGTGACAGCTGGAAAAGAAAAGCTGGACACAATCACAGTTCTCACATTTACTGGAAAAGATGAGCTGCCATCCATAGCAACCATATTTCAGGAAACACTAGCTAATAAATTTTAAATATTTTTAAATGTCTAATTTCCTGACATATTGAAAAGCACAAAAAGCATCAGTTACAATTGGAGAGGCTTTTACTGTCAGCAATTAGTCTTTGTGTCTTACGGATAACACTGCCACAGAAACCACTGCTAAAAAAACAGCCAAAACCCTAAAAATCTACAGTATACAATAACCTTGCTCAATTACAAAACAACCCATGCCAAAGGTCACTGCCAAAGCAATAATATTCGCATAATATTTGCATATGAGGAATCAAGCTTGGAACATCAGAAAAGTATTCCAAGACTACACTGTCTGCAAATTGAGTTTTCTCATTAACCATTATTTCTAAAGTAATTTAACTAAATATTTATTTTAAAATCAGAAAATTTCGTTCACGTGCTGCACCTTATATAGATGACAAGTACACAAAGGAGGACTGCACCTTCCCAACAGTACTAACTTTAGTATACAATTCCTTCTTAATTATTTTGATGAGTACGCATTGAACTCAAAAGTATATAATATAGCATTGCAAATTCAAGCACTCTGTTCAAATATACATGCTTTGAGGTATACAACTACCTACTCTTCTGTAGTATAACAGAAGGAGAGTTTAGCTTTGCTACCCAAAGAAATACTTTACTCTGTGGCCAAAATAACATTAAAATCTTAGACATTATAACTTTCTGTGCGGCCAACCAGGTATCTATAATACGAGAGAGAGAGAAAAAGATGAACTCCACATCCTCTTAAAAGCTGCTTTTTTTCTTTCTTGCATAGCAAAATACATGTCATTTCTTTCATAAAGGAGAACGTTTATTTCTGAAAAATATTATAAACCCACAATTTGATTCAGAAACACAAGTTTCAATGCAGCTGTGCAATACGATACGCGATACTTCCAGGAATAAACTAGCACTCTAGAAAAAACCAAATTCTTAATCATTACAAAATGAGAAATGAGCATTCAAAAGGCCTCTATTTACGCTTTTTTTTAAAAAAATAAATGCATTTGTACACTTATAAACACATTATTCAGAAGTGACAGTAATTATGGCTATGCCAATGCTTTAACTGATCTTTGTACCATCAGAAACAGCTTGGTTGTTTAATATTATCAATTAACTCGTATTGTAATATTTATTGCTTTAAACTATTTTGATAAAATCTACATCTCATGTATGTGACTACAAACCTTTTTTCTTTCATCTTATCGAAAACATTGTCCTGTAATTTATAACTATATTGCACTAAACATTTTGCCAAAATGATACCTTTAATGCTTCATTCAAGTTTATTTTATTCAGAAATTTCTCAGGAAAAAAAAAAGGGAGGGGATATCTTTTCCTATATTTTGTGAAATGTTTTGAAAAAAAGAGGAGTTTAACTGCTTCAGTTTTTTCTTTTATTATTATGTATATAAAGGAGATATATTTCCTGAATCTTTCTGGCTCTCTCTCAAAGAAGTTGAAGCTAAACCCTTCAATCACAAATCTGACTTACTGACCTTGCCAAGAATGGGAAACCAGCTCAAATTTCAAGAAAATAATTTTGATTTTATTAGCTTACAAACATTTCCAGCCAGTACACCAGAATATGTTGACAGTACATTTCATACTACTTGCGATACGTGGTGGTTTTACTTATACCTATTTAAAATGCTGATCTGGATGCAGAAAAAGAAAAAATGGGACGGTTCATTTGATGTTCTCAGCCAAAATGATGTCTTAAAGGATATTTGTTGGGAATTCTTCATCTAAGGTTTCCTGAATATCCATTAGATTTTGTCCTTTCTTTTTTTTCCCCCTCTTTTCCCCTTTTTCCATTAAGTCTGCCTTGCTCCTTGGCAAATTAGGTAGGGAGGGAAGTAATAGCAACGTAACAGAGAGACAAATAAATCAAATACACAGTAGAGGCAGCTCACCATTGAATCTTTTCCAAGACCTTTCACTTTCTTTAAGTTAGTAATGCTAAACTGAAAATTCCTAACACAGAGGTTTTGAAACTGTTCGGGATTCATCAAGTTGAACAAACAGAGGTAGCTTAAAGTGAAAAAGAAGTGCAGGGTAGAACAGCAAAAGAGTGGAGAAAGACAGGAGGCAAAAATGTGTAGCACAGAGACCACACAAGGAAACAACAAGGTTCAGTAGACAGCAGTAAGATCTTTACTAAACTTCCTCACTGTATACGCCATTTCATCTAAGACTTACTAGTGGCATATCTCTGTCTTAATCTGTAAAATGATATGATACCTACCCACTGCTGTAGAGTGCTTCGAGTCTTACAGTTTAAAAGTTCCTAAAGGAACATTAATCATTGAGTCAACAGGAGATGACGAGCTATACACCAGACAGTTAAAACCCCCTAATTTTCAATTGCCAATTTATCTTCTCTATCTGGACTAAACACTAAATGAAGAAGTTACAAACGTGTTGACTGAATTCCTAATAATTCAACAAACAGCAGTAGAACATCAACGGAGCTGAATTTTTTCAGACTCCATATGATAAATCTATGTGCTTGACTGCTTGGTCTGTAACAATGCTCTTGGCAATTAGAAGACTACACTCTTTAAGCAGATGGAACAGAGCTTAATGATACTTGAAACTACCATATTAAAGGCGTTTTTACGGTGACCACTTCTTTTTCTTCACTTAGTGCAGTGGAAATAGAGTTTGACAGAGATAACAGGTGATCTGAGGTTCATTTGAAAGCTGCAGTTAGTATTGTGTGTTCTTGGTTTTCACTTCTGAATGATTCTCGTGGACAAGAGGTCTTCAGAACAGGAGAAAATCTGGGTCATAAATGAATTTAGAATTCTATCATGGCAAAGAAAAAAATAAGATGGTTTCATTTTCTTCTGAGGTTTCTAAAAAATCCAACCTCTTAAAATTCACATCACTGTGTACTGAAACTTTTCTAAAAGGCGAGATCTGTATGACATTAAAGCTACGCTTGATACTACCCCTATAGTTAATGGTCTGTTAGATACTCTTTTATGTCCCTATTTCAGAGGGTTTATAACTTCAGGACAAAATTTTTTGCAATCTGAACCTAAGCATATAGGACAGCAGTCCAGAAAGAATTTTATTAGGCACATACTCAAACCTTCTGTAAAACAAATTTTAACTAAAGACTTCTTTTTGTGCTCTTTGCTAAAAGCAAATATTAAAAAGATGGTTTGGGCACCCATCTATAATATTTTTTTCACAGTAAAATGATTTTTAAAATAGAAAATGACACTGTAGAATAAAAAAGAAACAGTGTTTTTGCTACAAAGAACCCAGTATGTATTGGTATCTATTATTACTACTTAGTTAAATATTACAGCAGCGATGAAAACTACAAAACAGAAGTACAGTTCATATCCAGCCTGGGACATCTGCCCCTAGTTTGGGAGCTGCACATAAGCCCAGGATCTGGTCCTTCCTGAGCTAGGCTGTAGGTAACACCTGTGCCTGGCCTTGTACCTTGCAGAGCCTGACCTTGGCCTGCTGGCATGGCTTCACCCGTCACTGCAGGCTTCTCTGGCCCTTGCTGTTTGGTGGCTCAGCCTGATGGTGGCCACCAGCCCTATTGTGCTGCTCTTGTGCTGGTACCAGTACCATGTACATCATCCTCATCCCCCAGATCACCTTTCCCTGATGGACAGTCCACTACTGCTGCTGCTCCCTGATACCTCAACAGATTTACTATTGCAAGATGAAAAGACATTTCTTCTTGAGAATAAAACCAGTTTAACCCATATTACTCAGACTTTGGTGATGTTTCCTCATTAAGACAGCAATCCTTAAATATGAATGCAAATACCTAACCAGAGCTACTGAAACCAACAGAATTACCAATGTTATATACGTTTACATGTGTCTGCATGACCGAGAAATAAATTCTTGGGACAGACTGAAAAACTTTTCTACAATATAAACTGAACTTCTGTTTACAACAGTAGAACGTATATTGTTACATTAATACAGTTTTGCTAGTTCTTGCTAAAAAAAAAAAAAAGGTTGATCTTCCCAAATAAATATTTAAACAAATATGATCACCACCATTGAACAAATATATAAAGCATTTGCTTGTAAACCTCTACGTCATGCTGGAAAGCGTAACTTTTTTTAAAATGTGTCTGCAATTAGAAATATTTATGAAACAACCTGATCTTTTGAGTCACATAATGCAAGTGTAAACACTAATAAGATCTATGGAGTTCAACCTACATAAACAGCTAGTTGATGTACCCACCATTATTTCAAAGAGTGCTTATTTTAATTGGATGGAATTTAGTGCTCCCTAAGGTTATGGAGTGGGCACAGGCTGGTCTTCTGAACATAAGTTTCAGTGGGTCACAAGGATCTTTTTTTGCTTTACTACAGAACAATAAGTCTAAAACATATTTATATTTTCTTGAACTGAAGCCTGAGAATGCTCCAAGCCTCTACTAAACATTTTTTCATCACACACACAGAACTACATCTCTGGAAACAATAACAGCAGCTATTACTGTCATCCCTGTGGCTTAGAAGCTGGGAGCCCTCCAGTGGGAGGACCAGAGTTCTCCCAGTTTTGCTACTGACTGCTATTGATTACTCTGTCAGCTTAGAGCCCCTAATATTGAAGAGATCTGATTTCTCCTACCTTACAAAAAAGAAAGTTCTGGTTGCACAGTATTCACTTCTGGCAATGCTAGGATTACAGCCTCAACTTACAGTACAGCAGGCCAAGTTTTATTCACTCAGCCACTCAGAAGGAACATTCCTCATTTATGAAATTGTATCTAAGGCACTTGGATCACTGTACAGATAGTTCTCTTTTTCTACTAGTCAGAGTCTTCCTACACAATGCAAGGAAAGACATATTAATGTAGATGCAAAATCAGAAGAAAAAAAAAGTAAAACAGGTTGTTCAGTTAAATGTGCATTTAGGAAGTCCCAGAGATGCTGATTTGGCACTTATTTTTGTGTAGGTTGTTAATTTTAAGCTGACAAGCAGCATTGAAACTTCAAGTGGCAAACATTTGCAAAGCAGTATTTCTTTGTGTAGGTTTAATGGGTATCTTATGCTTTGCTTTGCCATCTTTTGGAGACCTGAGCCCCACTTCAGGAAAACGGAATTAATCATGTATCCATTTAGACCTCAGCATAAACTGTTAATGATTCAATCAGGCTAGTGCATAAAGCTTCCGTTCTTTCTCTTTCACTTACATTCCATCCCTCTAACTTGTCCTTCTTCACGTAAAAAAAACCCAACTAACCTGTAGCTCTTTTCTTTCCCACACAAAGATTTTTAAATACTTCCTTGTTAATAAACATATTGTTCATTATGCTCAACTGAACATCCCTTTCAAGTATTTTCAAAGAAGTGGAATGCACATTAGAAACTATGAAATTATCAATTTCTATAGATACAATATAAATCTGAACACTTCTGGGTACAAAACAAAGCTTTTGGATTCTTTATTCCTATGTCATAAAGTCCTACCTTACTTACGCAGATATATAAAAATATCTCTTGCTTGTAATCCCCAGAGAAACAGAAGTGGAAAAAAGGGAGATGAAAGATACGCTAACAGATTTTTTTTTTTTTTCCCCCAGTTCTCTCATATCCCCTACAGCTTCATCACTCTTAAGCCTTTCTCACATCCACAGGCCTTCCAACGCTTCTAGATGCCCACCTGATAAAGCCCCGCACATAACCCTGGGCCCCCCTGTGTGCCCCGCACACCTCCCAGGAAAACTTCTCATCCCTCCCACGTTCCTCAGCACTTGAGCTGGGTAAATGACCCGGACCACAGCCAACGTGTGGTTGTGTTGGGTGGCTGGTGGTGGGGGTCATGCTGATGGTTTGCTTGGGTAACACATGTCCCCTAACTGAGGGGTTGGTTGGGGCACAGAAACAGCTAAATTCTCAGCTCTCTTGGCTTTGCTCTCACAAATCTGGGCTTCCTTCCTCTGAACAGTTGTCAGTTTTCATGAGACTTGGGAGAAATTGAGGACTTTTGGACATTGTACCTAAGTAATCCAGTTGCAGTTGGCAACTGGGTTCAGAAATTATTACTGACATTCAGCAGACAGAGCATTTGCACAAGTGTATTTTTCAGGCCGCTAAGCTAAAATGTGATATTGGAAGCTCTGGAACTGTTTTAAAGGAAGGAAAATGAGCACGGTTATGAACTGTGGTGGTTTTCAATATTGTGACAATGAAACTAAGTGCCAGTTTTCTGTCTTTGTATTGCACTCAAAACTGCTCAGCTGAAAAGTGAACTTAGCAGTGGATGGCAAGCTGCTGTAATAGAAGCCTCACACTGTGCAAAAACTGTTGTTACTTTTTTGATGTTTCAGTTGTCTATCCAAATAAAATCATCCGGTGTGAATGTGCACGAGGAAGCATATGGTATGTAAATAAATAGCAGGAGGCTTATGCTAAGCAAACTTCTACTTTCTCTCTTCCAACCTTTCTTCCTTTCTTTCCAAGTTGACCTTAAACATACTTGGAAGGAAAAAGTGTTTCTCAACTATGTGTTTATACATTAAAAGAAACGATAAGGTCTAGTCCAGTGAGGCCAAGATCTCAATTGTTTTGACAAGTGATAGTTAACATAAGTAATACTTCCAGCCCCCTCAGCTCCATGTATCTTTTCCTAGGATGTAGATGACAGGAATGTGTTTAATTAAATGAGGAGAGACAAAAGAAGGCATACAACACTGTAGGATTACAAGATCTCTCAGAGAATCCTTTCTTTGCTATCTCCTTCTGATAGCTAGCAGACAGGGAAAAATTTAGACTTATGGATTCTTTTCATCTACACAACTGACTGACAGCCAGGAAACTACACAGGACTGAGAGGCTCTCTTAACTCTTTTCAGTCAGCTGAAGGAGAAAAAGAGCTAAAACAGTTTCACCAACTCTTCTGTGATCATTCTTCGGTGCACGAAGACCATAAGTGATCCCAGTTCAGCAAAGCATATCTGTATCTTTATTTGCATGTTTAAGTTCTATGCATGGACTAGAGTTACTGAGAAAGATTATTCCCGTCCTTCATGTGCCACGAAGTATTAGTGCTGAAGTAAGCTCAGCAGTGATATGACTGAGTGTTCAATGACTCAGAGAGACCTGAGATCTGTATTTGACTGCCTACTATACTGTACCCTTCAGGGAGTTCGTTCTATTACCATTTTCATTAGGCAGTGTGGTGGTTGATATATATATGTCAACTGTAGGTACCTTAACAGTGATGCCTCATATTTCATATATGATATTGCTCCAAGCTCAAAAGCTTTACAGGTTTGAGCTGAAGTAAAACATAATATTTTGCATTATCCCAATTGCAAATCTGAGCCAGGGTAAGAAGTACTACATAGTACTACATTATGTCACTCTGTGGATGAGAGGGTCAATGCCGAATTAGCCTCTTGCTGCTCTGTCCTCTAAAAAAAAAGGAGGAGAGAGACTGTGTTCTGGGATGGTGAGCGGAAGGTGCCCTCAGAGAGCCAAGCCTCCTGCCACCCGGGCAGAGTCTGGTACCAAATCTACTGACGGTGCCTCACACACCCTCACCCCTCATTTGGCAGCAGGTACCCTCAGGCTTCCCAGGGCTCTGAATGGGTACAGTGAGCAGCAGGAATTCTGCCATGCAGCTGATTGTTAGCTCAGACATAAATCTCTATGTTAAAGATATTTAACACCAGTATCTAAAAAAAATCTGTACCTTTCTGAATCTCCCAATTATTTAATTTTGGAGACTACGACTTAAAATCAGCCTTTCTTATCAGGAAAGTGCCAAATACTGATATTAACACATGTTCACTAGCTCATCAGGTGGACTTTTTTTTTTTTTTTTTAAGGAAGATATTTTGCTTTTCTCAGTGTTCAGCCTTTCCTATAAGTCTAAAGGGATACATATAGACAAATAAACCAAATCAAAACAAACACAAAACAGAAATAAAAAGAAAAAACTAGTAGTACATCTGATTACAAGTCATTTCATTAGACTTTACAAATGAAGATGGGTAAATCACCTCTGCAGCCATTACAGAATAGTTTGAAAGAACAGCTGAGGGTATAGCTCATCCAAGTAACACAGACAGTTAGCTTTGAAGTTAATAACCAAATTTTTCAAAACGCTATAGGTCAGCAGTATGGAAATGAAGTGAGCTGAAATAGATAGCTGATATTTAGGTAAATATTTTGGTAGCAACCTTTAACGAACATCACAAGGCAGCAGCTCTTTGAAGAGTCTGCTTGTCTCCTCTATCTTAGTGTAGGATTTGAAAAGGAAAAAGGAAGAGATAAGGCTTTAACAACATTCTGCACAAAGGAAGAATTCACTCCCACTTTCTAACTTACTAATAACTTGGAGTGTCAAAACTAGAAAAACAGTAAGTTTTATCTGAGTAAATAACCTCAGGGCAGGAATAAACATTTTCTAGAAGTCCGAGAACTTAATGAGCTACTGATTTACTCATGCTGACAGATTTTTTTTTACATGTAATGATAAGAAAATGGGGTCTTAGGTGTCCACAAAGGATGGTGTTTAATCACGTCATTGCACTTCCTAGTCTGAGCCACCTGAGAATGCACACGTATGCATTCAAGCTTCCAAAACCCAGACAGTTCTTCATCTACTCAATCTTCTCAATACAAGCAATACACTACAAGATAACTGTGTTCTATATTAATTATGTGAATTAGAAATCTATCAGTAAATTCTTGAAATAATTTAGTGTATGAGAAACAAGATGAATTAGTTCAAGAAAATGTGAATCATAAATGTCACCTCTGGAAAAACACTGACTAATCTAATGTTTCTACTCAAGCCAGAAAAGATCCTGCTTAGGTTTACATCTTGGTGATTCATTTTGTAGAAGGAAAAATAATTGATTCTGCTCTTTCACAGAAATGCAGTATGTGCAGTGTCATCAGTACGTCAACAATTTACATTTGTTTTACTGCACAAAGGAGTTTCAAATCAATTTCAAAGGCTGTACATTTGAAAAGCAGCCAGCTGGTTATTCAGAACTTTGAATGTGGTTGCCTTTATGTTACGAAGCAAGTAGATAAGACAACAGAACATAAAGGAAATTTGCAGCAGTTAATTAGCAAACGCTATTGTCCTGCTAAACAAAAATTATTTCCACATAATTGGATACCATTCACCTTAACAGACCCTCTTCATGATACTTCTTTCATTAAAAAGTCTACATATTTCTGTACCCTTTTTAAGATATTTGTTTGCTGAAAATCTGGCTTTTAGATGGCTATATGAATGTGTCATGATGGGCAACATAAGGCAATAAAATTCTTATTTTCTTTCAAATGCTGTAATAAGGCATTTGCTCAAGCCTGGCAAAAGATTCAAATATGTTTTATACTACAAGACATGCTTATGGTAAAGCAGAGCTTAATGAAAAGAAAACCATTCGGTCTCAAATCAGTAGACCCATGTCAGCATGGGGCTACACTGAAACTGATGTGTCCCTTACTGCAGCTGTCTGATCTCCAGCTTTCATGATCACTTACTTACTGCCAGCTCTGAATAATGCAGGACATTTTTGTTAATTCCTTTGAAAATCCCACCCGGGTAAGGATGCTGCCAAGGAGCAAGCAGGCATACAATATGAGGGAAAGAAAAACAATCCAAAGATCTACTAGAATTATATTTCTGTTCGTACTGCTCTTCATTCACTGTAACTGACCCATGCTTTGACTACCATGTGCATCAAACAGCAGCGATATGTCCGAGGGCTATTCCAGGCTGGCTTTGAATCAATTGGAGGTTTCATCTTCAGTCACTTATGTGCCTGTACATTTTTCAATGTGACAAACAGCGTGTAGGATCTCAATCAGAATAATATAGAGGAAACTTCAAGCAAGTATAGGTTTTTAAAGCTGCCCTTGCATTTATTTTTCATCTTTTGCATTGCATTCAGCTTCCACTGTCTCCTATTCTTTGAGTTATCCCATCTCCCATAGTCCAAGGACAAACAGCACGTTCCTTCTAGTCAAGAGAGGAACAGATTTCTCCAATTATTTTCTCAGTGACACTGCATATGAAAACCCATCCACCTGCACAGCTGAAGAATTCACTTTCTGAAGGCAGAAGTACTATTAATACAAGGGGACAGGTTTCTGGCCTAATCTGAAATTTGAACACCTGAGTTCAGATCTCACATCGGAAGGCCTGGTGTGTGTCTTCGTGATACTGAGGCTGAAGAGCTGCTGTGGCTAACAGGGATGTGGAGCTACTCACAAATCTGTTTTATCAGCTGCATCTTCATAAGAGACAAGTTTTATTGCTTGGATATGCTGATACATGTATATAAAAACCTCAAGAATGAAGCCAATAAACATTGTGCTTTGCTAATCACGCATAAAATAATTCATAAAGCAAGCCACAAGGCTGTAAAACTTGATCTCTACTGCTGTCCTTTACTCAGACAGCACCTCATCCCAAAATCTGGCTTGAACTGGATTTTGAGTTTTGTTGCTTTTGAAGAACCTTTGGAAGACTCATATAAACGCAGAATGAAGCAACTTTTTCCTAATACATCAAGCTAATTTGAGCATGGTGAGGGCAATACTGTGCCATACTCTAGGATGCTCACGTTGGTTATAATGTATAGTCATGCTACACATAGTCCATATGTATAGGCATTTGGCCTCTTAGACCTGTCAGAGTAGCTGTGATGAGATGAGGCATTCACCGGTTTCTAAACCTGTTCTCAGATGGGCTACCAGGCAGCTGCTGTCTCAAAAATCTGTACTCGCAATTTGCTTCCTTTCATGCTTCATGAGGAGTGGAACATGACAGGTATCACAAAAGACCTCACCATACAACTAATAAACCAGTCTAGTCCAAATCTAGATCAAATCCATAGGGAGGGTTCCACTGCAGAGGCTGAGAACTAATTTCTCAAGAAAGTTGATGAACATGAAATATTTTCTATCTAGGTCCTGAAAAAGAAGTCCAATGTCATGTTAAACCACGTTCACATAAAACAAGAATGTTTGTCAGACTTTTCATTAATGTGTCCTTTCTAGACTTCAAAAAGTATCTGAGAGTCAAAACTGAAGCAATTTTTCTGAGGCTGATCTAAGATTGACTGTTAGATGTTATTGTCCTCCTTTTTATCGTTATTTTTAATACAGTTTCCAACACTTGTGTCTAATTTTTACCTTACTTATTTCCCTCTATATTTTCTCTTGTATTATCTAGCCAACTTGCTTCTTCCTTTATGTTTCTTCTAATGTGCAAGATTTAAACTTTCACAGTTCGGCTGAATGACAAAGGAGGAACTGAGTCAACAGCAATAATAAAAACAAGGCTAAAGAACAGGAGGTTTCCAAGGCATTCAAGATTTCAAATTGTATTCAAAGGAATACAATCAAATATAATCAGATGAAACTAATGTAAAATTACTATTATGCAGTGTAAATACTATTAATAACTGTTATCAAGTTATTGCAATAATATGAACATGCATCACAGAAACCTTCTCACATATGAACTTTTTCGTAAAATTTGGGTTAGTAAGCTTTATTACTGTTCCCTTTGTATCTGAAGTCCATGAAATTTCAAATAATATAAGAAAACTATTTGTCACTTTTATAGGAAAAAAAAAAAAGAAAAATCTGACAACAGGAAAATGCACATGTGGGCACACACACTTTCATACACACAGGTTTACACAAGTGGCTTGGAAAGCGGCATGCCCTGTGTAAAGCAACTATCTCAGCAAAGCCTTGCTTAGGTTCTAGATACTAAAGTTCACATTGATGACTGCTATCGCTACTATTAAAAGTAAGTAGATGCAAGCTGGTAAGAACACGAAGTGGCAAAAAAAACCACTAGCTACCCATATCCTTACTGATCTGGGATTAAGTTATTAAACAAATGGGTGTTTTTAAGATAAAAATATGAACTTTCCAACTCCTGTGAGGTGATGAGCGACATGTACTAGCCCTGAATTTGAAGGTGAGGTACAAACTGCAAAAGTTAAAAATGAGGAAATGAAAAAAAAACCCCAAATTTCTCCAAACCAAAATTCTGTTTAGCTCCCTTAAAAATCTATTGATGCATAATATAACAGAAAATCTTTATTCCATCTAAAATGACACAGGTATTAATGCTTTTAATGGTTTTTCAGCCAGGTTGCTTCATAAAACAAAGAAATACATTGTGTTTGATCTTAGAAGCTGAAGAAATTTCAGAAGAATTTTTTTTAATATATTTGCAGTAATCTAGTAATTTTAAATACTTCACCATTAATAGATTAACAAACATATAAAATCAATCCTTACTTCCATGACAGGAAAAAAACCTGTTGCTTGCATAATTGCTGTAGAAACAGCGGCTGTCCTAATAGCACCACTGAGGTTGTAGGAATATAGCACATTCAGAAACAAAGAAAACGCTGTAAAAAATGGATCATTTCCATTCTTTCGTTAGCACAGTGTTACAAAACTATGATGTCAATCTCCATTATGCACAGAGTTTTTAGGAGAACAATATGTTAAAAGTAAAGAAACATAAGCATAGAAATTGAAGAATTCAAACTGAGGACAAATAGCAAAAGGTCTGCATGAAAACAGGCAAAACCTCAGAGATCTTAGGGCTAGAATAATGAGGTGGAGGAAAAGCACAAACTGAAAGTACAGGCCTGATTGAGACCATGATAAGCTCCGAGTGAGTCTGATGATACAAGCTTGTTTAACACGAAGAACAGAAGTGCAATTCATACGCCTGAATAAGCTGGCTAATCTTGTTAGGATATGCATTCATGTAAAATTAGTCTCTGCATCTCTGTCTGAAAGAAGCACTTAGACCTTTTTAATTTTTATAGCCTATGGCAGTAAACGATTGTAATCACTTAACAATCAGACTCTTTGCAATTCAGATCTGTTCTTGAGGCTGCTGCAGTCCACACTTCCAACCCAACAATGGTCAAACTGAACTCATTTGTTTTGACTCCCTGTGTGCTATGTTTCACATTATCGGAATACATTTCTGTGTTAAAGTTTCCTGACAGAGATCTAACACACACATTGTGTCAGCTACAATTCTGTCCAGTGCGTAAAAAAGCTTGATAAACTGTGGCAACATAGACAGCCTGCTGCCTGAAGTAGCAACATGATCACATAATTATTGACCACGTTCTCTTGACCTTTCTATTGCTAGTTCAGGGCCTTGTCTTATGATTATTCGATGATTCGGTTATAAAAGGCTTCAGTACAAATTACACATTTTAAATAAAAACATTTATTCAAGAGCAGAGTGTGTCACAGTAACTTAAAATAAAATCTGACTGGGGAATCTAAGTGTTTATTATCACAGTAGCTATGCTGCCGGGCTTTTGTAGGTTATCTGGCCCATGAGATTTCAGCAATGGGATGGGAAAAAAAGGAAGCAGCTGAGTAAGCAAAATCTACCTTAAGCTTTCTGAGAAACTTAAAGCTAACCATAGCAAAACAAACTAAAACCTTGCAAATTTTTATTGAACTAGGTTACTTTGCATGCTTGCAAGACATTAAGTAAATTTTACTTGCCATTAGAACAGATAATATTTCCTAACAGGAGTAAAACAAATTATAAATAGAAATCTGTATTAATCCAAGTGTTATAAGCACTCTTTTGTATGCTCGCTGTGGACACCAAGATACAGATAATTAGGATGTGCAGGTTGATGTTGCTACTAATTTTAAAAAGGAGGATGATACAATGTACATTCCCACTAATGTTTCAGAGGGATAAAACTTTTTAAACTGATATACAGTAATATATATACACACATATATACGCACACACAAATACATATACATACAACTGCTATACGATCTCTTTACTAAACAAAAAGAGGGCCAGGCAGGTGTGTCCCAAAACGTGGGCCTCACTGGAAACCCAAGACAATCTATGTCCACAGAAGTTGATGAAGGGATTCCTCAATGAATCAGTGAGAGAAGTCAATATTCCAACACAACAGAAATACATGAATTGTTCACGGAATATCTGTACTTCCTTCATCTACCCCCACTGTACTGAACCATGCTTCTTTATCCTCTACCACACTTGTGTATGAACCATTTCTGTCAACTTGTCCCAATACCGCTCAACTATTATCTTAAAGATCTGGTCAGGAAGAAGTAACACAAATTTAATCTCCCTTAAATCCAAATGAACCACCACAGCTACATTACATTTTCCATGTGCAACAGTTCCATTTGGTGGCTGTCTTTGGTCTGCTCTTGAACTTTTGACTCTTTTCCACTGTTTGTTGAGGAAAATTTTAACAAATGTAAAATTGCTGCAGTGAGAGAGGAAGAGAGAATAAAACTGAAGCTCCAAACATTTAGGAAAATCTGACTGCATGGCAAATGGATGTATGATCAATAACAGAGAAAGAGAGAGAAACACATTATACAAACACATAGAGAAATATTCCAGATGTCAGCAACACTAAGCCTCAGACGTCAGATAACAAATGCAAGAGTACGCTCTCGCTTTGATGTTCAGCTGTACTTTGGGCTGAAGGTTGTTACTATTTTCTTTTTAGCAAATAATATTTGTTAATACAAATTTGAATACTGTGTTGTTTCCTATGGTGTTTTGCTAGTGACACAGAAAGTTACCTAAGTTAAAATTGGATTTTTTCCTCACAAGTTTTTATTCCTAAAGGTAAAATTGACTTGAATGTGGCATAATTTTACATTTGCATACTTCATATTTCTGAAGTATATATTATTTACAAGGCTTGTATTTCATTTAGATATCTCTTCCAAAATTTTTCTTGTGTAGGTTATAATGTGTTTTAGCTAGAAAAGGAAATGAATCAGTACATCATCATTACAATATTTTATGGAAGTAGAATTAAATAGACCAAAAAAAAGCAAAAAAAGTTTCTCAGAAAATGCAAAGCTATTAAATCAGATGAATATTAAAAAAGAACAAGTGAAAATAACAAAAAGCATTGTACAATATTTTAATAACAGAGCCTGATGAATTTACACACCAACATAAATGTTCAAAAATGTATTATGCCCGTTTACTCAGCAGTTTGATTTAATTTCAGATTCCTTCTGATCTTTCAGAGAAATAAGGAATGTCCCAGATGAATAAGCAAAAGGATGTCCTAGAACCTTGATGTATGCAAGGAAATCACAGCAGCAAGTTGAACTATCTGTGATGGCTTTGATGCTGACAATGCCTTTGAGCAAAGGACTATCGAGACCACCAAGGAAATGCAGACTAAGACCAATTCACAGCATTTGAAACCCCAAAGTAAACCAGATTATAATGTCTCTACTATGATGAGATGAAATTTTTAGCATGCATTTCCATTAAAAGCAGACTAAGAATTTTTGTTTATACTAATGGAAAGTACAGCAGTTAAAGCACAAAAGAGTCCGCCCCATTCCAAGTCCTATCTACTTATTTCAAGTGAAAAAGCTATTAACACAGAAGTCATTGCCATGCATGTTGTGAGATGGACAGTAAAGATCTACGAACAAGGTCTAGGTTGTTTTCATTTTCAGGAATATATATTCTACCAAAAGCCACTATAAGCTGCATGATTAAGACCTTGGTACTTGGGCAGAGTAAAAGGTGTAACACATAGATTAAATTAAAGCAGAACTAATGAAGCTTTGATTCTTAAAGATTTATGAGTTTTGTCCCCTGATTCTTTGCCTTCCTTTGGTCATAAGGATACCAGATTCCTCAGGGTTCCCTGTGTCTGTCCTGCTGCGCTTAGGGACCAGTTACTACATCTATGCACAGAGCAGTTTGTTGGCTACTGACAAACACAACACGTGTAGGTGCACTGGCCCCTCCCTCAATGAAAGAACTAGGATGCGTCTCTGTCCTTTATCCGTCCATTGATTTTCCTGACATTTGCTGAAGTTAATTATCTTTCCAAATTCTCCGGTTTTGTCCAGTAAGTGTGACATTCACCAAAGGATAAGCAATTCTAGGAGGACAGAGAAAAATCACACAGTCTCTATTTCCTTATGCAAAAATTTGCGAGAAGGTTCTCTGAAGTCATACATTAGACAATATTCCTTGAAGCAGCCCTAGGTCCCCTCTCAGTTCAGCAGTGATATTCCAGAGTTGGTCATTCAGAGTGCCAGGAAAGCCCACAAAGTTTGAGCCTTGGCCCTGGCAGCCTGTGCAATGCTACCAGCTCACGTCTGCAGAACAGCAAAGGTCTGAACCGACAGTTCCCGACTCCTACCACCCCTGGGCTGCACGAAGCTACAAAACAGCTGGAACAGTGCACCGGTACATAAAAGCCTCTTGGCACAAATCAGATGTTTTGTGCAAAAAAGACCACCTTTTGGCTCTAATTATGAATGGAAATGTCTTCTGCTTGTATCTCTGCTACATGCATATTCTACAGAAGATCTATGGAAATCACAGAATGGAAACCTTTAATTTATTGCCAAGTACGTCTGATGTTAACATCTGATGTTTAACACGTGAAACACATTCATCCAGCAATTTGTGTTCTAATCTCACTGGCATTTGTTGCTCAAAAGGGTAGAATCTCCAGATTTTGCTTTAACCATAAGAAACACCATATCCTAGACTTTCTGCCACCAGCATTCTTCTGCCTGTCTGGATTTATCAAAGAATGCAAGCTGGTAGCAATATTCCACATATGTTCACTTTGTATAATCCTCAAAAAAACCAAAGTAGCTGAGATGTGCAAACAAAGCAAATATAATCCTTGCATAGACCATTTGCAATATTTCCTCTTTGTGGGTAGTAGGAGGAAACACGGGCTTTGCTTACAGAATTTTTACAATCTTCAGTACAATTTTAATCAAAATCTTATACTTCTTGTATATATAAAGCATGTTTCTGATCATCACAACTACAGAAAATAACAAAAGCAATATTCCCAGCACAAGATATACAGATATACAGTGATATACTAATCCTCAGTTTTTCTCAACCTGAGACAACAGAATTCAAGCATAAGCTGACATAGTGTGTATATAAATCTCTATACTATAGGTTTCTAAAAAGAAGAGGTACTACAAGAACTGTGTTAAAACACATGACATGCACTATCCATAAATGAAAGGCAATTATTTATGTCTATCAAATTACTAATGAAAAAATAAATAAATTTCAGAACCATTCTGGTGCAATTAGGGATACCTGGTACAGCCACTAAAAGAACAGGGGCAGCACAGAGACAGCCACACAGGCATATGCCAGCTGGGGAGGGGCACGGGAAAGGTGAAAGTGCACCTGTGTGAGCATGAAAGAATTGGCAAGGTACCCTGGCTGTGAGAGAAATAATCTGATTCCTGCAAAATACAATTGCATAGGTTTGCTTTACATAACATCGAGCAAAAAATGGTAGCTGCCTCTCTAAGAATTCAAATGGTGCATAAAACATAACTTTCCATGCGCAAATAGTGAAAATGGGTATTTAGCTATGAGTACACAAAATTTATCAACAAGTTTTCAACTAAAATACATTGGAAAAAATGCCCCTTTGTGTAATATATGAAATGTGAATCACGAGCCTGGAAAAAAAAAAATCAAAGCAACATCACTGAAAATAATAACCATTTTATCCCAACAGATGGTCAGGTGGCAATATAATGCGTTGTTAACTTCGTAGCAAGGGCATAAAACGTTTTTGCCTTTTTAATCACCTGAAAAACCAACCCTTCCCCACAAACCCAAAATCTATGAGCTATTTGTGTATCGGTCCTCATCTACTGGGTAGAACTGTTGTTATTCACACATCTCTTATTAAGGTACATTTTGTGAAATTTAGATGATGGCATTTCATTCAGCCACAATAAAGGTATGGAGAGTACTGTAACAGTTACTGTCCTGCCTAACAATGAAAAATGCCATCATTTGCAATGATGTCAGTGTTCTGTTCTTACAGTGTTGTTATCTAAAGTATGTCTGGTATGGATGTGAAAGGTGATGAGGACACCAGTCCAGATAACGGGACAGAATCCAACTCTCACTGAAGTCACCAGGACCTCAGAAATTGATTGTAATCAATTTCTGATCAAAAGTACTATACATAATCCTCTGCGCTACAAAAAATTCAAATAAACTTGGTACAGTTGTGGGCAACTGTTAAAAGAAACTGAATACAGGGATGTGAACACTGATTGCAAAGCAAATTCACTGGGAACTGCGGCTAAGTATTTCTCCTGCCTTTCACATATCCCATTTTAAGAGTAAACAGGTCCCTAGTTTTCAGTGACGTCAAGCTTGGAAGGTTTAAAAATTGTGTATCCAAAACCGTTCATTTTAAGAGATACAACCCAAAATATTATCTGACACTGATTAAGTCTGTTTCTCTATACTAAAAGAAAAATGTCAATTAGTACTGAATAGAAAATGTTAAATATCTCAAGATATCTGAAAGTTGTGAAATATGTGACAAATATGCATAGATTTAATTCTAAAGGTTTAAAATCAGAACAAACACATGTCAAAAGCAATACAGAACAGCACAAAATATTGCTTCAGGTACTAAAATGTCTGCTACACTGGTAACTTTCATTTACCTTCTTTTAAAAAATGACATGCTGTGCAAAACAAAGAAAAAAAAGAAAACCAACAAAAAGAGATCTGCAAGGTGCATTGTAGAAACATTCTGTACTTCTGCATCACCAGATAAAAGTTCTAAAAGACACAAAATATCCCAACAACCTAAAGCAAGACCAGTGATCATTGTTGTCTGTTTCCTTTGTGTAACCTACAATAAAAATCAACATATAAAGACTGGGAATCATAAAAATTACATAAAATAGATAAGGTATATATGGCTATAGTTGTAAAATTAAACACTTTAACTATTAAGACTTTTCAGACTTTGTTAGTTATACTGATGAAAACAATTATTCTACAGTGGTACAATTTGCCACAGAACTTACACCCCTGACATAAAGTTGTGTTCCAGACCCATACTCCCAAAATTAGTTTTAAAAAAAGGATAAGAAAATACACAGAAGACGAAAAAAATATTAATAAAGTAGCAAATGGCAACTTCAAAACCTAATTTGAAGGGGGAGCTAACTCTCTCTTAAGCCATCAAATATTTATTGGATAAAATATGCAGTGAAATGGAATCAACCTTGATGCTAAATTCAGAATACAACCTGGGTTTGGATATTAATACTCTCTTCCAAGAAAAACAAATGAGCATATGGAACAGAGAAAGTTCTAAGGATAAGGGTGTAAAAGAGCAAACCTTGCAGTTCCCAATTTACCATGTCACCTAACGCAGCCAACTAATATCCCCAAGAACCAAAATCTTTCAGTAGTTCCTATCACAGAGGCAGAAGCTGAAAGTTGCATGAGTATTGATATTGTTTGCAGCCTTTCAGCACACTCCTTTTGAGATGTCTTTTTTTTAGAGGGCAAAGGGCTTATTTTGTGGGGTTTTTGACATATGGAATACCCATATATGTACATACAGACAGAGATAAAAGAGTAAGCAATTATGATGAGAAACCTGCATCACATATTACTCCCAGTTTATGCTACTTGCTATAATGCAGGGAATTCTGTAATTTTAGGAATCTCAATCAAGTTTCGGGCCTCCGTGGAGAGGCAATGCGAGCCTCCCGCCAGCCTCAGCTGGTCCTTCACTTTTGCAAATGCACTTTTTCTATGAGTAGGACAGTCTCTGAGACACTGCAATGGCCCATACATTTATACATTCAAGTGGCTTGAGCTGCAGAAGCAAATAACTGTGGAAAAAAATACGTAGGTAATGACCTATAAATTCATCCTTAACATCAAACAACATGATGGAAAGAGAGCTTTCTGCATTTTCTCCTTCACCTGTACTCCTCCAGAAAAATGCACTGACTTGAAAGAAACAATCTTAACTTGCTAGCTGTGTTGGAAATTCATGTTAATAGAACACAAGTTGTTTTTTCTTATTTAAGCCATGTATTACAGCTTGTGTTTTCAATTTCTGCATTGCTTCACATTCTGCTGTATGTGTACCACTAATGAGGAGACAACTTTTTAAATTAAAAACATTAATAAAATGCTGCTTGTAGATATTTTTAAATTAAAAAAATTTCAAATGTAAATAACCATCTGGGAATCCGAATAGCTATTCCTTTTATTTCAGAAAGCTTCCAGCAAATGAACTGTTTCTGGAGAATTAAAAATACAATCCTTTACCAATGCACTGATAGTTGCCTTATGATGTTTGTGCTACATTGACAGCTGATGCCTTTTTTGATATTATATGCTTTTAAACCATTCATACCCCTGTTATAAGGTAATCACACCCATCTGATCTAGATCTCTTCCTATGGGAACTTGTTTATATTTCCTTTTATTCTCACTCTTTGAGTGGATGCTAAATCATGGTCTTGTCCAACTGCTTAGCATAAATGAAACTTGGAAATACCATCGCTAGTGGCAATACTCAACCTCTCGGTTGATCCCTGTGGAAAAGGAGAGCCCTAAATGTTCATGTCCGAATTGAGAGAGGTTAAGAGTCCTCATTTTCCCATTTCCCTTCCTGCATCGGCCCTGGGTAGTGAGGCAAGTGCTCTCCTGGCACAAGACAATAATATTACACTGCTGCATCATCTCTTCTTTGTTATACTAAGTTGCCCTTCTGTCCTCTTAAACCTTTTGTATGGTGATTTTGACAGTCAAGAGGTAGTTTAATCTTTAATGATTATTATGTACCAGCAATGCATTCAGGCAAAAGCAGTGCTTTCCCTAAAGAGTCATCAATCTACGGAAATCATTTTGACAATTGGGTTCAAGTGTAACAGCCAAAAGGCAGAGGCCTAACCTTTTAGAAGTGCCAATTTTAACAAAAACACAACACGGCTTAGATGTGTTTCGTAAGAGCATAATCAAGTACTAGTAAAATAGAAAAGACAAGTAATAATGACTAACAGAAAGCAGAAACTGATGTATGTGATCTGAGAGGGAATGAGAACAGGGGAAAAATCAAAGATAACAACTAGACAATCAAACTCCGGAGGAGAAAGGGAAGAAAGATATAAGATGAATTAATATGCTTATTTTAACCTCTTCCCATATTTTCTGGCAGAGACTAATGTAATAAAATGAATAGAACTGCACAAGTTTGTCACTTACTTGGAGAGGCTTCTCATGCAAACCTTTGCCATGGCTAATTTTTCCTTCTGGAAGCTCTCTAAGCAAGTGGCAGATAGAGGGTACATTTTTATAACAAAAGTACTAGGTATAACAGAATTTCAGATCAACATGAAAGAAGTGTTGCTGTAGCATGATCAGATAAAGCAATATTTCTAGGGAAAGCTAACATTATTTTTGAAAGAACCCACAAAACTACATAGCTGAAAACTCACATTAGTCCTCTTGTCTAAAATTATAGCAAGAACCTTCAGGGTGAGTATCGGGACTCTGACATACTGACTGGATGGATTTGGACACATTTTTTCAGCCTTATCTCAAGCCCCATGTCTGGTCCCGCAGTGGTTTTCACCTGTCTGGGCTCCCTGGATGGCCCTTGGATTTGGCTCATCACCAGGGCTATTTTGATGGACCCCATTTCCAGCACCTGGCTCAGGTCCTGCAACGTGGTGCCACGCGGGTGAGGACAGTGCCCACGCTGGGGTCACCCTTGGCTCCCCTTTCCTTTGGGTTTTGCTGGTGTTTGCACCTCCCTGGCACTAAGCCAGTGGCCAACTGTTAGTTTGTGCCAACTTGGGGTTTTTTTCCAGGAACACTCTTCATCCCAGCCTTCAGATAAGCCCCATCCGAGCCTAAATGGCTATCAAAGACAATTCCTATGCAGCACAAAACACCAAATAGATAATGCCAGAATAATGTACAGGTATAAACATTACTGACAACCATAATAAATGTCCTCAGATACCTTTAACCTTTTCCCTTGAATGTCTAACTTATTATCCACACAAAACTCAGAACCACCATCCTCAGCCTGCTTTTACCTTTGAGGTTGCCCGTTCTTTTTCAGGAGAACTTGTATGTGCCAAAGCCTGTCCATGCTTTCCAGCAGCTGAGTAGTAAAGCACATCATTTAAGCACAAATATTAAGGCAGCAACACTGCTGCCTCTCCACAGCTGGGAAAATGTCATTTGATACCAATACCATGGAAAGGCAATAAACATCTAATTTTTTAAAAACTGATTTTAGTATTATTTTCTGTTTATTAAAACATCAATTCCAAACAGAACATCACTCCGTAAAGGATGAGTTTCCATTTTGAATAAAAGCATGATTATAAACTCCCTAAGACACCAGGAAGACAGATTTTTTTCCTTATCTAACCAGTGGGTCCCAATGTATATCTCTTCAGAGACTCATACTATGTATGCTGGCCTCACACACATAGAACAATGACCTGCTGCAAGACATGAATGTACTTGAATTTGCACAAGTTACTCCGTTGTTATCGCAGCCACAAGCCATTCAACATCAAAGGCACCTTCACTTAGGATTCAACAAACATTTATCTTGAAGAAGAAACTCTACAAGTACATTAATGAGACACATTAAATACGCTCAACAGCTAAAATGGGACTGAAACTCGTCAGAACTTCAGAACTTAGTTTGTTATTATCAAAAGCACATAAGCACCACTTGACAAACTTCTATGTGAGTATAGGGGGGCAGTGTCACAGTGTAATTTTTTTGAGCCGAAACATTATTCTAATTTGAGCAGACAAAAAACTCCTACTTATCATTTGATTCACTATCTTTCATAGACAATTTTATTTTCTTACCTTTTTGCTTTGTTCCTTTAATTACTGGATTGTTTTAAGAATGTATGGAGATCAAAAGCTGATTTTATGGCACTTTGAGGTGTGAAAATCAAAGACAATAATAAATAGAAGATGATAAAAAATTAGCTTTTTTCCTCAATAAAAATTTTTTTTAGAACTTTTTTTTCCCTGCTTAAAATAAAACTAGTGTTTGGGAATGGTGTGAACTACAAACTGTGTTGTCTTCTTCAAAGCAATCACATCCACCTGATGTAAAGCATAGCAGAGGTAGGTTCAGAACAGCTACAATATGAACTCATCATGTACATTTCACCATCTTGCAGCACTTGCAACTCAACTTTTTTCAAAAGCTAGAAGGCTTAGATACAACATGGCATAGCACTATCTAGACTAGAGCAACTCACACAATTTTAAAGGGCTAAATTTTAAGCCCACTGAATCAAGAGGAAATCTGATCATAGCATCTATAGATTTCCCTTCCAGCAATTTTATCTATTCAAAATTTAAGTCTGCCTCCTAGAACATCTAGAAAAAAATGCAGGTAGAGTTATGTCTGCATATTCCTTATTTGCTCATTATCCGTTTATGCCACGTTATTATGGTAAACGAGAAAGACATATACTTTCTGTTCATCATATTCTAGTATTCTAGGCTACCTCATCCCACAAGGCAGAACTAACTGGCAATAACTAACACATTATTCAGAAGTCTGTTTACTTGTAGTTTGAAAATCTTTATTGTATCTGATTTCTTTTTGACAGTAATATGAGGGCACTGAGGAGTAGATGAACCTAGCTCTTAACGTGAACTCTGGGGAAAACACTGCCCTGAGTAAAATAGGAGAGTTTTCATACAGAAACAAATGTGTGAACCAAATCAATATTTTTCATATGGAATGTAAAAAATGCTGATATTCTACCAATACCACTAACACATCTTTGACAGACTTCAGCTCTAAGTAGGTTCTGCAACTGGTGAGTAGCAGGCCAGTAAATCCTGCTTCTGAAATTAACTGCATCCCAAACTGCTAACAGAAGGTCAAGTCCCATTAAGGGACTAAGGCTACCAGGAGCTGAGTCTCTGATCAGAGAAACATTTTGTGAACATTTACACTGCCTTCCCACCTGGAGGACATTGAGTAAAATAGTATGAAAGCTTTGCATGACAGCTTGTTGCCTGAGGCCTCCTCTCCATCATGGGGAGAAAAGCAAGGCTAGTCTTTTCAGACAGATACATCCCACAGCTTATCTTGGAAAGAATCAAGCAAAACAAGAAAGGCGTTTAAAAAACAAACAAACAACCAACAACAACAACAAAAAACTCCAACAAAACACATACAGTATAATACTTCCCTTGTTCTTGGAGTGAGAAGTCCAATAAACTACAAATATCTGTACTGGATGTAGGAATGCAGCAGGACTGAGCAGTAAATGGACACTTAGAGAGCTACAATGAGAAAGTGAAGCCAGTGCTCAAGATGGTAACAGAAATAGCATCCCGTAAAATATTTGGATTAGAGAAATATCCTTCGAATATAGTGGAAACTTTTCAAAATTATTATGTTGGACTGAGCTGAGTGAGATGTTTGCAAAATAGACGGATATAAACTCTTCTTCATAAGTCTTAGCTATGAATGAGAATTTTATATGGGTTGACAGTGAATTTTTGACCGTATCAACTACTAGAAAAACCTATTTAGTGCTGGGATGCTAGACTATATTGCTCAAGATTCTATTTTGCTAGCAATCCAGCTAAATCACCTCATTTATTTATGTTAGAAATATATACTTACTTTCCTCTTCCATCAAAAAAGTTTAATCTAAATGAAGCTGCTTACCTTCCACTAAAAGTGAGATTTTCAGCATGTAGATAAATATCTTTGTCAAAAAGGTGTTTGGCAATACCTTCTATGCCATAGTATTACTTCCAATTAATAACAGCCTTGTAAGTAGAAATAGAAAACAACAAAATAAAAAGCAAATTGTAGGTGTGTTATTCACTTTCTATTTGCATGCATTTCAATTGGGAAAACAATTTAAAGCAATTTAATAAAGCTGTAATTTTGCTCTTGTGTCACACTGTGTCAATCCAAATTTTTTACTGACAACCACTTTTTAGACACAAACAACATGGAAGAACTAATGCCATATTCAAGTACTGACGATGTCCCAAACACTGTATTTCAACAACACAAATGTTCTAAATTACCATTATATTAATTTTAATTAGAATTTGCATTTCAAAGCATTTTTGCAAAAAATGTGTGATTTTATGTAATTCGTATCAATGGTTCAAGATGAAAAGGAAAGCCAAACGTTATATATAAATTACTAATTATATAAAGGAAGAAGCTA
The DNA here is from genome assembly GCA_013399365.1 of Pampusana beccarii. Classification (NCBI taxonomy): domain Eukaryota; kingdom Metazoa; phylum Chordata; class Aves; order Columbiformes; family Columbidae; genus Pampusana; species Pampusana beccarii. Next base: position 1,197,674 of record VWYH01008301.1, read on the forward strand.
TGCTTAAATTATTGTAGTTTCATGTGAGCATTCTGAAAGTAGTAGAAATATAATATACTGTCCATCTACAGTATAGATAAATCATTTGTTACAGAATACAGGAAAGCAAAAAGAATGACTCACAAAGATGCAGTATTCTACCTTTTATAAGAATTCTCTACATGTGCTAAACAGTGCTGCTGTAAAAAAAATGTGTATGTGAATTTTAAAAGACCAGTGAAACTGATCCAGCTACAGGAGAACTAGAATGCAAATATATGTGTTACAGAAAACAAACAACAACAACAAACCCCAAACAACACCAACAAAAACACAAGCAAAAAAACCCACAACCAACCAACCAAACACATAAACTTGCTCCATTTCTGATCTGTGTATGATTTTGAATATCAATCTCAAACAAGCTACCTTGCCTTGCATGCGACTCTCACACAGAAGCCAGTAGGACTGCACAAAGTCAGGTCCAGAACAATTAATCCAGCTCAAATCATGAAAACTCAAATAGTATTTAAAGTTAGAAAAACAAATTACAGGCTGGTTCAATTAGTCAGTTGGATGGACATGAACTGAAACAGTATAAAATAGTATAAATGTAAGGGTGTGGTTTTTACCTTAATTTTCTACTATCTGAGATTTTGCAATTTTCAACCATGGTACATGACAGCTATAACATCAAAGGCTGCATTTATGCATACGAGATTTACAAAGAAGAAAGCTGCCACTTAAAAGCCTTTTCAATGGAAAAAACAACTGAACTTCAGGATAATTACTTGCCTTTATTGGCATTTGGGACACAGTTTTGCAATAAAAGTATAAATTTAAAAAGTATACATTAAAGTAGTCTTTAATGAGGAAGTGCAGGTACTATTAGAGCACTTGCCAGCACTTTCAACATTTCAAAGTTGTTATCTTCAAGGACCTGTGAGATGCTTAGTCATGCTGAATTAAAAAACAAACAAACAAACAAACAAACCCACCACACCACCAAAGACAGTTCATGAACTAGAGATTACCTGATATAAAGGTCAATATAAATTATGAAATCAGATATATGCTGCTGTAATTTCGTATCACTGAGCAGTAAGCAGTCTAAGAGAAGATGTGGATGCCCCATCCCTGGAAGTGTTCAAGGCCAGGTTGGACTGGGCTTCAAACAATCTGATCTAGTGAAAAATATCCCTGACGATGTCACCAGAGGTCAGACTAAGTGATTTTAAAGGTCCCCTCCAACCCAAACTATTCTGTGATTCTATAATAAGTAAAAATACCTTCACCTGGCTTCAGCATAAAGTTGACTTTTTTAAACATAAGATCATATGGTTAAAAGAGACTTCATCATACTGTCAATAAATCATCCACTTCCCTGCAAAGACATATCTATGCCTTTTAATTTCTGTCCTGTATTTGTCTACCATACTTTTAAATGCTTTCAACGATAGAGAGTCTCTGGAATCTCTAAGACAATCTACTCCAGAAATACACTACCCAAGTCATTATAATTTATTATTTTTCATTGTGTCACTTGAATGTTCTTTGCTACAGCACAGGTGCCTCACATCTTGTATTTCTATGACATATACAACAAATGCACTATTCCATTCCCTACCTTCAAGGCCGTTATCGCATCTTTCCATGTTCTTCTTTTACACTATAGAACTAGAGAAAGCCATACTTTCCAGGTGCTCTCCTCTGAACATTTCCACATGTTCCATACACTTTTTGAACTGGAGCATCAAAACTGGACATAATGTTCCAGTTAAGGCCATACAAGCACGAGAATTAGATGCCTTAGAGTTACTCCTTCTATCAATGCAAATCAGTAACATATTCCTTTTTTGTAACTAGGTTGCTGTTGACTTAACATTCAGCTTGTGAACCTTTCTAAGCCATCGATCAGTTCTGAAGAATTGTAGCAGTGTCAGCTTTTTCCTTAGGCCCCTTCTGTGAAGATGCTTATTTCTACCAGGTAAAAAGCTTGAATTCACCAGTATGGATATTCTCTCCAATGTGTAAAAATTATATTGAAGTATAATTCTGCCTGCTACACACTTGCGACCCAGCTTCTAGTATCTGCATATTTAATAGATGTATGCTCTAATTGCATAACTTAGGTAATTAATGCCAAATCTTTGAAGTTAACCCATAGTTAATGCAGTTAGCCACACTCAACATATAGTTAATACCTTATTTTACTGATAATTAACATCTAAGTATGTCTCTCTGACCAGTTTTGCATCTACTCCACGTCTACATGATCACAACAACGCTTCCTTGCCTTATCTATTAAAGTATCACGTGGTAGACTTTTTAAAGCCTTTATAATGCCAAACCATACAAGTATCAGATGTTTTCCCTTCCATTAAAAAGGACTTTTATCCTGTCTCGGAAGAAATTCATATTACTTTAATAATGTATATTATCAGATACTGAAATAAATATACTAAAATTATAGACTGTATTTCACAACATGCAGTCCTTGTATCGCTGATTAGTAGCGATGCACCCAGACAACAATTAAGAGAGCAATCCGGTGTCCGTTTCCCAAATGGATAGATGCCTAAACAAATTGCCTAGGGACAAACAGAATTACTAGGGAATAAAGTAAAAAACTCATGAAAATAAGCTTCCCAAATAACAGCAACAACATCTTTGAAGAAAAGCATATATAGAAGATCTGCACAACTGATTCCGTTCTACAGATGGGAAAACTGATGGCCCAGGCAGCGAAGCAATGTGCACAATGGCACCTGTAACACCAGGAAGCAAATGAGAGTCTCCAAACCCAAATATCTCCTGCAGTAGCACTTCTGATAGTGGCTGAACAAATATAAAAGACTAAGAAACTACAGCTAATTAGATATGCTAAGTCTAATTAACTGGGATTTTCAAAGTGTATGTGGAGCACAGAAAGCTGAAAAAGCTCAAGCTACAGGTTTATTGTGGTTTCATTTTTGTTAATTAGATGTGGGTCAATTGATTGTTAAAGCAGTCTAGTGTAATTTATTGATGTTACAATGTAACTGCCACAGTGCACTCAATTCAATAAATTCCAACCAAAATATCAAGTGGTATTCTGTTTTCCAGAAGTTACTTGTGTATAAATTGAACAGCAAGGATAAAAATAATAGTCTGTTCATATATTCATATTCCCTATAGTACTTTTGCTACTATACAACTGTCCTAAAATAACATTACATTAATTTTAATTAAATTTTGCACTTCAAAGCATTTTTCCCACACATAGTGTGGTTTTATGCGACTTCTGTCAATACTTGAAGATAAAAGGAAAGCCAAAGGTTATATGTTAATTATTAATTATCTGCTGAAAATGAATGCAATGCGCTTAGTTTATACCAGGTCACACTAACTCTCAACTATTGTTACTGAACTGTTGGAGCAATAAAAACTATAGCTTCAGAAAGAACAGACATTGCATCATTATATCCTTAAGAAAGAATAACTGCCTTTTTGTAGACTGTGTCACACACACTCATACTTTCTTCTGACGGGTTTTTGTTGTGGTTTTTCTTTGTTTGTTTTTTTCCAGCCTAAGATTCCACTGTTACTTTGTATTCCCAGTTTCCTCAAAAAACAAACATACATATGCAAATTTTGTCACTATGAACCTATTATTTCCTTCTACCCAGAGAAGGGGGAGAAGCCTCGAAGGTGCCCAGATGAACCGCACGGTTGCCGTCTGCTCAGAGGGATCACACCAAAGAATGTTTGTCTGTACAAATATCTACAGAAAGCGGAGAAGTTCTCCATGAAGTTTGTTGATAAGCAACAATACTGACATTCACAGCACTGAATGCATTCTGCTGAGACAGTAAACCAATTAATTGTGCAGGCACCGAAATAATAGATTGGTGAAGTTAACTAATTTCCAGTTGCATTGATCACTGCATTTGCTTTGCATCGAAAATTATTAAAGCTCTGACCGTAGCAAGGAGCCATGCACATATAAGAAACTTCAGGGCCTTCAAACGATTTTTTTTAAATAAAGAAAGAATAATTGTGCATATCATCAACACTAACTTTAAGAGAGAAAAAGGTCAATGTGTTTCTTTTAGAAGGTATTATCCATGCTGGGCAATGTGAAATGCAAACACTTCGGAATAGATTCAGGCATGACATTAATCCCTCTTTACTGCTACACAATGGCATACACACAGAAATGTACCTAAAATCAAATCTGAAAAAAATAGAATATTTGCAAGGAGCAGTTAGATACTTGTGGAAGCAGAGGTATTTGTGAAAAAGTATCAAAAATTTTAACATCAACTGTATACAGACCAGTAGCAAATGTTCCAGACATTACAAGAAACCAAAATTACTGTTAGCATGATTTAATATAAGTTTAGAAGACACGATTAACATTCACTTGTAAATAAACAGAACTTTAGGTAGAAAGAAGGAGCAGAGAGAGGAACTACATACGTCTTCTAGGCTTGGACTTTGATTTGCTTCCCTGCTCTTTGGACAAAGGACTTAAGTTTCCTTTATGCTTCCACCATTGCACACCACCTGGCCCAAAGTTGTCCACCCAGTGCCACTAAAATTGCCACAGACTCTGACAAAAGCTAAGGAGGAACTAAAGAGGAGTATTTGCACTTCCCTCAAAAAGCTCTTAATATAAATCCTCCAATCTGTTCACTCTTTCTTCATAGCAGAGCTCTTCCAAGTTTCTAAGCATTTTTGTCACTTGCAACTAAATCCACTTACTTCTTTCTCATAGGGCTTTGGGGAATGGGACGTTTGTTCATGTTTTGATAGGAGACAAAAAATTGACACTATACATCAACCAAAGAGGGAATACAAATGTAAAGAAGAGTCTTACAACTTTGGGCCAATATTCAACACCTGCTCTTTTGTTTTTGTTAAGACGCAAAAGTGAACCATCTATTTTGGTGCAATCCTCTTTATTTACATAGAACGTATTCACCATCCTCATTCCTTTAACACTGTGGAGACAAATCCAAGTGACTTCTCTTCTCAGAAATTCAAAAGAAAATAGCTGGCTTCTTCCCAGGCCCCCACTAAGCATTGCCTTTCTCACTGTCTGCTGCTTTTTGCTGACAGGTAGTTTGCTAAAAATTCTCCTAATGCTCTTATGTTTACAACTACTCCCATGGAAACCTCTCAAACCATACAGCTTGAAACCTCCTTAGGCTATGCCAAGTGGCCAGTTGCCTCAGGCAGTGTTTTTCATTTTGGCCAGTTCCCTCATTCCCTTAAAAAAACTTTAATTTTACCTTCCTATTAGCTTGAAAACTTAACCTAGTACACTTGTAAGATCTGCAGTCTGTGACAGACAGCAGTAATTAATATAGTCCATTATAACATTAGTATCTCCAGCAGTATTTTATACTAATATTTAGAAATTTCAACTTCGATACTAAATTCTACTGAATAGAATACAGCAACTACTATTTTTAAAATACTGTTATCACCACTAATAACTACATCCAAGCTTCCTTCTATGCATACACCCAGGAATCATATACAATGAATTTAATTCGTTTTGATTATTGCCTTTTGGGATTCTTCAGGCTAACTACACTATGCAAATTTAAGGAACTTTGGTTAATATGTTAAGAAATGCAAACTATTTTCTTCTCCTGGTCATATGTAGAAACAATTAAAAGACCTACTTGGTTCATGTTTTCCACGATTTATTTGGTTTTTTAACAAAGAGAAGTAGCCCACAATTTTCCTTGCAAAATCTATTCTCATCTGTTATTTTCTTTATCTTCTGAATTCTTGTGGACTGAAGAAACAGACCAACCTCTTAGCAAGCTTTCATAAATACCTTGTGTTAGCTGAAAGTGGGTGATTTATCTGCACACAAACACTGATTTCCAGTGTTTTTTACATTTACTTGTTTAAAAACAAAACAAAACAAACAAAAGCCAACAAAACAACAAAAAACAAACACCAGAATAAACCCTACATTTTTATGTGTACTTATTTTAAGAAAAATGGACTAGAGTTACTAGTAGTAGGAACAAATTTTCACAGCTCAGGTGTATATGTTTGAATAGCTGATTTGGCTTTGTTTCTGTTCCAGACTTGGTCACCAGAAAAAGTAAAGACAAAAGCCAGCTCTCTACCTCCAGCTTATAGATTTTTTTCAGCACTAATTAAAACAAAATAAAAAACCAAAAACATAATGTTCTTCAATTCTCCTTCGGACAGGATGATCTTAAGATGAAACTGAGAAACTTGTGGAAAGGAAGGTCTGCAAAGGAGACTACCTCACTACTTTTTGCCTTACACATATTCACCCCACGCTTCAACATTTCCATTGCCTACCTGTAGTGTTTTCAAAGGAATGTTTTCACTTCATGCATAATTGAGCTTCTGTTTTTATCTCTACCCCCATAGTGATTTTCTTAGTATAGTTAATTTCCTCCAGTCTACATACTACTTTAACACCATTCCAACAGACTGCCTCTGTAGGCCGTGCCAACCCCATAAAGGGCACAGAGCTTTAGAACTCTGTGGGGCCTAAACAAAACTTGGGTCAACTCTATGCAGTCACATCGTGGTGGATTCCTACTGAAGATGGCAATTCATAAGCAGACCTGACACAAGACAGATAGCTGTCAATCTGGCAGGAGACAGACAGATGTCAATAGCTAAGATGGGTGCTTCATCTCATGCCCCTAGTCTCAGGATACTTGTTCATGGAAGACTCTTAACACTGTATGATGTCTTGATATCTGCATTAGATCAACTTTGTTTAACTCACCCTCCAAAAGAAACCTTTCCAATATAATAATGAGTCTGTCACTGGTACCATTTGATACTTCTCTCTACAGAGAATAAGCCTGATGTGAGTATAGGAATCAATCAGACGCTTATTTTTATTAAGTGACAGTATTATAAATACAACCTTAATTTTATAAAATTAAAGCAAATATTAACTCTCAGTACAGGAGATCTAATTCATTGGGTTATTTATATTGCTAATAACAAATCAGCCCCCCACAAGCATTAAAGTGAACACTATGAAAATTGGGTGGGATGAGTTGTCAGCTGGAGGTATCTCCATGCTGACTGCAGAGGGAGTCCTGAGACAAGATCTAGTGTCAACTAACCAGGCGTATCACTTGAAAGGTTCATTCAGACAAGATCCTAAATTTTAGGTTGGAAAGAACGCAGAAAACGTCAGCCTGAAATAAATGCCCCAGTTATCCTCAATAAAACTAGATCCATAGTTGAAACAAGCAGTCATAGCTCTATTGATTTCAGAAGAGCTTGAGCAATATAACAAGTTGAGATTCTGCTCCTATGAATAGCTCCTTTAACTTCAGTAGGATTACTCACAAAGTCTGTGAGAAAGTGCGTAGACATGTAAGATATTTGCTAAGCAACAGACAAGAAGCTACCAAAAAAAAGTGATCTGTGAGGTTAACAATTTTTAAACATAAAGCATATAATCCTGTAGGACCTACACACATTAATAATATTATGCATTGGGATACTTTATGTATTAATATTTCGTGGATTCCTTACATCTCCTGGTTCCTTACCCACATTAAAACATACAGATGAACCAAAGTATTCCTTTCGCTCCTTTGGTTGTTGTTCAAGAGTACACCACGTTTTACGTGTATTGATATTGCTAAACCAAACATGTTCACTCCATTAACAGTATTACATTCACCAAGAGCCATAATTGCCTTTTCTCAAGGAATACTTTAAAAATGAAAGTGTTGTTACAATATAAAGTAAAAAAAGCTGTAGCTGAAATTAACATATTGTCTACATTCATTAGTACTATCGACATAACTGTACTTTCTTTTTCTTACTAGGGTTACCACAGAAATGAGCCTAAAGCTATTACATGAAATGTTACTGTTATTTTAAAAATATTATATTTCAGTTTCATTTGTGTTTTTTAAGAATCTTGAAATATTCAAGAGAATAAAACTACCTTGATATTAAAATTAAGGGTAGAGAGGTGGGTTTTTTTTTTTAAACATAAGCTTATTTAATAAAACTAAGTAATAAGTTGTGTGGCACCCACCACTGTAGAAAGCAAGTATTCTCTATAATTCCATGTTTTTATGCCTGTATATGCTATTCTTTCAGACAGGCAAATGGTACACAGCTGACTGTATAGTGAAACGCTATATATAAATACGAAAATTCCAATAAAGGAATGATATTAACCTTTAAAGTTAGACAAGCACTTTACGCTTATAATAACATTCTTTCAAACATTTTTACATAAATGTGCAGTCATGTTAATTCCTCTTTTCTCAAGCGACTTATCATGCATTACATGAGGAAACAAGATTCTAAGCCATCCTTTTGAGGAAACAAGATTCTAAGTCATCCTTTTAAGACATGTAAGCTCTTTCTTCTTTTTTCAATAATACGTAAAAAATACATTTTCACGTCAAACTGCATTTGCAATAATTGACTGATCCAATATAAAAAAATGTATGTAATGACACACAACATGTTGGCACATGAATATATTTTGTGTGTGTCTGTTATGGGAGGGGAAGAGTATGTCTGTACGTCCATCAGTGACTGCATGCTTCTGGACTAAGGGTAACAATACTTTAAAACATCTGGCTGAATGAATAGTACAAAGGGCATCTGAGCAGCAAGGGCTTTACTTTATGAAGGACAAACACTTTGCTAAAATACCTCAAATAGAAGTTGTGTCGTTTATAATCTCATCTGTATGAGCTTTGTTAGTGACCTCGACTTTGTCAGCAAAAAGAAAAGTTCGACACACTATTAATAAGAAATCATTTGGATGCAAATTTTATCTGCAGTGTTGTGCCTTTCAATCAGGAGAAGTTCATGAGGGAAAAGCTTCGAGCCACTACAAAACTGGCAGGCAACCTATCACGCTTTTCAGTAAAATGATGTATGAACAGATTCTCTTGTACCCATTCTCAACAGAAGATTGAATGAATACTTGAGATATGAAACATGCAGAGACAACAAATAATACTCTCTTCAATTTTCTTATTTAGTAAATCTGGGTGATATATATTTTATTTTTCTATAAAGAAGGAAAACAGAGTCAGATTGAAACTTCATGGATGGGCTCTTGGGTGAATTCCGGGTAAAAAATGCAAGAGGCCTAACAAATCTTTTGGGAGAAAATGACAGGTCTCAGTTTTTCATCCAGCGAACCAACAAGTGAAATTTCACCAAGAAAGGCACTGGTAGAAAGATTTGTGAGTCTTCGGAGGAAAAAGAAGGATGAGAGATTAAAACCTAGAGTACACACCTGATCTTTTTATGTAGTATATGACTCTTCTAAAAATGTTTCGCTGCTCCTAAACTTTGCAATACTTAGAAACACAACTTATTTGATGAATGTATCTTGCCTATATATTTACTCCTACATTAATTTCCATGCTTGCCTGCAAATCTTATCCTGCTCTGTACGTAGGAATTTGAGGTTTGGTATCCAAGAGAATGTTCCCATTTCCTTCTGGTTTGTTTATCAAGAAAAACAGTTCCATGAGAATAATTATTTGGAAATCATCATATTCTGTATTATTCCTTTCAAGGATAAAGCTCTCTCATATGAGCAATATTTCACTATCTTACTTGAGCCTTCCTTAAAAACCCTTTTTCAAGTGTCACAGATCCATGGGAGGGATGGGTGGGGGAAGGTGTCAAGGGAAGCCAGGCAGGAGGTTGTTCATATTCTCCTGCTCAAAGTTTCATTGATCTTTTTGGAACTATGAAATAAAAGTATGATACTTCCCGTCTTCTTTCAATGTAGAAGATGAATAACTTTGATGGTATAAGGTGAGAGTCTATCTGCTGTTTCTTGCTCTTTCAGAAAGCAGGGAAGAAGAGAAGCTCAGCCAGGAGTTGAAGTATAAATATAGATGTTCAAAGAGCCTTAGATAAAGTATATATTAAGAGGCAGCTATGTAAGTAGGAAAAAGATGAGAACAAAAATTTTGTTATGAGTACAAAATATTACCAAAACTCGAGGGCTTGACTTAGGGAAAAATTATTTCAACTAACTAAATCAAAAGACCAATAGATACGAGGAAAGGGAAGTGAAATTCAGTGTTGACAAACATCAGTTAAAGTCTTTCAAAAGATGCTATTTATTTGTCTATTTACTTATTTTCATATACATATAATAGTTTCTGACACGTACATGTAACAGAGCCTAAATTCAAATGAACTGCTCAGTAAGATTTGGACAGTGCTCTGAGCAGTGGAAAGTGAATATTTGCTCAATGAGCAATAAATTGGGAAAGAAACTGGAGAGAAAACTCCTAAATTCACGGTAAAATTAAGACGTTCCCACTGCACAATGCAAACAACTTGCTCTTGCTTTTCATCGGATTGATGCCATGCTACATTCAAACTGGAATCAATAATGACCCAATTTAGCTAAGCATTAAATTCAAAAGGTAAAAAGGACAAAATTCTGAATTTTCAGCTACACATAGAAGTCTATGAAAACTTTAAAAAAAATGTTTGCTTACCTCAACACCCTGATAAAATTCATTACCAAAAGATCACAAGAACTGAATAGTGAGGTTTCTCCTCCTCTAGGGGAAAAGAGACTGGGACGAACAATAAATGGATGAATAGCTATTAACAGCATGCTTTTTCGTATTTGTTTTTGTTCTTGTTATGTTTCACTTCTTACTGTAGTTTATGCCTATATTGAAGGTAACATCTAAAGAGTGAAAAATTTCTTTCAAGAATTATGAAAGAGATAGAAAGCACATCTGACTAAATGGGTGGGCTTTAAAAGTAGGTACTCCAGAATTCTTTTCAGCAAGAGATTGCCTTCTACTTGTATGTTATTCAAGTAATTTATTTGTAACACTTCATTCTAAAACCTTACAAAAATGCTACCAATAAAAACATGTTCTCTGATCTAGATTAAAAGAAAATATTACATGGAGCATTATCAAAAACTTGTATTTGACATGAACTGCTGCTGATGTGCATTAGTAGATTGAAAACATAAGACATCTGCTTAAACATTTAAAATTCTTATTGCTACCACACTCTATGTACTGTTTCATACCTCATTTAAAATAGGAAAAAACACATACGTAGTTTTGAAATTAAACAAGGAACATTTCTGAATGGGAGACAACTATGTTTCTCCAGTTACACACAAGGAAAAGCAAGGATCAGAACTGGAGCATGGACTTCTTAAAGATTTAATCCAGTTGCCAAGTATTTCTTTCTATTTTGCTCACAGAATCACAGAATCACAGAATGTTAGGGATTGGAAGGGACCTCAAAAGATCATCTAGTCCAATCCCCCTGCCGAAGCAGGACACCTAGATGAGGTTACACAGGAAGGCGTCCAGGCGGGTTTTGAATGTCTCCAGAGAAGGAGACTCCACGACCTCTCTGGGCAGCCTGTTCCAGTGTTCCGTCACCCTCACTGAG
>VWYH01008301.1:1209796-1296727 GCA_013399365.1 Pampusana beccarii
AAGCCATGTTGACTGCCCCTAATAACCCTCTTATCCTTGATATGCCTTGAGATGGCACTAAGGATAAGGTGTTCCATCAGTTTCCCAGGGATTGAGGTGAGGCTGACCGGTCTATAGTTACCCAGGTCCTCCTTCTTACCCTTTTTGAAGACTGGAGTGACATTTGCTCTTCCAAAGAAGCTGATTTACGTTTATGTTGTATTTGTCAGTCAGCTTATATAAGCTTTCATACAGCCTTAGAAATGCTTTTGATGACATTCTGAAAATAAAACTTTGAAAATTTTAAAAACTTTTAATACGAGAATGTGTTCTTTATGGGATGATGCCTACAGACTACCTTACCAAATACCACAGGGTGTTTCAAAAAGACGGACCCAATTTCAAAGCAGTGTATTTCACAATGGCAATAGCAACATGTTACACACGTTAACAAAAAATTATAATTCAGTGAATTTAATGAGTTATAAAATTTGAGTAACCTTTTCAAGTTTTAGTAATCCTCTCAAGTGGTAAGAGTTTCATTCATTGGTTGTTCATCGTTGCAGAGATACAGGAATTTCAAACTGGGTCCATATTTTTGAAACACCCTGTATATTTCAAACATCTAGGAGAGTAACCATGGAAAACAGACCAGAACCCTTAGATGTGTAAACTCCTACCTTCATATTTACTTTTAAACATGTCAATAAAACAAGCTTATTAACATGAGAAAAGAAATAAAATAATTGCTACATTCCATCACAATATAATGTTGCACAGAGCTATTAACAAATTAAGTATCCAGACAAATTCAAACAAAATATGAATAAGCTGGATAGAATACGGTAGTTTAAAGTAACTTTCATCTGTATCTTATGAACTAATAACAAATATATGAGCAGGAAAAATACGGTTAATAATGTTCAGCTGAATAAAAAAATACCTAAATGAAATAACTACAATAATATACATTTTTTTCTTCATAGCACCAGTTCAAAGCTAAGCCTGGGCATTAGTATGCTATAATTTCAGTGAAGGAAAACTGTAAGTGCTAGTTACCTGGCACTTTTAAAGCATACATAAATTCACTGTAGATCTACAGTAAGAAAAAAGAAAAAGTTATTTAAACATTCATTGTGCCAGTATATTGAGAAAAAATAATTAATTCGAAAAAGTCTTGCCTTTAAAAACAAAACAAAACAACAAACCTAGATTACAGTACCATTAAGTAGGTGCTGTTTTCAAAAACTATCAAGATGAGAAGTTCCAAGGTGGGGGGGGGGGTGGTGGTGGTGGAAATCACTGTCTAAAAATATACATCTTATTTATGAGAACAATTATCAATATACATCATCTGAAACATGCTATATACATGTAGCAGTATACATAGCCTAAGTTTAATCTCATCTAAATTTAATAATTTGTTTAATGGGTAAGAACAAACATTTGGGCTAAATTTTCCAACATAGGCATAACAATTTAGACAACAAAAGAATAAGGTGAGTTTATGTATCAGTATTTATTGAAAAGCTTCAGTTGTGCCATGGTTTTAATGACAGAACTACTGATATTAATAGAGTTAGAATTTTGCTTAGACTTAGAAAAAAAAAAAGAGATAATAAAAAAAGAAAGTATAAGCTCTTTGCAGACACAGTTGTCTCCTACTGTATGTTCCAATGACTTCCACAGCCAAAGTCCCAGCATCAAACTGCTTCCTAGAAAGTTTGAGATGCTACACAACGATCCTCTGTGTTCACCCAACTTACCAATGTTTTTGCACTACTGTTTTGAGACTATTGAGAGTATTGCGATGCACTGAACACAGTATAAGCAGCTGGTCAAAGGAGGTGATTATCCCTCTGTGTTCAGCCTTGGTGCAGCCTCACCTCAAGCACTGTGTGCAGCTCAGTTCCCCACAATTTGAAAACGATGCTCAGGTACTCAAATGTGTCCAGAGCAGGGCAACAGAGCTGGTGAAAGGCTGGAAGGCATGTCCTGAGAGGAATGGCTGAGGACTCTGAGGTTCTCTGGTTTGGAGAAAAGGAGGCAGAGGGGCAACCTCATCATGCTCTGAGGTCCACGAGGAGGGGACATGGAGAAGGAGGTGCAGAGCTCTTCTCCCTGCCATCCACTTACAGCATGTGTGGGAACGGCTCAAAGCTGCACCAAGGAAGGTTTAAGTTGGACATTAGGAAACATTTATGTACCAAGAGGGTGGTCAAACACTGGAACAGGCTTCCTGGAGAGGTTGTTGATGCCCCGAGCCTGTCAGNGAGGAGTGTATAAATGTATGAGTAGTTACAGTAGTTACAGTCCTAAAATTACGTTTGGCCCTTTGACGGTAACCGTAAGGCTGATGTGGATCGTGGGGAAAATGAGTTTGACACCCCTAGGCTAGATGATCCTTGTAGGTCCCTTCCAGCTGTAATATTTTATTCTATTCTATCCTATATATTCTAAATACTTCACCATACAGAAAATTTAGCTTTCTGCAACCTAGTGCTGCAATTTCTATAATTCCTGACAGGAGGAAGAAACAAAGTTTTCTTCTTCAGTATAAAAAAGCCCAGGGTAAAAATAAAAATGTTTAGAGGGATATCTAAGTTGTGTATGCAGGATAAAGTAGAGGTGTGATCATTCACCAAAACTGTCAATTTATTCTGAAATATAAGGCTACCATAATAAAATTATTGATACCTCTCTCCGTCGAGAAGCCCAACAGGTTTGTTTGATTTTCCAAACGACAGCAGCTACCAGCAGTAAGGATAAGAAACAACTGCAATTACAAAAAAAAAAAAAAAGTAATTGTAACATAATGGTCTGAAAAAGCTTATGGTTTTAGGCTATCAAAGGTAATAAAAATACATCTAAGTGTGGAAAAAAACCCCACAAAAATAGACAAAAACTAAACTCTACTAGGATGACAAACAATAGTCAACCACCCAAGTTCAAAGTCAAAAGAGAATGCACACCTCTGATGCTGTGGTTGCCTCCATAAAATGCTATTACTGTCTCCATTAGCATGATATAAGCTCCATTACAACCATCCACATACCCACAACAGTCCCAACAAATATGCAATGTATGTCCCACATCCAGCAGATGGAAAAAGAGGATGGACTACAGCAAAAAAACGATACCGATTTATACTTCTCTCAGTTTGTAAATTCTGAAAAATTTCCTGGGATGCTGATAACTACTCAGGGTGTATGATTAGTTTGAGGAATCAGGTTTGTGCATGACAATAGGCCTGTTTTATCATATTGAGTATTTCTACAGCAAATTGCTCAGGGAAATCATCCCAAAGAACATTACCATGTTACAGTCCCAAAGACACAACAGAAGAAAAAAACAACAAAAAACCCCAACAAAATTTTTAAACTTCTGCAGTTCACAGTGGGAGTATTTCTCTTCTCTCTTGCTCCAATATTTTTGTCTTTAGAAGATTTAGTCCATAAAGGATTTTGGTAGAAAGATGATTGAACTCTCAACCTCTTTTAGTGAATTTCTGGATACTGAGAAAAGGCTTCTAAAGTTGACACCTCATGTAAGGAGTCAGAAGATATGTTAACTTTTTAGACAGTTTTTTAATAAAAATATCTGGCTTTTCTAGCTGTGTGAAGAACTTTTAGTCATGTTAGCACATCTGCTGTACACAGTGTTCGCAATTAATAGAACCCTGTAACTAGTGAATTATACAAGTCATCTGCAGGGTTTTTTTTTGCCAAAACGCTTCAAAATCTATTCTTTAACTAATATGGGAAACACCAAGAATTCCCTGAAGTTCAGAGGAGAACTGTGCATAAATGCAAAATACAATCATTATCCATGCAGTAACAACACCATTTCCCTGTATCACACTGTAAACAGAACTTACGACCTAAAAGATAGTTCTCCAGAAGTAACAGCTCATGGCATTCAATATTTGACCCTAATATGGAGACTATTGGAAAACTGTTCATGGCAACTGTAGTTTAATGTCACCATTAAGGTAATGGAATGATAGCATGCAGTCATTCCTTGGTGTACAAACAATAAAATCAGCTACACCAGTGAATATTTAACAACAACGAAAAAAATACCATTGTTCTGATTATGTTCAAAAGTCACTTTTCAGAACAGAAGCTTTCCTTGATGGTTATATAATATGAATTTATATGGCTTTCTATCAGTGTCTTATTCACCCAAAGCTCTTTTCACTACAAGCTTTCAAAATTCTTTTTAATCAATTTCTTCTTTGGATATCCTTGAGAAATCCTGCCAGAGTAAAGCAAAGTTTGAGAGAGAAAAGTACCAAATATATAATGTGGTTTGTGTGTAGAAAACACAATTAACAGCTTGTTGTTTTACTTAAGAAACTTAATTCTGCCTGTTTAGCTCCAAGAAGGCTGATTGTTCTGAACGTTAAAGGAAAAAAAAATGGTTAAAGGATCATTTCTAGATGCAAAGTCTGACATTCCCCTTAACAGCCAACGTCAACTACCAGCATTTTTTTAGCAGTTTTTTAATGTTCTTTGGGAATTTGGGATTTTTATGGAAAGGAAGATATATTCTCCTTCTCTCCTTGTAGGACCATTTTAAATACTGTGTTGAGCTTTTATTGGTTCTTCGAAGAGACCCTTTTAAAAACAAGGGTACTCGGAATTTTGATTGGTTCTGATCAATGGATAAGAACAGTTCAGCATATCTAAGAACCATTCTGCCAAAAGAAAATTGTTGGAAGAGTCAACGATCTGTGATGAAAGGATGTGAGAGGGCAAGTGCTAGTTCAAGAACCTTGGGGAATTCAGAAGAGAAATCTCAGCCTTACACTTTAATGAGTCTTGGTGTAAATCACCTTTCTACAGGGGTCTTCACTGAAAGAAACTAAGGAACTAATGCAGTAAGAATATTTTAATTGATACACCATTTTATTAACACAATATTTCTTACTAGACGAGTTTCTATTAAGCGTTTTTTTACAACATAATAGCTCAGTAGCACAAAGAAAGTTATGACAGAAACTGAATTCCAGAGAACTTCCACTGTTTTGTTTAATGTGTCACTCCAGTTGACGTGCTGATTTCACTTTTTAAAATTTATCTTTGCCTGTCTCCCTTTCTCCAGGCTCCTTTCAAAGCAAGTACAAGCTGACTGTAAATTTATATTTGGCATCTAGGGAAAAGCAGAACCTTAACCCCTGCCCACTGACCACCAGGATAGATTCACTTTTGCAGCAACGTCTTTTAAGCTTTTTACATCAATAGCTACTTACAAATACTATTTCCCATAAATGTTTTCCCTATCATATACAGTACTGTCTAGCTGGTAACTGCAACAGATGCATAGGGGCAACATCAGAGAACAGATATGTTGCTATAAATTGGCATGCTGTGCATGAAATAAGGGCAGGCCATCTCACTTGCTTTCCTCCTCCTCTACAGTCCTTCCGAACATCTAAATTAGGGAAACACCAGCAGCTCTGTTTAAAATGAACTCAAAGCCACTGGAATCTGAAAAACATTAATACAATCAAGACAGCTGGACACAAGAAAGTAAGAGAGCCTTGCTCTGTGCAACTGCTTCATTATGACCAGGAACTGAATCCCTTTCCTTAGAAAATTCTGTCCTTCACATTTATTAATTCCTTGAACAAGTCTCTTAAGCTAGCAGAAGAAAAAAAGTTGGACAGTTCTGGCGGGAAACTCTGGTCAAATTGCTTCTGTGCTCTGTACATTGATGGAGCTGGGTCACACATTAAACTTCCCTGTCAGTCAAAACACCGTTTAGTTCCTGTGCAAAGTCAAAATCAGAGACAAGTGTTTCAAAGACACACCCGCAAAAAAATAGAAATCAATGGAAATTACAGCTTTGATAGTGTGAAATGATTACTTAACACTTTTGTATTACTTTTTATTTGCAAGTAAATACAAAATATTTGATTTTATTCTCTGTTGTTTAATATAAGTAATCAGAAGCAAAAAATACCAAAATTCATGTTAACGAGGAGAATACGGACATGGAAAACAGATTTTGTCAAACTAACCTGGTTCCAGGCTGTGGTGAGATAATAGCCTTCATTTATTTAGGACAATAAAAATTAAAGTTGACTGCAAAGGATCTCACAATACTGAGTGACTTGGCAATAAAATCAGAGAATGAAATTCAGTACCAATGAGCTGAAGGCAATGTGCACAAGAAAAAAATAGTTACAAATACACAATGATAGGTTCTAAATTAGCAATTACCATTCAAGTAAACGGTCTTGAAGTCATTGCAGATAGTTCTTTGAACATATCAACTGAATGTTTAGTAGCAGTCAAACAGCAAATAGGATTTTAGGAGAGTTTAGAAAAGGAATAAGGAACAAACCAGAAAGCATTGGGATGCCAGTGCACACATCTTTAGTATGTTTGTATCTTGAAGCAGCCATTATCTCATCTCAAAAACAGTTGAACTAAAAAGGTATAAAGGAGTTGTCAGCTTGGCTAGGGGAATGGAATGGCAGCAGAGAAAAAAACCCTCTTTTCGTTTTTGAATAAACAGACAGTTGAAAAGAGACATGATAAAGACATTAACATCACAGGAAAACAGTATAACAGCAGGACAAGTATAGATGGATGCTCTCCAACCCCCCAGTACACTTGTTAGCTCCTTCTTAAGACAGACATGTAAGAAAAGAAAGCACAATCACAAATAATACAGCAAAACAGAAATCAGTGCAGTGTAAAACGACCGAATTAAAAATTTGCCAGCTGACATCTCAGAAAGAAATTGTCAGAAGAGGACCAACATCAGAAACAGAAATTTCTAGAGAGATTTGCAAGGTTCCCACAGCACCAGATCCAGTCAGTTTTGATGAGACTGATACATAATAGCCGAGAGGTCCATACATGATACAAAGACTGAAAAAAAAAAATTATTAACAGTAATAAAGACAAAGAAGTCATACTGTATGCCAACTGGTCAATAACTGGTCAATTGCACCTATTTTAGCTTTTTTGCCTTTTTTTTTTTTTCTTTTTAATGCAATGACCACTAAGTTGTACTTACAAGGACAAGGAACCTAGGCCCCACTTATAGAGCGAAGGATACGTATTCACATTGCAATGAAGAATTCCCAAACTAATTTAGAGATCAGTGTGAATGACCAACTCAGTATGAATTGCCACAGGGATGCTGAAGCAAAAAGGGTTAAAATGAACTTAAATACTCAGGTGTGCAGTAGTTAGCAGCACCTGGGAGATGAATTTTTCACTCTACAAGGTATTGCCAAAACAGATTCTGTCAGATGTGTTCTTGAAATTCTGGTCTTTGCATTATTCTAAAGGAGGTTGGAAACATGGAGAGAATAAAGAGAAGAATCACAAAAAATATTCGAAGGTTGGAGAAAATATTTTACTGACAATGATTTAACAAGCTCAATCATTTCACTTTTCAAAAAGGTCAAGTGGTGACTTGCCTATAGAGTGTATGAGTTTCCATGGGGAGAAAATACCAAGGCTCTCATTCATCTAGCACAGAAATGCCTGGTAAGAAACAATGGCTGGAAGCAGACACATTTGAATTAAACTCAGACATTATGATGATTTATTTTCTGTATCACAAAATGATGTTATATATACTGGAAAAGAATATTTGACTATGCTGCAATCACCAGGTAATCTAAGACACAGAAAACGATGGATGGTAAACAGGGAGTACAAAAAATAAGTGTGCTTACACAGACTTGTTCACATGGTCAGAGATTGGGTCCAGCATTTCTGACCCTCTAGTCGAGACTCTGAATGACATTGAATAATCAGATGCCTTTGCAATGCAGATGGCTTATGAAACGCTTGTCCAGAGTACAGACAGAGTGAATGACTTTCTGCACTTTTAAACGTAAATCTTCCCAACAAGACAATTATCATGTTAAGACACACTTAAAATCACAGCGGTCCAAGTACTATCAGGATTTTGTAGTCTCCAGAACAAAGAAATTATCTGCCAGAAGATAATGACACGGCTTTGCACAGTTGCCCCTTCAAACCATGTGGAACAAAAAAAAAGGGAAATACTAAAAAAGAATGCTTGAAAATGAGCAATCCATCACCAGTGGTGTGTAGTGAAGGCTGATTGAAAGGTGTCATCTTAGTATTGAGCAGAAGACGAGAAACAATTAGAGAACGGATGAACATAAGTATAATAGTTTAGGTCCAGTGCAGCAGAGGACAGTGGCCAAGGAAGGGCTGCAAGAGGACAAGAGGGTCCAGCAGCAGGGGCTCAGCTGGACAGATGGTCTTCCTGGAAGGGCTCTAGGTAGTATGAAAAGAGTAATACTGATTTCATAGAACACAGAAAACTGTAAGGAATAATGGCTACCTGCATAACTACTTTTTGTAATGTACAGAATAAAGTTTTTCACTTACAGAGGTCATATTTGGACATATTTAGTGAGGTTTGCAGACCTGGCAAAAGAACGAGAGGGCAGTTTTCCATAACTGAGAAACAATTTTGTGTGTTTAGGAGGCAGACTGAAAACTAAGATTAATCACTAGCACGAATTGTAAAAGGAATTAGCGGATATGTTGCTGTTTGGTCTCTGCAAATGAAAATGAAACCTGTAGATCATCTTTAAACAATATCAAATTACAGGGATAAATACAGGGGAAAAAAATCTGTGAAATGTAATGGTCAGAGTGGTTGGACCAGATGAATTAATGACACATTCCTGCCTTAAACTCTATGAATGCATTATAAACATACTATAGAATTCCTTTTTTCATTAAATACTAATGCCTGTAAGTTATATATTGCATCAAAAGAGTACTTTCGTTAAAATGAAATAATTTACTTATTTTTGTAGTGATGTAAATTGAACTAGTGAATTAAATATAAATACTTTAATGACCAATATTGTAAATGGAAGGCAAACAGAACAAACCAAAAAATTCCATCCTTCACTATTTCTTTTTCCATTCTCTTATTATTTAACATGCAAGGAGAAAATAAAATGTCCAAAAATGTATATAAACATTCATGCACGAATAATTGTTGCTTCTACGATTTTACTTAAGCCACTAATTTGCATAATAATTCATTATAAATTTACACGTTGGATGAAAGTAAACACCACTTTTTCAAACTTTACCTTAAGTTTAGTATAGTTATAATTCTATTAACATTAAAAATTGTGGGGGGTCCTACTTTGGGCACCCATAACAGGGAACAAAGCTCAGTGGCTGCACACAGCTGAGTCTCTCCACTACCCCCAGTTAAGCCCACCTTGGGAGCAGCTTATCTGGGCCAGCACAGTTTGTTGAGACTATTTTAACACCTCACAAGAAAAATGACGATCTGTTCTCTTGACTGCAGCATCACACTAACATTGTTCCACTGTCACCATGCTCAAAACATGTGGGGTAGACATGTCCTAAGGTTCTTGGGCCTGTGCCTGCATTGCTGGTTTAGTCTGGATCTGGAGAGGGCTTTGGAATTAATCCCCTGATTGTCACCACTGTTGTGCTTCATCTGATACCGCGGAGCAATCTTGGAGCTCACAATGCAGAAGCTGAACTGGAAGATGTGCAATGGACACTCCAGCCACAAATGGGCTTTCAGTCGATGGAACTGAACTACAGCTAGTCCAAAACAAAAAAAATGACAAGGTGCATACAGTGTGGATGTCATGTTGTTCTCAGCAACGTTTTACTCAACAGATTTTCTCCTCTTTGTCCATGCTGCTCACTAACAGACATGTAAGCACCCAAAGATTGCTTTCATAAAGTTATTTAGGTGCAAAGCAGTCTCACTGACTGCCCACATGTGCATACCCACACATATTTTAAAAGCTCATCCCAAGTCTTTTTTTGAAAATAGGAGTTGGGCCATCAAGGCAACCA
Source organism: Pampusana beccarii (assembly GCA_013399365.1). Taxonomy (NCBI): domain Eukaryota; kingdom Metazoa; phylum Chordata; class Aves; order Columbiformes; family Columbidae; genus Pampusana; species Pampusana beccarii. The sequence goes on from VWYH01008301.1 coordinate 1,219,639, forward strand.
TTACTAAATTAATTGAACCTTGCTGTCCTGAATGAGACCATAGTTAAACAGCCCTCCAGATCCACTAATCTCATGTCCCTTAACCCCACTATCTTTGCCAAAATAACAAAAAATGTACACTTCCCCAAACAGCAACCTTAACAGTGACCCTACACTGTATTTATGTTTCCCTTTCATACTAACTATGGTATTTTTAAACATGAACACGAATAATAGTATTCAGTAAAAAACCTGATGACAAAAAGCTTTTTAATGTAGATACATGCGAAGGAAAAGTTTCATATCTAAGTTAATGTTTCTAAATTATTATTGCAGAAGTTTCCTAAGATATCAAAAATACTGTTTTTCTAAGAATCGTTTTTCTGACATATATTTACTATATTTTAATTGGCAAATAGAGCACATTTTAATTGATATGTTATAAAGCAAGCACAATTCTAAAATAAAAATAACCAAACAATTATTTTTCTAAAAGCATGATTTCAAATAGCAATTATTGTCACAGCAATTGATTTCTCTCATTGTACTTGACAAGAACATTGTGTTTATGATTATGATGTGCTCGGCTCAGCCATCCTTACTCGTGTTAACTAATATACACGACAAGGAGCTCCAAAGATTTCAACAGGATTATCTGAAGTACAAAGCACTGTAAACATAATATTAGGAGTCTGATATGTATGAGAGCAATATAATTTTTTTAATGTTTTTAATGATTAATTAAATTGCTCTGAATCACACAGCTTTACAAACACTGTTATAAGTACGAATATTTCAATGATTAGCAGTTCTGAATGATTCTGGGAATTAAGTATTATGTTTCCAAATTAAAACATGTGAAGATGTAAAGGGAAAGTAGCCTTGGCTGGCAATAGAGTAGGCTATGCAGCTTCAGTCTGTGGAAATGCATGTGTTGGGTCAGCAAAATAAATCTTTTCTGACCTTGTGGAGCCAAGACCCACCAGCCAGCAGCATTTGCTGCCTGGGCTAAGGGAGCTCTGGCTGCCACAGTCAGGGAAAGACGGTACCAACTAAGCCAGGATTACCTTCCAGGCATTTCAGGAGTGTCCTTCTCTTATTCTTGCTGGTCCTGAGAAATCCTACCAGCACCAGCAGTGCTGTGCAATGGCTGCACCCCACACTCCATTTTCTGGAACCGATCAACTAATAGTTGGGCAACTCTTCCCTCTTCACCTACACACATTTTATTGTTGTACATACTTAAATATGTCTGTTGCTTTTTATTTTTCCATCCGCCTAGATCTACGTCCCATTCTGAGTCAGATTTGACTTGCCTCTGTTGTTTTAATAAAGCAATAGCTCCTGAGCTGCAACTTCTCCCCCACAGTTTCTCCATGAAATAAAGGAACCCAAGGGAAATTTAATTCAGCTTGGAACTTTCTAAACTTAAAGCCATACAAGGAGTTCAAAACCTCGGTTTGCACTTTCCAAACTGGAAAGGGAAGAAAATACCTGAACAGGAAGTAAACTATCTGCGGTGGCATTTAAAACTTCAAGTATTTCTAAAAAATCATTTAAATGCAAATATATATCTATTTATTTGTCTCTCAAATGGAATTTACACAAGTTAAGCAACACCTTTCAAGCTGATTTGAAACTAATTAAATGCATAATTCTTATCCAGATGACAGTGGTTAAAATGGTATTTTTGGATGCAGTCCCGAAAAACCATATATTCCCACAAATAAATCTTGCATGAAGAGGCTCATGAAAGTCACATAATTGCTCGTAAAATTCACTTCTCATAAGTCCACAACTACCAACTTTCTAAAAAATAGAATAATAGTTCTACTAATCTGGTCCTCCCAGGCAGAACATTATGTTTGGTAAGAATGCACAGTAAAGGATATCCACATTAGATTTGTTTTATCATCATGGCTGATTAACAGGAATGGCATCTGCACAGAGATGCAGTTCGTAAAATTACTGACCAAGGCTTTAAGGATTTACAAACATTAAAAGGGCATAAAGGAAATACCTTAGGTCACAGACTAAAAAACACATTCATATACGGAGAGTCAACTGAAAGCACTCTTCTTTAACAGATGGCAATAAAAAAGCTGCATACCCTTTTCTGAGGTTCACACAGCAAAGCAATTGCCACAAACAGCTATGCAGGTATAGAAAACACTAACATATAGTTATTCTAAGGTGAGAAAAGGCTGACAGTACATACAATGGGTATCAGAATTTAGAATAAACTCAACTGTTAAATGGTATAAGCTTACCTATTTGTTTGCGTATTTAACCTTTCTTTTTTTTTAAGGAAAAAAAAAAAGAAACCAAAATTCTTTTTCAATTAGGATTCGATGATTTCAGATTCCTGCATTTCAACATCATGTACTGCAATGTCAGCCTAACACCTACCAAGTAATGTCAGTGCAGACTCCAGCTATACCCCAAGGAAATATCAAAGCTTTGTGAAAATTTCCACCTAGTATCAGAGCAGTCCTTTCAACCAAGAAGAACAGGAGACCACAACTAAAGAATTTCCACCTCCTGGTGCAGGAAAATACTACAGTTCTTACCTTCATGGCATCTGTCTCTTAAAATCACACACAAACTGAATATTTCCACTTGTTAACAGATGTAACTGGTTCTTATCCCACTTAGAATAAATAAAAGGAAGAAGGAAGGCTGAGATGAAGCCATGGATAACACAATTTGGCTGTTGAGTAAAAATTCAGTTCACAAAGTATGCCAACACATCCTCTTTCCCTGGAAGATGAGACACTAACGATCCCAACTTTTACAAATGAAACGGCTGGGAGGAGACTCTACTCCCACATAAGAAATTCCTGTTTTACTCTACATTAGAATCAGAAAGACTAGATGTTTTTAAGAAGCAAACAGAAGTTTGGCAGGTGAGTGTAACAGATCTTCCTATAGAATTTCACTCACACAGAGCCGATGGACATGAAGATGAACATTTATTTCTGTCTTGGACGAGTATTACTGAGGATGGCTGGAAGATTGTAAAGGAATTCCTCAGAAAAGATCTTATTCTCTGGCCTCATGAAGAAAAACACCTGCAAAACACAGCGATGTCATAACTTACTTTAAAGAAAAGTGCCCTACTAAAATTTCAAGACACAGCCTAGCTTTAAAGATATCACCTATCTGCATCACTGCACTGCCCACTACAGGAGACATGCTCAGACACAAGCAAAAACTCTTAAGTGACTGATGTTTTAAATTTATTTTTTTTTAAGTGCCAGAGAGTGTTTAAATCTCAGAAGTCAACATAACAGTTTTGAATCATTCATACTCAGGTGGGTGTGGAATTTCATACCCTCCAGCAATATCTGATCCAATCATAATTTATTACCACCTATGATCTGTGTTACAGCTATATCTTAAAGAGTAAAGCCCCTTTAAGAAATCACCTCCAATATGACTACATGCTCAATCTTCTGAAATCCCAAATCAAGCGATTTATTCCAGCTCCACAAAGGTAGCACCTGCTTTTAGATGCTTCCTGAACAACTCTAATGAAATGATACCATCAATCTGCTGCCGCTGGAGTCTGTTGCATAGTTCATAATGTTTTTATTTTTTGAGGCATTCTCATTAACTCGCTCTCAGGCCACCTCTAGCTGCCCAGCCAAACAACAACCAAAAGTAAGGACGCGCATGATCCAAGCTCACTATTACTTCCACAAGGCAAGTCTGAACTATCCTAGTAATACTATTTTCTAAAACATTTGAGAAGTTTGCACCACAACCACCTGGACCACTTACGTATATATATAGCAACTCCACTCAAAAAAACCCTAAGTATACATGTATGAAATATATGTGAATATATATATTTTATATACAAAAATAAAATAAAATTATGTAGGTACTACGAGAGAAGAATGATGTTATAGAATGTGATTGTTTTACTGCTTAGATAAATACGAATATAAATAACAACAGGAAAACAAAACAAAACAAAACACAGAAAAGTCTATGAGCTGCCTCTACTCAAGTACTGCTACCCAGAGCACCTGTACTGAGTGGGGCAGCACAGTACAGGCATCCACTGTAGTAGTTCAAATAGACTCCTGTAATAGTTTAAAATAATCCTAACAACTGCCCCTACGAAGCTTGGGTTTATCGGTCTTTGCTGTTCAATGAAACCTCAAAATACTTCTTGAAGGCAAGGGAGAAAGAAACATATTTGAGTCGGGAATTTGTTATTTGTGGAAAAACTAATATGGAAAAAAAAGCTATTGATTTTTTTCAATTATGTATATGTGCTGAAATGGGATAGAGAATGTAGGGGTTTTAAATAACTTCATTAAATAATTATCTAAAAGTAACTATATAATGTATAAATGTACACATACATATTTTATATTTATATTTCCCTACATACATAATTCATGTATATATACATAAAGATGTCTTTTCACATTAAATATATCACAAGCTATACCAGAAACTACTAAAGTATAAATGAATGACCAATTATGTGAACAGCCTTTATATACAACTAAAAAGGGAAAATGGATATGGTGCACATCAGAATGCTATTTGGAAGACCAACTTTCCCATTTCATTCTGCCAATACAATATCAAACAAAAGCGAACCATTTAAAAGGACTCTGAAATATATTACACAATAAAGCTCTAGATGTGAACTTTAACTCTCAGCAGTTCTTCCCTTCACCTCTTTGAAGCAGCAAATAAAGAAGATTTACAATCAAAGTGGCTTAATCTAACATAAACTGATATTAATCTCCATAGAATAAATAGAGCATCACACCCATAAAGTGTGATTATGTTTCTTTTACTCATGGAAAATACTTTCATATTTCATAGAATTTTATGGTTTTGCCCTTCATGGGTGAAATACTCTATATTTCTCTCAAAAAGTGATGTTGTATACAAAAAACCCAGATCTAAGAAGAAAGAAAAAAAAAGTCTATGCCATTACATTTGCAGACAAATTATGAAATACAGAATGTAATATTTTCTGCAGTAACATTCAAGAATTAGAAATAGAATATATTGTTCCTATTTAAAAATAGTTGTGCTTTGACTTCAGCTTTTTTTCAATTATTTGTTTTTACATCAAAATTTAAGATTTAAAATCAAGGGGGGGAAAGACTCATTTATTCTGATCATGCTCAATCAGTGACTTTGGGAAAGAAGGACTTGCAACCAATGCCACATTTCAGCAGCCTTCCAAATAAAGAGACTCACATTATTTCAACTTTGTTGTTGTTGTTTTCCCCTCATTCTTTTCTTCCACTGCACTTTTTCTCTAGTGCAGATGTTATAGTTTGATAATAAATCACAGAAACACAAAATACATTTAAAGAGTCACCAAGCTGCGTCAGCAATGTTTAATCTATTAGACTCAAATATAATCAAGAGAATTAACACATTGCTAAAAGACTTTTCCCTTCATAATGCGACATTTCCAATGCCTTATCCAAATAGGTGAATATATTTGAAGTGGTAGGCGTAAAATGGTGAATTAGGTGAATTCCTTTCAATTCAGATGTCTCTTCTGAAAAGTAATAATTAGATTTAATATTTTAGTATCTATGAAATCCACAGCACAACGCACAGTCTAGTACTTTTCTCTCTTTCTGTGATTTATTACAACTGAACACATGGACTCTGGATATTTCTCCACTGCCATAAACGGATTGCTCATTTCTCCAATGTCACCCACTTCACAGCACGCGACATCAACTGTGTCTGCAAAGACAGACTGGAAGAGCGCGGCAGAAAGCTGCTTGTCACTTGCTGTAATGGACAATGACATTATTGCCTAAAGGAAAACCCTAATATTTTTTACTTCCTTTATTTTTTGTTGTTCTTTTTCTTCATCAGTACTTTCCCCACTTCACTATATACTTATATGAAACAAACTTCTGAAGTTGACTTTTCAACTGGTACATATACCCTGTCATAAGAAGACACAATTCCTTCTCTTTTGAATTCAAATGACAAAAGCAAAATTTCTAATCCATTCATCATGGATTAAATCCTATTCTAGTTCTTTTGTTTAAACTATGGCAAACTGGGGTTTCATAAAAAACGACCAGGATTAAGCAGTCTAGAAGACAAATAGGTGTGAGTGCCAATATTGTTTTAGTCTAAGAAAGCAATTAAATAATTAGATTTAAGAAAATACCATATAAAATGTAGGGAATCAAATCACAGACAAATTATGAACTATCTATATGATCCTTCTTAGGAAACAAAATACAATGCAGCTGTAAAAAGACACATCCCTGAAAGGAGAACGTTACAGAACTGTCTCAGAGTAAGGGAGCCTGCAAAGTATTGAGCATTCAAAAAAAGACAGACTCTCTTCAGGAGTCTTGGGAAGGGTATTGCAGGTGCCAACTTCAGAGACCTCTGGGGTGAACACTACTACAGAAGTGGCAGCTTTGATTCCAGTGAGATTTTTATAAAAGCAGAAGAAGTAACAAAACGTTTTTGGAAGCGTTAGGCTACAGCACTATACAAAATGAAGAGTGCAACTTAAGATTTTTTTTTTCTAAAAAATACTAGATATAAATCTCTCAAATCCTGTTACCCCCTGCATCTCCCCTCTGCACTTAAACATCTCCAGAACTTATTTCTAGTTATTATGAACTGAACGGAAACTGAACTAAGCACTTCACCAGGCACAACCAACAGCTTTCAACTATTCTATTTGATACCTACAGGACGTCGGAAATGCAAAATTTTAAATGCACCTACTTGAAGGAAAAGCCCATACCTGCTCTATATCAAGCAAGTACATACGTCACCTTCAGATATCAAGCTGAGCAATTATTTTATGCTTTCAGGAACAGTGTATGGTGAAATCGAAATACAGAAAGCACTAGTGAGCTCACCTGTACTTCCAAACGACTCAAAGGACTAACAGAGAAAGAATAAAAACAAGAATAAAATAATGGGAAACTGTTCTGTTCACCAAGGGACTCAATGACTTATCCATTGTTTTGAAGAGCAACCAGTGCAGTGGTACCAGGGAACTTCCTTTGCCTGCAGGCAAATAACAAGTGACTGCCCTCTCAGGAAATACGAATATATCAAATAACTCTACAGTGATGACAAAGTTTCCAGTTCATTCAGAGAGTAAAAGACACAAAGCTACATTCCATATTTCAAAATAAACATTTTAAACAACAACAACAACAACCTCAGATTGCTCACTGCAGTATAGACATGCTTGGCCCAGTACAAGTGAAACAACTATTTGCTGCTAAGTCAGGTGAAAAACTGCTTAATGCATCACTAAGGAAAAATCAATTTAATTTTAGCCCCAAATGTAAAATCCATTTTGCTAAGATAACTTGATTTTCATGTTACCATAAAATATTCTAATTTAGATTTATAAGACTTCTGCATTTTCTGAGAACCCAGCCATAGTGGATGTGATCTGATCCTGACACACCGCGTTTCGTCTTCCTTACAGAGATCAATAGTCGATCTCATAAAGCCAAGCATGCCAAAATCTAGTATTAATTTATCATCCTTTATTTTAACAAAAAGAAAACATGAAGCCAGGCAGACACACCAATGGATGCTGGTAAAGAGAAGGAATTAATCCATTGCTAATTGACACAGAGAACAGCAGATCCAGGATCTGAAGTTCTCAAGAGCTCTGGTACAACCCACTAATGTGCACCCATCCACTCCCACGGTGCAAAATGCAGCTGAGGGGGCTGTTCTGAGATTTTGGCATATGCAGACATGCACAATGGGGTGATAAAGCTCATTCTTCAGTAACTGCTGGATTTCCTATTGTAGCTCATGCTACTAGTCCTAATATAAATGCCCATCCCTTCCTCCTGCAATAAACACAGGGCATATTTTGAATATTGTTTTCTCTTGCCCAGAGTGCTCACAGAAATATTTGTACCCGTGATCCTAAATGACCATAATTTTTCACAGAATTTCCTAAAGTAGACACACAAAAAAGATTTTCCAACTTTCAAAGTATCCATATTACTTAATATTGCTCTACTTGTTACAAATTGGAAATTCTGTAATTCATGATAGCAAGGAGACTTTATAACAGTGACTAAAGTGCACCAGCTGGCAGCTCTACCCCAAGAACCAGAGACAACGGAAGGAATCGTTCTGAGAGCGAAAAGAAAACATATGCTCCGAGAAAGTGCCTGATTAGTTAGTGGGTGGCATTAGGTATTTGAAACAGGCTTTAAAAAATAGTTACGACAGTAGCAGTTGCCTATTATTACCTATCACAAAAATACTAATAGCTAACATTTGTTACCTGTACCCATTTCATGTTTGCCTGTTTTTTTATTATAAGACAAAACCACATTTTTTACCAGAACATCTGTTTCATATACAAGTAGTTTTCTGAGAAATGCATGAATACTGTTATAAATTATCTATAATTTTATTTTAAAGTAGGTTTAGAAATCGAGAGTTCGTTTGCTCTCAATCCTGGATTTGCTGAAATAATAGATAATAAAAACTAACAAATATTCAATATTGTCAATTTTTATGCATGATAAAATATGATCTAAAGAAAAACATAAATAATGTTTTCAGAAACTAAAGACACTTCATCTCACATTACAAAATGCATAAAATGTCCTGGCTACCTACTCAGCTAAAACAATATATTAATGTAAGATTTGAAAATGCTGAAAACACCTTTATCACTTACAATTTGGAAAAAAAGCCAGGCTTTAGCTTATTGAGTGTTTTACTGGGCAAGGTAATACAGGAATAGACTTTCCTTAACTGTGGAGACTGAATTTCTTCAGCAGAAGAATAAAGATGATTCACATTTGCTGCCTGTGAAATTTTCTAATGAGATCTGTACTGCTTCAAAGCAGGTGGAAAAAAACAAAGTCACACACTTCTCAATTTGTGTGACGGCTAAAAGTCTTCAAGGCATGAGCTAAAAAGCACTGAGGAAAGCAACACAAATGTGATAGTTTCTGTACGACTGTTAGGAATCTGTTACTACTCTTACACATCTCATTTCATTCCTACTCTTAGAGAAAAGGTCACTGAATGAGTTTGTTTTGTTTTGGTTTTGTGTTTTGGGGTTTTTTTCACTATGAATATCATAGTCTGGAGCACTACAGTTTCTGCAATATTTTGCTTATTTTTTTCAAAAGAGCTTTTATTTCCAAAACTTTTCTGTTCTAAGATATACAACAGTATCTCGATAGATCTAGCATTTATTGTGGAACTAATCACAGTTTGGGGACTTTATTACGTATAGTTTTAAAATAAACCCCTTACAGAAGAATAGTTTTTAAATTGTTGATCTTGATACATTGGCAAAATTCTAAAAATGCTTTATTTGTTTCTGATTCAAGCAGTAAAGTGTGCGTTTCATCTTTTTTTCTGGAATGCTCACCTTATAAAAAAACAGTTTTAAACTATACTTTTGAACGGTTCTTAAAAATACCTGCTATTATCAAATAAACCTATTTACTGGTTTCGCTAGGCAGTCAGGGTGAACAGTGTTTTGCCATGTGCTCAGAAATAAGAAAAAAATAATAGTAGATAGGAGATATGCAAATGCATTTTTATCAAAACAGGTTGAAACATGTTTTGTTATCAAGCACATAAAAATTGTCTTTAAACACAATTATTTTCTCTGTCAATAAACCTAGCAAATATGACCTGGGTTATTACTGTTACCAACATAATTTGCCACTTTTTAATACACTGCATTCCCATAAAGTAAAAAACAAATCAAAAAACAAGGAACATCAACCAAACAAACCAACCATTACTAAAATAATTTTACTAGGCTAAAAACTGTTGACACTAAATGTTCAAATAAAGCCACTTTGGAGAGGACATACTGATCTTGTCTTTGGGTACAACTCACCCTACCCACTAGAGTGGGGAAACAACATTTATTTTCATTGTTATTGCAACATTTTCCTATTAGAAATATTCTGTAGCTTGTTTAGATAAGCGATCTCATAGAAACAACATCCAATTTAATAACTACTGAAAGCTTCAATGGTGTCTAGACTAAAAATTTTTCATTCTAAATTTCTCAGTCTGGTTTTCCATAAAAGACACACTAAATAATTTTCCTACATTTATTTACAACACATCACAACTACTAGTCCATTGGTAAGCAATCTGACAGTTTCTTCTTTGGATCATTTCCATGGACTGACAGTTCACCAGCTCTGAGATCAGTGAGGATGCTGCGCTCACAGCAGTTTTGAGTCAGGAGCATCACTGTGATGTTACACATGATTGTTTTGGTTCTGTGATAAGAAAATAATGGACTTCTAACACCTATGAAAACCCCAATGCCTCTGTGCACCAAAAAAAAAAAAAACACACAGAAAGTACTGGTTTGTGTCTTGGAAAGAGCCAACTAGGCCGGGGTTAGTTTTCCCAGCAGAGTTAATCAACTTGGAAACACAGTGCAATTAAACAACTTTTTTCAGGCAGTTGTTTCATTCAGAACCAACTCAAGCTTCTCCTCCTCTCCTCTCCTTTCCCTTTCCCTCTCACGTTCTGCCCTGCAAAGTATGAATCTACTGCGTGCTATTCTTTCACAATATGAGAGCTCCAACTCCTAAACACGCTGCCTATGCCTACAGGTACCTTAAGACCATTTCAGTTGTAAAAGAATACCATACAATCTTACATCAGAATCTTTAAATTCATTTTGATAAACACTGTTTTGCATCATAACCATCAAAACTTAGTTTAATTTATATGTGCCTTTGGAGGATGTCCTATCATTAATTTTTGTACCTTGCCTGGATTACCGCAATGCACTACTCAGGCATTTCCTAATTTCTTTACAGATTTCTGCAACTAGGTTCCTCAGGCTGATTATCAACATCACACTGTAGATCACTGCAAGCCCCTCTTGATCAGAGTGCCAGCTGAAAGCCTTGGTAAAATACTTAAACCAGGACTAAGTCAATGCATTGGTAGGGTAGCTGCCATCTATCCTACAACCTTTCTCTCTGTAAGAGGGATTACATTGGCCTTGGCTCCCAGTTAGCTTACAGTTCAGGCAGAGTGAGTTATTCTCTCATCAGGATCATTGTGATCTTGCATTTACCCAGAACAAACAATATCAGATACACCATCACATCAGAAGAGCTAATGCAATGTATCTATAGAGAAGGCTTTACCATCAAAGAGCCTACAGTTCACCTTTCCTAAGCCAGCATTAGGGCACAGAGAAGAAACAAATTGCTTTTAGTCTACCTCTTCTACTTGTCACAGGGTCCCACTGTTCTATTGTACTTTAACAGAATTTGCTTTCTTTTATAGGGGTTTGCCTTCTTAAGGTTTTCAGGAGTATCATCATTTTTTAGATCTTGCTGGCTTCCCAGGAGGAAAAAAAAAAAACAAACAACACACCAAAAACCCAAACCACTATGCTGACCTTCAGGCAACCAGCATTTCATTGCTTTGTTTGTGGTGATCAAGGAGAAATAACACCTTGCATCAGCTGCTAAACCACTCTCCATTAGCCAATGTATTGAGTACAGAAGACTTCAGTGTTTGCTCATTTCTGCCCCATTTTTGGTGGCAGCGATTAAGAGAGGTCAGCCTGTTCACAGAACTCTTCAAGTAAAGTTCCACAGAGCATGGTAGCTAAAGTGGACAGAAAGGCTATACTGTGAACTCGTGAAAAAATGCACGGTGGTACTAGAAACATAGAAAGTCTGATGAATATAGTCGTCACTGTTCATATTTTGCATACACTTCACAGTTATTGGGGAATATCTTCACAGCAAGATTTAAAAGCACCGTAACTAATCTACGTATATTCGAGTTTGTGACATTTTAGAAGACAGCTGAACTTTTAAGAAGTCTTTCGGTGGGGTTTTGTTCAGATCCTAGACTAGTGTCCATTTGCAGTTGAAGCTCGTTCCTGCACTGCTGCTGCAACCGAGTCTCATGCATCACCTATTGCTTTTCACAATTAACGCATGAAAGCACAGTAGTGACTTGGGGTGTTTTGCTAAAGGTAACAAGCTATGGAAGAGAACCATTATTTTTAAAAATTCTTCAAAAGAGTTCACAAAAAATTCACACACGTAAATTAGTAGTTTAAGTCAGTATGGCTGTTTTTCTCTTAGTCGCTATAATACACAGTACATATCTAGCTAATCTTTATGAATTAAGTGTGAAGACTGTACCACTGAACATATGAAAGATTCCAGCAGCTGCCTGTAGTTACACCACAATGGCCTGGATCATCCACTGGTGCAAATTAGAGAAAACAGTTTAAAGGCTTGCTTGAAGGCATTTCTTAAGATAAATGAGCTGGTTAAGATACTGGTTTGATAGAAAGGAATCAACACAATTTCACTCAGAAAACAGAAAATGCAATTTACCTGAAGAAAGTGACAAAGAACTGCACCAGATCCATGATAGTATTGTGCTGAGAGAAGGCAATCTGTAAATAAAATAGAAGTAAATTACATTATTTTCAGAGTCAACAGCTCTTTTTACGCCAGGGCTTTATGGTTTCACGGATGATTAGTTTCAAGTGTAATTTCAGTCTAGAGCACACACACCTGCATTTACCATAAAGTGAGATGAGCTACTAGCTCCCATATCTTTGCCTACATCAAAATACGAACAGTGGAATATAGTCTTTCTCTTGAAGTAACATTATTAGCAATACCCATGTAAAACTCGATTGATACAAACAATGAAAACAATGTGAAAAATATTAAGAAATCATGTTGATAAAAATTGTCTACTTGATAGTCAACTCTCACCATTTTCCGTTTTAATGAAAACACTGAAAGAAGGTTTTAAAAATGACAGAAAACATCTTGTCCTTAAAACTAACACATGTAAAATATTTTAATGGCGTCATATTAAAATAAATGCATATGTTAATTCAAAAAAAAAATCTGTTTCAAAGCAAATTACTTTAAAGAGAAATTAACAAATATTCTTTTAGGCTACATTTTTACGGAACATGCATTAGTTCAACTCCTTACTGTAATTTTTCACAAAGATTTAACAATTATCTCTAAGACAGCATATACACGCAGACACACATTCACACTTACATGCAATAGAGCCTACAATTATCATTATAATTACTTGTTGCTAATGTTAAGAACAGTGCTTAATATTTAAATTGTATCTGCAAATATCTTAAGTCCCTGTCTTGTTCAGTTTTTCCTAGTGTATAACTATCAAACTGAAGATATACAGAATCTTCTACTCTGAATTACACAAGTGTTTATCTAACTGTATTCCCAGCCTGTTCAAATAATTGTTGTTGTTGTGCATTTGATAAATGTACAACAATATGCACAAATATAAGATCTGACGTTGATTATTAATTACACATAATTACTATGGTTCCCTTTAACAGTTGATTCATGAACTTTTGAAATGATAACTCATGATACTCAAGATTTTTACTTTTTTTTTTAGGGCAAAAATATAATGCAAACTTCAGTAATATAATGGTATGACTGTGCCTTGTGCAAGCTAACATAGGCCAGATTGCTTAAGGTCTAAGGATTTAAAAGCATGTAAACTGCATTATTCCAGGAACAGGGCACACCACCATTCAAACACATCGCTGAAATGTAATTTCTGCTTTCTCTTCACCAATAATGCACAATTGCAAGCAATGCAAACAATTTTAAGAGTTCCGGAATTGGATATAAGAAGTAGATATTTCAAATTTCTCAGCCCAAAATATCAGGTAAGATACTTGATAACTGAAGCGGAATACAATTTAGTGTACTAAACTTCTTGAGTGCTATTGTCTACCTCCTCTCTAGAGAGGAAATCTAAACGTGCCCAGCTTAAGTTGATTGTTGTGGTTGGATCAGGGCAAAAGATACGTTCTGACCTGGGAGCCTGTGGAAAGACAAGAAGCTGAAGGCCACATGGGAACAGGGCAGGAGAGAGAAAGAACTCTCTTGCTCATTGCTCAAGTTTAATCAACAAATGTTTTCACATTTGGTAAATATAGGCAGAAATTTGAAATTCTCAGGAACTCTAATTTATGGTACTGTCAGGATGAACGCTGTATCAAAATGAAAAAAGATGGGAGCAAGACTATGAAAAAACAAAGAGAAATTACAGAGTGGACAAAATTGTCAAAGTTAATGCAAATGTAACCTTTATTTCACTACGAGAAGCTAAAATCTGAGAAAAGATCTGAAGATTTATTTAGGCCAATATAAAGTGCATCCCAAGCATAAACAATTATTTAAGGCTACCTTATACGAAAACCAAAAAGCTTTCTATATTCAATCTGTATTTTAAATGCCGGCTGGATTCCCTTCAAATAATATTTAGTATTCAAATTAACTGCTAGCTTTTCCAGAATGTTTTTTTTACAAGTACCATACTTCAGGTTATGAATACAAAGAGAAAAAAACATGCCAGTTTCAACAAAGTTCACCTTTTGTGACACTGTAAAAAAGCTATTAGTTGAAGGAGAATTTATATTTTGCATTACTTCAATTCTTTTATTCAAGGTGTCGGTATCCATTAACAGCGTACATTAGTCCAGCAATAACTACAGTCAGGGGAAAGTCGTGCAATCAAAAACCTCAATCTCATCATAATCGTATCAGGAAAGTTTTACATCCAACATTTCTAACAAACTGTAGTGCCTTTATTTATCTTTTATGACACACAACAAATAGGAAGTAAGCAGTTTCATAACCATTTCATGATTTCATATGCCTAGTAATGATTTACATATCCCTAAGCTCAAGATGGGATAGATCATTTTTGCACAAAAAACCAGACACAAAACGAATGATTTTACATTTTCCACCTTCTATTAAACAAATAATCTAATTAAGACAATTGTGATGTTCTTTTGCTAGAATTCATGTTTACAAGCCCATGTAAGAACTTACGTCTGTAAAAGTTACTTGTTTGTGTATGGATTATTCTTGGAAGTACTCATATTTTAGAACAAAAACACAGTAAAATATAAAGCTCCACCCCAGAAGTAATTTCAAATTTTAATCAAATATTGTCTTCTAATGATTACATTAGAGTTCATGGTTCAAAGATGAACTAAACTATTTTCCAAATAACAAGTACCACGTATCTTAATTTTGACATAGAATATTAACAAAAAGAATACATATTTTAATTTTAAGTAGAGCATGAAGGAGCAAGTAAATGTCATGAATTTAAGCCTGACAGAAAGAACCATAATACAATTAAAGAGATTTATTTCCATGGGATTTTCATCTAGACATGAATGCTATTGTCTTTTTACTTGTGCCTACAGAGACAAGGAAAACTCTTTCAACCCTAGCTTTTTACTTCGGACTTAAAGATACTAGAGATGAATACTTCTTTTGTTCATTTCTATCATACCTAAGTAGCTCTAACTTTCACAAAAAAGTCTCATAAGCCTATGGATACCAGAAATATTATTTCTATCTTCTTTTATAAATATTGCTATAGATGCAGGTATATTTCAGTAACTGTCCATGATCTATGCTCCTCTTCAACGGCAAGCTTATAGACACATAAATGTTACCGAACAGTTTTCTCATTTTTACAGAAACCACTAGAAAACTTCTCATCGATTACAACAATTGAAGTTCTTTTCCCTGTTTGGCTAGGGCTAAAAGCTTAAAAGACTTTATGATCCAATACTGCTACAGATAAATGCAACAAAAACAGTTTTGCAGAAATCTACAAAATGGATGCTTATTTCACTTAAATACTCTGCTATTGACAGCAAAGAAAGAAAAATGAATCAATTAGAAAATTTAGGGTGAATCTGAAGTTACCATTTTCACAAGACACGCAAAACTGTACCCCCCCCCCCAAAAAACAACCATAATGTGATGCCTTCAAGATATGCAACACAATCTTTAGTCTGATTTCATAACATTATTTTATTTTCTTTAGAAATTGGTTATAGTATTGGAATATCCCTTGCACGCAACCAATGCCGTTTGATTTGTAGCTGACCTAAAGTTTTGCCATTCGCTTCTGAAAACCTCCTATCAGATAGTTATTAGATTACCAAGCTAAAATTAATTTCCTGAAATGAAAACATTACAGGATGTAGAAATTTCTTAGCTTTGTACTGCAGTAAGGCAAAGTCTAATCTCAATATCTCATTAACAGAAAAACTTAAAAGTCGCTTAGCTTTCCTTTAGCTTCGTGTGTTTAAAAAAGAAAAAATTGTGAGACACCTCTATCAAGAATGAAAGCTGTCTTACGAATAGATGATCTGTACCTTGAGCAATGTGACAAAAGAGAAATTTTTGTGGGGTAGTTTGGAATGTTCTAATGGTGGTGACACTCCAGCTATGAGGATCTACAATAACAAGTTGTATGCATCAATATTTTATTCCATAAGACAAAACTGAGTCAAGTTCTTGAGCATGCAAGCTCTATTTGATGCTCAGAACAGAGGACTAAAAACTAAAACAGAATTTGGGAAGATTTCTCGTTTAAGTATATTAGATCATAAAATATCTCTTTATTTTGTAGTTCTCCTGTGTGGAGTAGAGGGGACAGGTGAGGGAGGAAGAAGAGTTGATAAGGTAGGCAAGTTGAGGTGGATAGTTTATAGCCTGTGAAAAACAAAGAGAGAAACGTGCAAAGAAACTCTAATGTGACATAAAACTGATGCTTCTGCTGAAGTCAAAGCTTTCTGTATCCTAGACTCAAGGTTCATCTTGTGAAGGAGCTGTGAGGAGTAGGATCTGGAGGTAAGAACTGCAGTGACTGTTTTATGAAAAATGCTCTATAACAAACTCTGAGAAATTGCTTTCAAATTGGATTTAGCTTTGAAGTCTGACGCATCTGTATCAGACATGAGGAAGAACTTGTGTGTCTGAAAGTTTGCCTAATTTTTCCAGGTATCCAGCTGGCTTAATAAAGGATATAACCTTCTGCCTACAAAACCCATCTTCACATTTTAACTTCAGGAATAGTCTTATCAGAGGTGCTTTTTCTATCAATATTTCTGATTGGGTTTTTATCTGGATGAACTAAAATATTAAAATTTAATTTCCGTGTACAGTCTTATAGTGTGCTACATTTGTATTCCATTAGATCAAAGTAATATCAATAAACGTAGATACATTCTGAAATCCACAGTCATAAAATCACAATGACAGAATGAAAAGATTGCAAATAAAACTCTGTTTTATATATATGTTACAGCTCACAGTCTTTAAGAGACAGAAAGGTATGTAAAGAAAAAGCTGATGGGTGATAAATGTGCTGTGGTGATTGCTCCAACAAGCATTACTGATATGTCTCTCTCTTTTCTCTGTCATGTTCAACTCTTTGAAAATGACGTTTTTTTTTAAACAAACAAACAAAACATAAAACCCTAAGAATGCATTTAAGATTCTTTACATCACAAGACCTAATTAGAAGACAAGGCATTGTGACTGCTGAAAAATCTTTTATATCAACTGAGGATGCCAAAGTCAGATATCCAGTAGACTACACCAGAGAACACTACATACCAGGATGCATTACAACCACCATATAAACGTATGGTATTTCTTAATTTTTGATGTTTTGGTTACATGCATGATGTAGGAAATATAATTTACACTGTATAATGGTGGATAGAATAGGACTGTTGAAATAGAAGCAACTTCTGAACACGGGGATTTTTCCAGCCTTCAGAAGTTAACGTCTGCAGGATCAAATTTTTCTTTCACTGCTCTAGATACTCCATTTCATGTTCACCTTGAGTATCATATACAGCAAAAATACAATCCTACAGAACAATAGGTCAAGATCTGTTCCACCACAAAAAGGAGACAACCTTGAAAGTCTAACTTAGGGACACATTTAATAAGAAAATAGTAAGTCTGGCTTCAGAATTTTGTGGTTTAGTTTGAAAAATATAGGTGTTTAGAAGCTGTCCCTGCAATTCTAAAGAAACCAATCTAGGAAACAACAAACAAAACAACAACAACAGGGGGGGAAAAAAAAAAAAGGAAAATTAGGCACAACAGGAGTGCATTAAATCACAGTTCCACATCTGCAGTAAATATGAACCTAATCCATGAAATGGTTCGTATATTCAAATAATGTACACACAAAGCAATTTTAAGCTATGCTCCATTTCATGACATTATCCACTAATGTAAACTTCTGTCTACTCAGGCTCTCAGACAATGAACAAATACTTCTGTTAATGCAAATCTTCAACTGTTAATAAATTAAGAATGAACAAATAAGAGAAACTAAAATAAATACACGGTAAAACTTTGGTAGATGGTCTCATTACTAAAGCCGGAAATATAATACAATAAGGTCAGACATAACCCAAACTAAACTGCCTGGACTTTGTGACTTATACACACTTAAACTCTGCAGAAGTATTACTTTCTTCAGTATCATCAAAACTGTAATTTAATTTCTTCCTGGATAAAACTATTATACATTCCCACACTTGTACTATGTATGTTTTGAAGCAGAAGAAGTGGATACTGACTGAACAAAAATAACACATTTTTTTGTCCATCCTCTTTTATACTTTCTTGGGGAACACTTTTTAACTGAGGTGACTTTAGAAAACAAATATAAAAGACAGATGAGGAAAATATTTGCATAGATGGGCACATTTTTGTGTATAACACTTTTATCAGGAAAACAGGAAAGATCAAATACTGTGATAATTTGAAACAGGATCTTGGAAAATTTAGATACAAAATAAATTTTCACAATTACTATTTGTTGTTTGAAGTGAAGTTTAGATATATACTGTGCAGAAACATGACTGCAGAGACCCAAGTAAAAGCTATTTTAAACACATTATTATATAATCTATAATAATTGGGTTGGAAAAAAAAACAAACCAAACCAACAAAAACCACACACCTATGGATATATTTAAACTCAGGAAATACATGATTAGTGAACAATCAGCAATTACATAAAAAAAGATCAGCTATTCTGATTTTTTGCTTCAATATAACTACAATTACGTGTGGGTTTTCTAGAGACAGTAAAAAATGGTAGACTGTTCTTTCACATTTGACTTTCACTGCACAAGTGAAACGTAGATGGTAGGAAACTGCCATTTTCCCAATATAAATATTTAACAGGCAAAGCAAAAAATGTATTTTCCTTTGGAAAAGAAAAATTCCAAGAGAGCATGGTAAGAAAAGGTCAAATTCACCACAAACTAAACCAAATTATTCCTGTCGAATTTAGAGAATTATTAAACAGTTTCACATGGAGGCTAAAAATGTCACACATTTAATCTATATAATGGCTTTCCTAGAACTTGAAAAAGAAATTTTAAAGAAAATTTATCTGAATTTTGCCATGTGGAACATGTCTAATCTAGTCAAATGTTCAAATCCTGTCAAAATTAGTCGACTAGTTTATAATAATCAGCAGAGTTAGGAAGTCACTTCATAGGTGAGTGACTGTAAAATAGATGTGGGACTCTCATGATGTGGAATGAATTAACCTATGGAGCTGCCATTTCTCTCTGCTAACACAGGGAGTCTACGATAAGTTTAGACTATAGATCTAATGCCAGACTTAGAATATAAATAATGTTAGGTGAGATAAATTTCTCCCATGTTTCTAAGTACTGATTGGGTACTTCTGCAAACCAACCTAAGACCAAAACAGAAAAAAAGAAATATTTCTTCTTGCTGGGATGAAACAACCAGGGAAGCAACACGGAGCTAAGTGCCTGCTGGCAGAACGTGTTGATGCCAATAAAGAATTTAGTCTGATGTTGACAAACAGTCCTACCAGATGATGAGAACTAGTGGTAGCAAAACTTTCATACTCTGTCATGGTTTAACTCCAGATGGCAACTTAACCCCACGCAGCAAATCGCTCATCCCCCCGGTGGAATGGGAGAGAGAATCGGAAGAGTAAAAGTGAGAAAACTTGTGAGTTGAGATAAAGACAGTTTAATAGGTAAAGCAAGACCTGCACACACAAGCAAAGCAAAACAAGGAACTCATTCACCACTTCCCATCAGCAGGTGAGTGTTCAGCCACCCCCAGGAAAGCCAGGCTCCATCACGCATAACGGTTACTCGGAACACAAACATCATTACTCCAAATGTCCCCCTTTCCATCTTCTTCCCCCAAATTCATATGCTGAGCATGACATCATATGGTATGGAATATCCCTTTGGTCACCTGGCTGTCCCAGCTCTGTCCCATCCCAACTTCTTGTGCATGCCAGCCTCCCCGCTGGTGGGTGCTGTGAGGAGCAGGAAAGGCCTTGGCTCTGGGTAAACACTGCTCAGCAGTAACTAAAACATCTTTGAGTTATCAACACTGTTCTCAGCACAAATCCAAAACACAGCCCCATGCTAGCTACTATGGAAAACTTAACTCTGTCGCAGCCCAAACCAGCACATACTAATAACATAAACAGAAAATGAAAGATAAAGAAAATCAGATTTGGAATCATATCAACATTTAGTAAACAGCTTCCAGAGATTACCTCTGCATGCTGAAGTCCTGTCTCTCATGATGGCATACATCAGATTATCCAAATACCCACCCCTTTCCTTCTCAAACAATGTAATAATTACAGGATATTATTTCCACTATTCAGAGACATAAGAGGCTAAAAGACAATCCAGGTTTGTATTCAAGTTAGATGAATGGCATTCTTAAACAAGGTTTTTATAGCTGATTTTTTTCCTACCTTACACTTTGCCTATTAAATTCAAATATGCATACACTAGTATTTTATTGCTTTATTTAATTTTATGTATGTGTACACATAAGAACAAATGCATACCACACAGAGAAAACCTTAGTTAACAACCTCCAAGATGTGAAGAAGAAAATCTGGGGGAGGGAAACTGTTATCTAAATTACAGTTTAATTCAGTGTGCAAAATATCTTCATAATGATTAATACAGACATCATTAAGAAATTGAAAACTTGAGTATTAAAGTCAATGAGAGAATGAAAGGAAACTAAAATGCAACAACAAAGGAGAAACAACATGTTTCGAAAATAAATTTTTAAAAAGCTGAAAAGTAATTGATGCATAGACTTATAGTACCAGAAGTTATTTTAGCCACAGATCTTTGCAGGATTAAGTTCTCCTCTAAACTGTGTGCAAAACAGCAGATTTCTAGATAACATCTTCCAAAACTCTGATTTTTAAAAGCCTGGCTAGATTAAATGTGCGGGCAGAAAAATTAAATACAGAAGTGAACGGAATGGAGTAAGGGAACTTGTCAAGCAGAGTTGAATAAATAAATTCTACTACAAAGAGAAGCATTGTATGATGATATGGATTTGTCAAACTACATTAAGGAAAAGCCATTTCTGTTACTTGCTAGAATTGGATTTCTATCTCTTTTCAGCTTTCTTGTTATGACTTCTTATGACATCTTATTAAGACTTGTTAAATTAAAATCTCCCACTAGGAAAGCTACACTTGTTACGGAGTGAGCTCTTACATGTTAGCATCATAGTCATGGAAAGGTGGACTGGAAGAAACATCTCAAGATCATATTCTTCAACTTGCCACTCAAAGCCAGGCTACTGTCAACACCAAATCAGGTCAAAAGTGTATTTTTCCAGGTAAGTTTTGAAAACCTCAAAGGATGGATATTCAACAGCCAATCTGGGAAACTTGTTTCAATGTAACATTACTAACTTTTTCTCATGTTCATTCTGAATTTCCCAAGGTACAGCTTGTGCCCACTTCCTATTGTTTTACCACCTGCTACTACAGAGAAAAAGTTAGCCTCATCATCAGTGTAACTCCTCCACAAGTAATTGTAAGCCTAATATTGGAGGCTCTTTGCCAGACTAAACAAGCCCAAGCTCCACAGCTTCAACTTACTTAGTGTGATTCAGGCCCCTAAAAAGCTTTGTAGCACTTCTCCCTGACTCACTCAGCTTCCCAATACCTTTTTTTCTGAACTGGGACACCAAAAAAGGGGAGTCTCATTCCACATGCAGCCTCCCCAGAGCTGAGTAAAAAGGGATAGTTTTCTCTTACTGAGGCCACACACTTGGCTGTTGGCTGAACTGGAATGAGAGCATACTGTTGGCTGATATTCCAGTTGACGTTAGTTAATTCCATGCTGGTTAGGGCTTTGCAGTTCTTGTCAGACTTCATGAGGTTCCTGTTGGCCCCACTCTCAAATTTCCTAAGGTCATCCCGAATCAAAGCTCTATTGTTTGACATATCAAACCCTCTCACTCTCAACATCAAGCCATCCTGGTGTTCCGATAAACAAAATATGGTTAATGCTGACATAGACGTTTTTCAAAGTAAAATAGATTCTTCACCCTTTTCAGACCCTTGACGCATCACTTTTTTTTGTCTGTAGAAGCTGGCACCAATAAGTCACACTACGAATAAAACTATGACAACTGCATGCTTGTCTTCAATTATCTTTAAAAAATTCCATGATCCTCTGACCTAAATTGCTAACCTTACAACTCATGTTCAAAGAAGCCTGTTTTTAAGTCCCTTTCCAGTTCACTCCTATTCAAAAAAACTATCTCCATTCTGACAACGTAATTTAGATTTTTTCCTGTCAAACCTAAATTAGCTCAAGCACAGGCTGGTGACATTGCATCTAAAGAGTGTAAGAAACTACCTGGGTGCTGCACAGTAATACCTTCATTCTTATCTAGTGTAGCATGATCGATGGGCTTGCAAAACATCAGGAATCCTTGCCATAACAGAGAATCCTATTCAAACAACTGCCAGACTTCTATGGCTCTAGGATACCATAATAAGTCAAAATTGTAAGTTATATTTATTCAAAAAATAAATGTAGGAAATCTCCAACTTTATACATTGTTTATGATTCTACACAAACCAGTTGCCCACACAGATTAATTGCACTCCTCAAAGTGCTGTATATTTCCAAGAAAAAACGGTTCAATAAAAAATATTGCATTAACAAAACAGTAACACGACTCTCATTTAACATAGAAAAACTGAAGTGCTGTCTCTTCGCATAAGAGAGCCTAGAAGATACCCCCTCAAATCCAAAAGATACATGTGATGTTTCCATCAATGTCAGAATGGAATTAGTGGTGCAAGTTTAAATCTGCTGGTGCTGGTACACTACGATCATGTTACTCTGTCAAACTGTGGCTAAGTTGATGAAGCAATTTGGATTTCTTCCAGGGTTCTTATTTCCAGGAAAATGCCCAGCCACTACCACTAAGCAGCAAATTTTTAAGTCACATTTCTCTAATTATTGACACAACGGCACAGCTATTTGAAATATATATTTTATAGAATCCACACAGAACATTAAAATAAAAATCTCCTGGAGGATGAAGTCAGAATCGCAGTGTTAGTGCTACTGTGTCAGGGTATATTTAACTTTATAAAGTTGTCTGATGAATATGAGATCATGTCACTGAGGTGAAAGGGTCACTTCGCAGCAGTTACTGTAAGGTGCAGAGGGTGTCTCAAAAGCCTTTCCCACCCAAAGAGTTAAAAAAAAGCCCACCCAAAACTCTGAAATTCAAGAAATACAAAGTTCTAGAATATACCAGTCAGCACTACAAGATCTCGGTTCTCCTCTAGTGAACCTCAGACAGAGCACTGCAGCACCACTAGAAAAGCCAACAAGCTGTATCTTCCTAAATTGGGCAAAATTTGGTCCGAGCAGCTAAAGCAAATATCTGCAATGCCTGACTTGCACTAAGCGACTTCACCTGCACTCAACGTGTCAACCTGAAACCACCTGGTCACTGACCCTTGACTCAGGGAATCCTCCTGCAACATCATGTGCACCTACCAACGTCCTGCTGTACAGTACACGCGGACCCAGATTTCTACAAGAAAAAGCTGTTTTGCTCCTCAGTTTGTACAATCCCCAAAAGTCTGTGTTGAATCAAATCATCTACATGTTTTGAATGGAAATGCTCACAGACTGGGCAGAAGCAACCTGTGGGAAGCGCGTGCAAATGAAAGGGCAAACATCATTCTACAGAACACAAAACGTCTCATAAAATAGCACACTTAGGTAGTCACTCCCCTGACTATTACAATGCACATCTGCTGGAAATACGATTACATTAAATCCCCCACTTGCTCCTTACAGCCTACAGGAGAAAATCAACAGTTTGGGGATCAGGCTCCAGACATCATAACTCTGGTAAATCTGCATGTCCTGCTCTTCTGACACAAGCAAGTGGTACTGGATATTGTGGAATGATCCACAAGTGTCAAAATATGATACTTATTTCAACTTGCATGCAGTTCACAACCTTGTACTTGGCTCTACTAAAATGCATATTGTTCAAATGAGTTTAATTTACAAAGCTATCCAGACCACTTAGCATAACTGACCTTTTATTATTTATCAATACGTAATTTGCTTACTGTTGTGGACTATTAAACAAAATAAAATTTAAAAGTAATCAGATCAAACTGGAAAGCAAGAAGAGCTTTTTGGGGGCAGGGAGCTCCCTTAAGAATGGTCAAAGAGCAACTGACTCTGGGATTTCATATTTCATAACTGGATTTCAGTTTTACTACTGTAAATAGACTGGAGTTCAGAAGTACTGCTACTCTGTCTAGAAATCTAAACATGGTACTGGAACACACCAAATGTACTTAAAGACTATCTGAGATTCAAGGTAAAATGTCTAAAGGAATTCGAAGTCAACACATACTGAACTATTTTCTACATTTAAAGAGGCTAATAACAGTTGTTTCTACAAAATGTCACATTTAAATCTAAAACCAAAATATAATCTTACTTCCTGAAGAGTGAATTAGTTGTTTGAGTGTCAGCTCACCAAAAACTGGACCCTGATTTTATATATTTAAAAAAACCCCACAACCAAAACAACCAAACGACCCCCCTGCCCTCCCCAGAAAACACAAACAAACAAACAAACCCACATACATATGCAAAGAGTTACATCTACATTATAGAATTAATCTGGCAAGCACACACCTAACACTCTGGAAAACACTATATTGTTCAAATTACCAGTCTTCAGATTTCAGTCCTTCAGGCATGTAAAACCAAATCATAATTACTGATTTCAGCAGCTAGAAAATAACCATTTTTGACAGGTATTTCATATGAACTAAGGAATAAATTATTTCAGAACTGACTCATTTTTTTCTTCTTTTTTAAAGTAACTCAAAATTTTCTTTAGACACGAATTAGAAACGGGATTACTCAAAACAAGCAAAGTAAATATTAGAATTGCAGTATCTGGTAAGTGAAATATCAAGTCAAGAAAACTGTTGTTTATTTCTTAAAAAAAAAAAAAAGAAAATTAAAGACTACTGGTTTTAAAACCAGCATTCAGTGAGGATTTATTAGGACACAGAAAATGCACCCCCCAAAGAACAGCAGAGTTCTTGAATTCTCAAGTTTATAAACATGAAAAATGTCCCATTTTCTTTCCTCCATGGAAAATATTTTTCATCTTTTCTGAAAAAAAAAAGCAATTATAATCTACACTGAACTGTCTGAATGACTGTAGAACCTAATGTGATAGCTATAGCATTTAAATTTCATGCCCATGTATGTATAGAAATACACAGACGGGAAATACGTGCTGCTAAAAAGGATAAGATTTTTTTCAAAAATTTTTTCATCTTCTTAAATATGCAGTAGGGCTGGTTTTGCCAGACAATCTACTATTTAACCCACTGGTTGGTCTCCAGTTTAATAAAAATAATAATAAATTTTTTATAGGGTGACAAAAGCTGAATTTTTAAAATTTATGCAATGTTTTGTTCATTTTAGGTTAGAAAAGGCAAAACATGCACTGAATTTTGCATAAAGATCATGTAATTCAAAATAACGTATGTAAAACTCACTGGTGAGATGCCAAGAAAAGGGCAATGCATTTTCTTAAACATGAAGAGAGTAATTTCCCGAAGTTTATTGTTATAAATGTAGAGCATGCTATAAAGCTGTTGGAACTGTGGCATAAAAATTTTGTATTTGCAATAGCACTTCTCTTGATTACAGTGGATTAGCATATTTATGAGGTTACTCAGCCTCAGGTTTAAACCCACAAATCAAAGGTTTATATCAGCATGGGTAATGGATTACACAGAAGTCTACGGCCTACGATATCCCAAAGGTATCTGTCTTTCAGAAGATTTATGTATATAATACCACTTTGTAGAAATTACATTTTCTGATCTTTTGCGTGGTGCTTGGTGATTCCTCTCTCTAACGTGTAACACAACAACAAAAAAGAGAAGCATTCCCATTCAGCAGAGAAACTCACTGATGCATTTTCTCATTCCCCTCCTCACCTATTGATAAGGCCACAAAAGACAGAGGTTTTAATTCCTTGATGTAAATAGCACTAGTATAATGAGAGCAGAAGTCATTGTCAACATATTTGATGCAATTAAACTTCTGAAAAGAGGAAGGAAACTGTATTCCAGCAGCTGTTGAGAGAGCAAATACTAGAATTTTGTTCATCCTACAAACAGTGCTACCATAGAATAAAACTAGAATTTAAAAAAATAGTCTCACTTTTTTCTGCAGAAGTGAATACTGACTACATTACTATTAACAGTAAATACCTACTGACTTCTTTTTGGTTTCAGGAAGACCAGGATGTCAGGGCAGAATGGTAAGACAAGAAATTGAAATGCTTGGTCCTGCCTCTCTTGAAATTTAATAACTCGCTAAATAAATAGAAATAACTAGTTGAAAGATAGGTCAGGAAGGTAGCTCAGAATGTTTTTTCCAAGACTATCAGTACCCAAGTGAAACTTTTTTCTACCGTCATTGTTAAATGATGACAAATTAAAACACAGAAACCTCATTAAACTGTACAGGGGAGAAAAGTCCATCCACTTTATTGTTATTTCAGTTTGTAACTGAAGATCTACATCGAATAGCAACAGAAACTGAAGTGCACAACAAAGGGTCTGGGAGTCAGATGTTTGTGCATGAGAGTGAAGATAAGTGGACACATACTAATCAATACAATTTAGAATATCTAACTTAAAAAGAAATGAGGAAAAAATAAAACAGATGAAGCTTTCTGTACTGTATGTATATTCCACCGGTTTGGTTTTTGCATGGAAGGGATGATGTCCACTTATCTATACAAGGACAAGACTATTCTAACAGATCTCCTGCTGAAAGAACAGGTCACAGCAGTGTGAAAATATTAATTGATTCAAATAAAGTGGAAGTGGTTAACTGACCTAAAAAACCCTTAGCATAATGAAAAGGAAAGTATATAACACGTAAGGGAGAAAATGAGTTTAATGTTGTTCCTTGAAAAGGTGATCAAAATCCAGAAAGTGGCAACTGAGACTTTTACAAGATAAAACGAAAATTAAATTACGAGGATTAACAGAACACATTGTGATCCAATTTTGTTATGTTAATTTTACTCTCCTTCATTTAATTTTATCCCTCATTTGAAACTGCTATTATATTGCAAGCTAAAATAGACTTGAAGAAAAAAAGCAGAGATAAGTGACAGCTCTAGATTTTACCTAACCTTGTAGTACATCCTGTAGAGTCAAATATCATATCAAATATCAAATACCATATATCAAATATCATATCACTGATTGTATGCTGTCAGATCCAGGACAGCATTTGTAAAAGATGCAGAGAATTGAGTAATGCTAGTAAGCAGGAACCTTTGATATTTCTTTTTTTTATAACTTGCAGTAATTAGGTGGGGAAAGGTAGATGAGTAAATGGGTTTCAGGCAGATTCAGAATGATGTAAACCAAAGAGAAAAGCAGGGCCTGCTCAACTGAAACTGTTTTCCAATAAACTAGTCTAGCGGTGCTAGCATTTCGGAAATGACACCATGAACTATCCTGTTAGGTCCTGGCAACAGTCATTTCCATGAAACAACAATCTTTGTAGCAAAAGCTCTATAACTGAAATACAGAAATGACAGTGTAATCCACGAGAAGTATCACCTAGAACTGTGATCTGGGAGACTACCTACAAATTTCAGAATGTGCTGTTCCCATCTTACCAACAAATGCAAAGGCACTTCATTAACATTCACTTGAACTCATAAGGGCCTCAGCCATTTAGAAGAAAAAAATATTCAAAGTTGTCAGCACTGAGAGTACTTTTTATTTTCACTTTTAAAAACCTGTATTTTCGAGAAGCTCTAACAGTTTAATTAGGCATGTGCAAATGAACAGTAATCATTCAGGTGTTGAAGAGCTTAAACAAAATCCCAAACCAAAGAAAAGAAATACATTGGTTTTCTGCGAGAGCACTTCATGCTTTCAGAGAGCAGAGGAAAATGCTTTTCAAGAGCCCTGAATGATCATCACGCTGGCCTGAAATCTGTTGAAACACAGTTAGTGCCTTTTCCATTCTCAAACTTGATACTGACTTAAGGCAGAAATATTGAAATATCTGATTTTAGGGGTACCTATTCAGCTATCTAGATTCTTTTCAATAGGAGCACAGAGGGTGTCTACAGAGCATTTGATCCCAAGAATTTGATCCCAAAATAATGCGTAATATCTTCTGAACGAAACAAGTACATGAGTCAGGGCAAAGATTATGCATGAAAAAAACATTCAGAAATATAATTAATTCAGTTTCTGTTACACAAATGTATACTTTGGAATTTCGAAATACCTCATTTGCTGTACTGAATCTATATGTCAGGGGAGTTAGGCAATGAGTAAGAAACCTATTTGGAAGAGTAAGTCAAGTAAAGTTTGGGTATCTTCCAGCCTTCCTCTATACTTCAAAAAAATTATTTTTTGCTTCCTAAGAATCAAAGCTACAGAATGTAGCTCAGCCTGTCCTGCATGTGCAGCTTTGGACTCAAAGACTGATTTTAAACACACTGCACAGAAGATTAAGGGTCTTAAAAATCCAGTGCCTGCAAGATTCCTAACAAGATTACAAGAGAAATGGCTTTAAATGTGCTGACTGAAGGAAAGACACCTACAGTAGTGCACACATTATCAGACACCACAAAAGCAAATGGAAGCAAACACTTCAAAAAGTATCAATTAGTCACATTAATTTTAGACGGAATGTCAGGTTTTCTGTAAAAACCTGGGAAACTTGAAGTTGCTACTTGTTCCCGTAGCTGGTAGTTTTGACAAGGTTGTTATTGGCTGAGCTGGCCACCAAAATGGTAAAACACTTTTGAACAGCCTTTATAGTGGAAAAAAAAAAAAATTGTGAAATAAGAAAACTGAAGAAGTTTTTGCTTAAAAAACTTCAAGTGAAAACATGGTCTAATCCTGAAATATTTTCCTGGAAATGTTTAGATATTAAAAAGCAATTTTCCCTCAAATTTTTCCTATAAAATCATCATATTTGACAAACTGCAATTATTGTACTCTGTAAGACTCTGTAGGGTCTTGTAAAACTGGTATTGAGGAGGGCACAGAGGAACAAATACTAACATTGCCCTCCCCAATGAGGAGAATACCTTAGAAGACAATCCAGACTTTTTGGCTTCAGGCATAGGAAGGTGTTGAAAAATACCATTAAGACATTACAATTAGACTGTTTACTCCCTGCAGGGTGAACTTTCTCACATACAGATTTTAAAGGTATCATTCTTGCCAACAGCCATATGGGACAAATATCCTCAGCAAAGCTTTTTCAGCATGCTTTCTGGGACAAGAATACTGCAGAAGATATCTCCAACTAAATGCATTGACTACACTCAAAAAGAAGGGCAGTTGTTTCCCCCCCAGTGCTTACAGAAATTCCCAAGATCACTCCATTGTACCCTACACCTTTCTGTCCAAATCACAGCTTACTCATGGTTTTCACTCAGACAAGAACACACATAGAAAATTAGAGAAGATTTTGAATATTTTGTTTTTTTCCGACAACTAATGCTTAATTGCTTTCTAGCTGAAAGTGAGTTTGTTTTGTAATTATTTTATGCATCTGTAGAGGGCTTAATGCTGATTTATGTTGTTTACTGAAATCTTGACTTTGCCTGTTGGGAAACAGTTCAATGAAAATAAACTATGTGACCATATTCAAAGGTTACAGGGGATTTTCACAAATGAGATATTCTATACAACAACATCCAGTAAAAATACATTCTCAATAATATATATTTTTTAATGGCAAGTTAAAGTGTTTTATATACTAATTGCTTTTTTAAACCAAAATCAGATCAAACAGAAATACATTAAATTCCATTTAAAAATAAGATTTAAAAAAAATATATATATATATTTTTTTTACTGCAAGGATGACCAAAGAGTGGAACTGGCTGCTCAGATAGGTTGGGTATTGATTCTCCATCCTTGGAGATGTTCAAAACCCAACTGGACAAAGCCCCAGCTTTGAGGGGTCAGAAATCTCCAGATAGTCCTTCCCAAGCACAATCATTCAGCGATTCTGTGATTATTTCCCTTGTCACAAATTGTTAGTGTGGGTTATTAAGCCCCTGTGTCAGTAACAGGAGACAAGAAAGAAAAAGGATTTCTGAGAGATTTAATTTTGTCTCCATTCTACCAAAGCTGACAAGTACAGAGACATCCACACTAAAAGTGTTAATTTAAAACAATACTATCTAATCCAAACAAAACTTAACTCTTTCCCATGTATTTTACCGAAGACACCTGTGTTCTTTATTAATTTCAAAGCAATTTCATAAAATAAGGGACATCTTGTGAATGTCTATTAACATCAAAAAAGAAAAAAAGTACCAACTGATATTTTGATAGAAGAAAGAGAGTAATCATTCAAAGTCTGTTATATCAAAAGTTCCTGAAAAAAAAATGCCCTGATTCCAGTAAGGACGACAAATGTTTAACACTATATGTAATCTAACATATATTTACTGCCACATGCTATTGGAGAAGCACCAATACAGCACTTATAGTTTGTAAACAGCATTTCTATGCTTTTTCATGATTGATCTGAAGAATTGCATTGTGAAGCTATATCTACTCAATGACTCAATCTGTGTACAATAACATTCATTTAATTTTAACCTACCTAAGAAGTTAAAATTGTTTTTCCTAATAGACAAGCTGGAAAGCTGATCACATTTTATGACAATTAATTGAGCCCACAAACCTGATGGCACCCTTTTGGCCCCTTTTGCTGTTCCTTGATTAGGGTTTTATTAAATTGCTTATGATTATAATACAACAAAACTGTTGTAATTTAGAACATTAATAACAGCTGTGTGCAGTAACTGAACATTAAATAAGTCCTTTACATGAATTAGGTGAATGCAATGTCGAGTCTAATTTAACAGAGAGAAAAGTTAGAATGACCCAATTTAGATTATATAGGAAAACAGGAATGTGGAACAGGGTGATCAGATGTACTCTCCCACAGTGAAAGGCATTCCATCATAATGGGACCAGACTCGTTTCAGTGGTGCCCAACGATAGGACGAGGGGCAACGGGCACAGACTGAAGCACAGGAGGTTCCATCTAAATATGAGGAGAAACTTCTTTACTATGAGGTGCCAGAGCCTGGACCAGGCTGCCCAGAGAGGTTGTGGAGTCTCCTTCTCTGGAAACATTCAAACCCACCTGGACACGACCCTGTGTGACCTGCTCTTGTGAACCTGCTTTAGCAGGTGGGTTGGTCTGGATGATCTCCAGAGGTCCCTTCCAACCCAAACCATTCTGTGACTCTATGGCTGGTTTACCAAGGTCTACAGAGTGCTCAACACTAATACTGTAACTCATACACAAGCTGCATTTTCTGGTATCGCAAAATAAAATGTCACATGGGAGCAATTAGGGAGGGAAGATACCAGACAGATGTCCTTGGAGATCTTAAAAATCCATCTGGACATGGTGTTGGGCAATCTGTTCTAGCTGACCCTGCCTGAGCAAAGGGGTTGGACGAGATGACCTCCAGAGGTCCCTTCAAACTGCAACCACTGTGTGATTCTGAGATACCAATAAAATTAAGAGACAACAGCTGAAATGGCTGCAGTAAGACTCTCTTTCCCTATCCTGATTCCTGGTATACATAAAATCTTAACTACAGTATTAAAATTCTTTGCACTTAATTTAAAAACTCAACAGCTGCAAAATTCGATACCGAATGGTAATGAAAAATAATATAGATTGATATATGCTACACACATACACACATGGGTTGCTTGAAATGTCCCAGGTATCAATATCTCTGCAACTGGATCTATCAGAAAAATCTATTAATCAGGCTGTGGCCAGCATAAACTTTCATAAAACTACTACATTAGAATTCAAAAAAAGGAGTTGAAGATAAAATGCAATGGCAGTCACCAGCACGCTCTTCATGTGAGTCACAGCCATGGAGCATCAAACCATCTGATTTGCACAACTAATCCCTGCTGATTTATAGTTTTTACATTCTATCAAATTTAGGAGTTTAATAAAGTATAGGGAAAAAAAAAAATCCTTTCACATTTCTGCATTTGTACTTCACCAGACTTAGGTGCAATTTTTCTTTACTAAAAAGATGAGTCTTAATTTCAACATCATCAGCATTTAATGTGTTGTGCCAGTTAAAATAGTGGATTAAAAAAGTAGGATAGAAAATGTACTGATCAAAATAGACAATTATTAAGAAAAAGCAGAAGAGATAACACATTAGGTCTGCTTTATATTGAAAGTCTTCATATGTAGATAAACATATCTTCTCCTTTCAAATAAAAAATACTTATGAATTATAGTCAAATGCTTTATTTCTCAAAATGAATAGTAAAAATGAGAAACTCTAAGAAACACTTTGTGGGTTTTTTTTGTTTGGTTGGGTTTTTTTTAATTTATACTGTAAATTATCTGAACCAGGATTGCATTATCCTTCCATGGCAATTCAGGACCTTGCCTTTTGGTACTCTGGTGTTTTAAATCTGTATTGAATTTCAATTTCCAATAATACTAATATAATAATAAGCCATAGACATTAAAGCTTTAAAACTCTTCAAAATTATTTTTAAAAATTAATTGATACATTGATACATTTCCAATGCTAGTGTTAAAAGAAAAAGTTAATCAATTCTGCTCACTATCCTTGCAAAAATCAAGCAATTCAGATGACAGATTTCAAGTGTTCTGAAATTAAAGATGAATGGATGCATTGCGAATAAATCTTTGTGTATTTTTCAGTCAAAACTATATAAATTACAAACCGCTGCTCTGTTGCAATCTTTATGTTCTTTGCTTGTTTATTTTTGAATAACTTATTAGCTTTTTCTTAATTATGAAAAAAAACATCTTAACGCCAAGGACGAAAACATCTCCATACAGAACATCTACACCATAAAAATTTCTGATGCCTTATTTGCATTAAAGGAAGAATTTTTCTTTATTTTCCTTTGCATCTTATCTACTAAAATTCTATCTAAAAATTTTACTGACTCTTCAAGGTCTCCAAATACTCATAGTGTTATAATTTAAAAGGCTGACAGGAATCAAACATATTAGAACTCAAGTGCAATCTCAGGCCAACTCCTTCTTTATTGAATGTTGATAGGCTTTGATCGGTTTCCTAGGCCAAGTCATTATACCAATATTCCATCTGACACATCTGTTAAAGACAACTAAAGTGACAGGCAAGTTACAGCTCCCGAATCAACCCAAAATATTCACCATCTTCCATAATTCCTTGAACATGACTTATCACAACTGTTTTTTTTTTTTAAACTCCAAACTGCCCAATGAATTTCAAGATCAAATATTCAAGCAACAATTCATGTTTTCTTTGGCATAGGTAACTTCAAATAGAGAAGATGATGACCTTAAATTTTATTCAAAGGAGTTGTAATAAAATTGCACAATACAGCCCTTAAAAAAAAACAAAACAAAACAAAAAAAACAAACATAAACCACACAAACCTAACGTGTTATCTTATGAAATAAGTGATATTCCCAATTTCACATTTCTACCCTACTACCCTGAGCTTCTTTGCTGCATTTTATGTTATATCTTGAATTTGTAAAACCTCACTCAGCTGCGGATTGTGACCAATTACTGTTAATCTGTGTGTCACAGTGTACACACACTGCTCTTTCAAGAGGAGAGAGAATAACCTCTGAATCACCAGACAGGACACAGAAGAAAACGTAGGTAATAGTGGCAACATGAAGAGTGAAACACTACGGAACGGACATTCACTGACAGCTTCAGAGGATGAGAACCAGAAGACATGATTCTGTACAAAAAATAAAAGGACAAATTATGATGTTAAATGGACTTAACAAAAATTTGCTAGTTTTGAGGAAGCCAGGTTTTTAGAGTCTATGGTACAAGTATTCATTTGTTCACAGACCTCAGTACTTGTAGTTCATTTATAGTTGAGACTGATCTATCTGCTATCTACTGAAGAATAGAAAATCTCTCAGAAACCTTTACTGGATTGGACTATTGTACATAAAAAAGCTGATTGTCTGGGGGAGCGGATCTCCCACAACATTCAAACTGCAATTGGAGATGTGTTATTAGAGGCAAAGCCTGAGTTCAAAGATGAGGCTGCAGTCTCTAAGCGGATCAACAATTACAAACTGAGGCTAAAGTTAAAATTTGAGTTCCAGAACAGTCATAAAGTGACCTTTTGAACCCGCAGTTCGTATAATGTCCAGAGTATCATTAGCTCTATCAGACTGAAAGAATCAGAAACCGCATCAGACGGGCCAAGAGCAGACCCTTCATCCATCTGCTTGGGAGTAAAAGTCACACTCAATGGGTCAAGAAACACCTTATACCTCCGTACCTATTTCAGATGCAAAACTGTTGGGTTTATATACGTTTTTCAATTATATGTCTAAAGAAGAAGCTCACTGTTTTATAAAGAATAAAGATAATAGCTATGTAAATGTTACAATATTTAACTTGTTGCAAGGAAATTACACTTTTAGTTTCTGAAGTCTGTTCCAATGCTGCACTTAGATGTCATATAACAGCACTTGGTTTAAAATATAAGTATCCATAAAAAGGTGATATGATAATATCTTGTGCTAATGGTGCCATTATCAAGCTATAAAATGATGCCATTATTTTGCCCAACTGTGTGGCTTCATGCCCAAGGCCGTTGTTCCAGCTGGGAAGAACAACTCACAGTAATATGGCATGTTATGAAATTTCCCTAAATACGTAAGAGGTTTCATAAATGGAGCACATTTATGCAAGCCACGCTATTATGTAATAAAACAGTCTCCCAATTTGTATCTTAGAGTAGGAAATAGTGTCAAACCATCCCTTCTTAAGATTAAAAAAAATAAAATGTATTTTTTGAAGAAGGACAGTTAAAATGGAAAAAAAAAAGTTGATATGGACCTTATCCTCAAACACCTCTTTTAAAAATCATTTCCCATGTATCTGCAAGTAAGCCAGCTGTCAGAATGTAGGGTGATAAATCATAAACAGGTCAGTGGTCAAAAGTTTAAAACTCCTTAAAGCTCACAAGACAGTGTTTAATGTATATAAAAACAATAATTATAAATACAGCTAAATATGACATCTGCCGCATTTCCATTACATCTTGAATCTTCTCTTTTTACATACATGAACCATAATACAGCTCTTTGAGCATTCTTGAGAATCACTGAGATCCAACTTTGTCTCTCAAGCTCAAGAAAAGCTGAAAGACCTGTAATGGCATCTTAATATGTTAATTATTAACATAGGGTCAGTTCCCAGTTTTGTACTTCAAGCATGACCATTAGCAAAAGCACATTCCTCTTCACACTCAAAATTGAAGCTGCAAAGGGAAGAATAATTCTTGGCATCATTCTCACATAAGGAACAAATCTCAATTATGACATC
Organism: Pampusana beccarii; assembly: GCA_013399365.1. Lineage (NCBI taxonomy): Eukaryota > Metazoa > Chordata > Aves > Columbiformes > Columbidae > Pampusana > Pampusana beccarii. The sequence continues at coordinate 1,255,314 of VWYH01008301.1, forward strand.
AGTTGCAGATTGACTCAATAGTAAATTACCAAATCAAATTTACTCAGGACCTGGTAATTTAGTTTCAATCTAATTTAATTCAATTTTAGCTGTGATATATAAATGTCGATTAGTAGGCAATTGCATAAGAATATGAAGTACTAAAGTTTCTTAAGTTACTGCTCTTTAACCTGCAGCAGTTCTAGTCTGGTGGGGTGGGTTTTTTGTTTGTTTATTTTTGGGGTTTTTTTGATATTGCAAAGACAGACCTGAAAAGTATTAGGAATCATAAAAACAATTGTTACTAAAATTAAATCTGGAATCCATGCGAAATAACTCTACAGCATAATTTTCTAGCATGTAGAAAAAAATATCTTCCTTTGCAAACGAACTGAGCTACAAATGCACTCCATATTTTATACATGTCACACTGACATTGGCTTATCCCTGTGAAAGATACAGCTACAACCACTGCTCTTCAAAAATGCAGTACACTAATGTTTGAAATTTACATTTTTTTTTAATCATGTGGCCATAAAACATAATTTCAAACTTAATTCAAAGTAAATATTTAATGTATTTTACTTTTTTATCAAAATAAAAATTTAAAGGAATAAAAGAATCCGTCAAATTACTAGAAAATAGAGGAGATTTTTGAAATAAAATAGAACAGGGGTCCAAAGTAACAACTCAGTTCTCGTAGCCTACCTCCTGGGAAGATTAATTTGCCAAAGCTTTTTCAAAAATCTTTTTCATACAAAGATGAATAAATAAAAATTACTCTCAGCTCCAAATTTATCTTTTAGAATAATCAGAAAAAAAATTTATTCATCTCACTTGGACAAGGTTTTAGATGCCCACCTTTGGGTGAAAAATAGTTAAAGAATTAAGTTAATTCAAGCACTTAATAATGATCCGCCATAGTTAGAAAACAATGAGATGAAGAGGGAAAGCTGTTCATCTGGAGTTGAGAATCTCAGCTGAATGAAATCAGCAGCAAAAAACCTCCTTGTTTCCATTATGGTAATATGCTTTAGTACTCTATAAATGCCTGGCTAATGCAATGATGTTTGCTGCCTTTATAGTCTGGAGCCTTGTCATAGAAAGCCTGAACAACTTATGTTCTTCTCTACTGCTCAGAATTTAAAAAAATAAGTAAAGCTTGGATCTCACAACTATGCATTATCTTGAGAAGCAAAGACAATGGAAATCAAAGACTTCAAAGACATTAGGAAATTAATAGGACCTTCTGGATCACAAATCTTTGTTGAATTTCATCACAAACTCTGAATACGCAGAGCTGCAATACAAGTACACACCCTCACTGTCTGCTCTTTAGTTTACTCAAAACAAAAACAAAAACCAAAAACAAACAAACAAACAAAAAAACCAAACCAACAAACAAAAACCCCACAAAGAAACAATATGCTATTTCAGCCCTGAGCAGTTCTATTCAACAGTCTGAAAAGAACACATTGCCACCCTTGCCCAGCAATAGTGGAACAGTACCGAGGTATAATGGTATATTATACTTCTGCGTAGGCTTCAGAAAAGTGACCCAATGACATCACACTGACACAATTTTCAATAAATCTACAAGTATTAAAATGCACAATCCAGCCTGCACACACAGCTTTCATACTTAATCTGCTTGAAAACACCAACACAAGACAATGTGCATCTTGGATGCCAGCCACAGCAACCGTAATGTCACTAGACCATAACAGCATATGTGAGCATCCTGTTACACAGCAATTTTGCTAATTCTCACTGATGACAACTATTTATAGTTTATATTTATATTTATTTATATTTATTAGTATACACACAAAATGTAACTTCTAGTTTATTCAGACTAGACTTTTTTTATTTGTGTCTGAGTTTTGTTGCTAACCAGTTACTTCCTCAATATGGTTTGAAGGAAATGGACAGAAACAACTTCACCGTGACTATTCAGAAACAGACAATGAGGATTTTTTAGGAGAGATCTGAAGCTTCTGCTGAAACCACCCCCTTGGGAACTCTCTGCAATCAAGCAGCTCTCCCAGGCTTGGTGCTGGCCAGAGGGCCTCCTGGTTATCCAGAGACCATGAAAGAGCATCTTGTTCCTCCCAGATTCATGATCCCAGCTGTCCCTCTGGACAATAAGAACGTGTTTGAACTCTGAGATCTTCAGGGAGTTACTCACAGTGACCTTAGAGTTCTCTGATGATCTGCTTTTGAGATCTTTTAATACTACAAGTGAAAGTACAATGAAAGGACACTTTAAAGAACAATATGGACCCCCCCTCCTCCCCAAATTGTCAGCATTTTTTCACCCACAGTATTGTACTTACTGGTCTTTACCTCAAGACAGGTGAACATCAGTAAAAAATAAACTGTGACAATCTGTATCTAACACATTTTCACGAATAAAAGTATGTTAAAAATAAGGATAAGCCCATCAGTAACTGTCATTTGCTATTTACATAGCTGCATTTATGCTAAATCCATAAAGGGCAATTAAAATATTTAATCCGGCAATCTAGCTAGAATTTCATTTTGCAATATTCACTGAAAATTTAAAAAATGCCATGATAATACTCAAGATACATGATAAGAAGCTCTGCCTCCAGGATACAAAATAATCACAAAATGTATCTACACAAAAACATATTGTACAATTTAAAGGGTTTTTTCAGTTTCTGCACTAAGTGTATTAAACATTTCATGCTTAGGGATATAATTCCTTGCATTGTTTTGCTCACTGTTTGACAAAATATTTTGCCCTCAAGCAATGATACATTTGTCAGCAATATATTTGTAGCATTTTGAAAATAGCTGCTTTACTTTTTAAAATACATTAAATTTAAAAAAATAGTGAAGGATTTTATTATAAAAGCAGTGAGGTGTAAGGGACAGTTAGAGAGTCTGTAATGGGGTGATTCTTTTTTTCCCTTTTACCACTTCATTGTTTTGGATAATACGATAGTTCGGTGTTTTGGTGGCAATATAGAAGGACAAAATCTGGGCATCTCCTGTTAACATTATTTTTACTGTATTCAACTTTTAATCTGCTCAAATGTTTTTATATATATCAGGGTTTCACAGAGTAGTTTCGGTTGGCAGGGACCTCTGGAATTGTCCACCCCCCCCTGCAAAGCAGGTCCACCTAAAGCATGTTGCCCAGGACCACGTCCAGACAAGTTTTGAATCTCTTCAAGATGGGAGACTTTACAACCTCCCCAGACAATCTGTGCCAGGACTCAGTCCTCACAGGAAGAAAAAAAAATGTTTCCCAATGTTCAGATGGAACCTCCTGTGTGTCAGTTTGTGCCCATTGCCTCTGGTGTGGTCACTGGTCACCACTGAAAAGAATTCGGCTCTGGCTCTGCACCCTCCCTTCTGGTATTTCTATACATTGATGAGATCCCCCTGACCTTTATTCTCTTCTCCAGCCTGAACAGCCCCAGCTGTCTCAGCCATCCCTCATAGGAGACATGTTTGAGTCCCTCCATCATCTTGGAGACTCCTTGCTGGACTCTCTCCTGTATCTCTTGTACTGGGGAGCCCAGAACTGGACACACTTCTCCAGATTTGGCCTGGTCTCACAAGTGCCGAGCAGAGGGGATGGATCGCCTCCCTTGACCTGCCGGCAACACTCCACTTATTTCAGTCCAGGATACCATCCGCCGCCTTTGTCACAAGAGCATGTTGCTGGCTCATGGTTGGCTTGGTGTCCAAGAGAACCCCGAGGGCCGTTTCTGCAAAGCTGCTTTCCAACTGAGCAGCCCCCCCGAGCAGGTTCTGGTGCACGGGGTTGCTCCTCCCCACGTGCAGAACTTTGTAATTCCCTTTACAGAACTTCATGAGGTTCCTGTCAGCCCATTTCTCCGGCCTCTCCAGGTCCTACTGGACGGCACCACAACCCAACGGCCTATCAGCCACTCCTCCCAGTTTTGTGTCAATAGCAAACTGGCTGAGGGTTCGCTCTGCCCCATCATCCAGATGAATACATTGAAACCCAAAACGTTATTCCACAAATGATTTCACTAACAAAGTATACCACAATGAAGAGCCTAAATGGGCAGATTTTAATTTAATCTCAGGATAAATAGGATTGTAACAATATACACTTCTGACACTGAAGTAATTCTGACTTGTATAAGGAAATGAATATGGAAATGTATGGAAAATAATTATGTCAAGGAACATATATATTCCTTATATTGAGATACATATTTAATATATGTATTTAAATGAAAAGTAAAAGGCACCAGGAAAATGTACCCACCAGGCCACATACAGCTTTAGAAATCTGTATCTCCCATTCACTGTATCTCTTCTCAGTTTAGTATCTTCTTATGCCTATCACCAACATACTTTATTTCTAGTACAACAGAACATATGAGGGGAAGATATTAAATAAAATTGACTTAATATTGTTGAACAAGTTTACTTGAATATTGATGCAGTACTCAGGAAAAATTGGGTTTGGGCTTATAGTTAAAAATCTGGTTTGTGACTGAATGAAATCTGTATCTGGTGACAGAAGGATTAGCAAATTCCTACTGCAGAAAACTGCTGCTGCTTTGCAGCAAATTGTTATGGTTGTGAGTGTGACAAGGAAAAATAGCTTTAAACCTGAAACTAAGTTTTAATGTCATATGAACCTAATTTTTCTGGCAGTCTCACACAAGGTCAGAAAAAAAGCTTTTCTGGAAATGCTTCAGAATGTCCTGTAAGCTTCATAATCCATACAGTTTAGCTTTTCCTAACTGAAAAAGCACTTCTCATCTTTTTTTCTTGAGAGAATAAAAAGATCAGTAATTCCTTAAACCATTTTCTCTATTAACTACACTCATTCCTTTATAAAAGATAATATATCTTGTTTAGCCAATCACAAAGCAAAAACAAGGAGTTCATATATAAAGCAATTTGTGACCAATCAACATGCAATATCCAGGCTGTTCATCACAGCCCCCAACCACAGGAAGAATTTGTTTTCATTGAGACGCGAATGCTGAGCTAATAATAGAGGTTTGAAAAAAATGTACGGAAGAGACGTGAGAAAAATTACGCTAAACTAACAAAAGAAGACATCTGTCTAATTCGGAGGCTAAGTTTTCTACAAAAACTGAGCTTAATACATACAGTAATGTTTTTAAAACTTATTCAGAAGGTTTGGATTACACATTTCTTAAATGAAAGCATTTCTACTCAAATTTAAAGAGGATTATTTAAAAAGCTCTTCAAACATTAAGGTGGAGAAACTGAAGACCCAGGGATCCAGTGACATTGCAACAGAAGCCAAAACAGAACAGACCGTCACGCAGCTACTGTCAATGATGTACCTGCTGCCACTGCGACCGGTGACACTGCTGATGGGACAGCCACCACCCAGGACAGCAGCTGGTGAAAGGCATTTTGGATTCTTGACATCAAAGAAATATGAGAACGAGGAAATATTCTACTTTGGTTCCTGGTTTACGCAGCCCACCACAAGGAGGTTTTGATGCAGGACTCACACTACATCACAATTATTCTTATTACTAGAATAACACTAATAAATGCCCACATTTACCCCCCATTGCTTGTGCAAAAGATGAAGGTTTTAAGGAAAATGGATGGAGAGACGGTGAGACTCTTGACAGAGTAGAAACAGGAAAAGGCAGGAAAACAGCAAAGACAGATGTTACGTGAAAAATAGGTTCAGACCAGACATCAAGAAACAGGAAAAAACCCTACCCTCCTAACATGCACACAAACACTGCTTGGTTTCTTCAGAAAAGTTTAGCATACGATAACTATCAGATTAGAAAAAGCAGATATGTAACTACAAGCAGTATAATGAAGCTTAAACCAGAGCAATTATCAACAGTGTGTTCATAGAGTCAAGGGACAATTCAAAGGAAAACAAAATAATCAAAAAGGATATTTTTCACACTAAACTTCTACCAACTTCTACACAGAAGATTAAAGAGGCCTTCATTTTGGAAGACGAAATGACTGATGAAGACAGAAAATCCTTTTGTTCTTTCTGCTTCTGAATAATGGAATGCTTCACTGAGGGAAATAATGTGTACAGAAATATGGGACGGTATTATTACAGAAAACTGGAATTGTAACATAGAATTTAAATTGATTAAACTTCTCTTTAAAAAGTCCTTTATGACTATGAGGTGCCAATAGATCAATCTGACTACTTTGCAACATGGAACTCAATGGTACAGACGTCTTTACGCTTGGAATACCCAAAACAAAAATAAAAGTACAGCCCTAATTAGACTTAAATTCCTAAATTCCATTTTTTCAGTGTACCACCCTCAACCATATAAAAAATAATATTATCTATGTTCTTGATTTCAAAGACTTTTGTTCCAGTTGAAGGCTCTTCACAAGGTATTTTATATGCATTTTGTATCGGCTATCCCAGGAGAAAGAAGAATGAAACAGCAAGAGTTCACACTGTCAGGCAGTAGAATTGTCAACATGTGTGAAAACCAAAGTAGATAAGGACATAATAAGAAGAATGTTTTGTTGGAAAGTCATATTTGGTAGAAACACAATGCTCCTTAGCTTATCAAGTGCTTTGTTCAAAGATGCAATTTTGCTAACGTCAAAACTTTAATTCGATGATTGCACAGTGTAATAGTTAAAATGAAATTGATTTCTAACATAGTTCAATTTTTAAAAATGCAATCAAACTCATAATACTTCACATCAAACCTCATAGCACTTTTTTTGATATTTCCATGTCTTCACACACATTAGTTTCTTCAGTACAAAAGTAATCTCAGTGTACAAGCTGAAGAGTCTCCAATTCTCTTGAAACCTCTTAGCTCTAACCTCAGTACGAGTTTTTGTCTCTCTTCTGAGTTCCAGCATGCAGTTCTGAATCTCCTCCAACAAGGTTCTTATCATCTCGGAGCACTGCAACAGCCTAATGCTACAAAGGTTTTCAAGGCATGATGTCTTCCTGCACTTCCAGGCTACCAGTTTCTGAAAACAGTGCAAGCTGCTTCAGAGCTTCTGTAACTTTTCTACCTGGAAATATCCAAGCTCATTTTAAAGCAGAGCAATCTTCCTTGTATGCTACTTATTACTATTTGGGGTACAAATACAAAAAAATCCTAAGACCTTCTAACAGCATCAAACATAAAGCAACATCCACATTACTTGTTTCAGGCATATAACTCAATGTACTATTAGGACAAGATAAAAAAGCTTTGTGATTAAACTTTATAAAACCAGGGAGATAATGAAAAATATATCACACATTTTTTGACTGAATAATATACAGTTGATTGATTTAATCTTCTACTTTACTCCCAAGAGGAATGAAATGAGGGCCCATCTCTTAGTAAGAGATGGATGATCACCTTCATGTGAAAGACAGAAAATACTTCTAGTATGTCTCCCAGAACAGGGTAATTCAACATACACACAAAAATGGCAAATATCTAAGCAGTGTTTTGGCTCAGAGAAAATAACCCATTAACTGAGCAGATCAACAATCACAGCTATAGATGCTGTGTATTATTATTTACTGTACTCTAGCATCCTTCAGAAGCTTTTATACTCAGTTGAGACCACAGTGTGCCCTTAACTAATAAAATACACAGAACTGCAGTAAAACTATATGGAACACTTATCTGATTTTGCCATGACGACCAAAAGCTCAGCTTTAGCTTGAAGAAAAAGGAGAAAAACCTCTGAGGAACTAATATAGCTTATAAAAATAAATGGAAAAGGAAAACTCACCTCTTGCATTAATAATGCAAACTACATTAAACTAACGGAGTTGTGTCTTTAAATCCTAGTAGCAATTTTGATTAACCCTAGGGCTATGATTTATTTTATTTCACTGATAGAGGGTTAAAAAAAAAAAAAAAAAGAAGTTGTGCTTATCTGAGCAGTTGCTGAGCATCTTCTCAGACTTCTGGGAAATAGTTTAACTGATCTTCTGTATATCCTGATGGATACAGTTATCTTTGGTTAGGGGTTAATCAAATATTATCTCTTGCAGCAGTGAGATATTTGGCAGTTAAGTCCCCAAAATGTCTGGGGCCTTGTAAAAGCACAAGGGCAGTACAACTGTTCAAAAAAAAAAAAAATAGGACACTCTTCCAGGATATACATAGTACATTGCATCTGCTAAAGGTCATGTGAGTGTTTAACATTGTTTCAAGTGGAAGGTACAAAAACACATTTTTAGTGCATTTCCTAATTTAATTATAATCATGAGTAATGTCGAACACGAACCAAATGAAAAAGCATATCAAACCCACCCATAAACTTCCCAACTACAGTACAATGATTCACTTTTCTTTCTATATTAGTAAAAACTGCAATCTGTCTCGAGTAAAACAAGTTTAAGCTTTTCCTCATATCAAATATCCATGATGGTCCCATTGTATGAGTGGCGAAACGTGTAACTTCTCCACAACAGAGAACTGAATGACTTGAAGAAAGGACATGAAATGGATAAAAAAGAAGTATCTACAACAATTCCTCTCAAGCAGATACTACATGTATTTTCTCTCTTCTCCTCCCACTTCCCTGCTCTCTTTAACGTGCTTCAAGAAAAAAAGGTTGCCACTTAAGAATTATCTACTGCTCCTTATAATTCTTTAGTATGTGGATGCACCCGTATTTCCCCAATGTATGTCTTCAGATAAAGCAACCCCTTTAATTTCCTCCATTCCTACATAATAACTGGAGAGAACCTATTTGTTACAGGATATGAAATAAAAATCAGATAAATAATGGCTGATATTTCTAAAGTCATCCACAATATCCCAGATGCCCCAGCCTCTCCAAAAAATGTGCATCCAAACATCTAGATGACTTAAAAGATGCTACTTAGCTGTGACCTGTGACTTAGGGAACTTAAGAAGTAGGAAATGCGTTTGTGAATAAAGAGGCAGGACACTAGCAATTATCAATAAAATATTGATTCAGCTAAAAAAAAAAAGAGGCAAGCTTCCCGTCATATTTTCTTGATTAAATAATAACTTTGGAAACTTCCGTTAACCTGCTTAATAATAAAATGTCATTCAGATTGTGTCTGCAGACCAACAGCCTTTTACAAAAACAACATCAATGTTCACCTTATGAGGTCAAGAAAAACATTTCCCTTAACAATGTTTTCAGGCCAAAGAAATAACTTTGCTGGTGGAAGTCCAAAACAGTTATATTCTACCAGTAGCAGCATATTGAATATGAAAGTTTATTTTACCTACATGATTAAACCAGCAACAGAAAAGACAGTAAACACTGATTAATTCCTAAAACATTCCACAGAACTAAGACTGCAACGATATAATTAGTCAAAACAAATTCAGTGATGACTTTAACCAATTCTTAATGCTATTTTTTCATCCTTTCTGTTCCTAAGACAAAAGACAAAAAAAAAACCCTACCAACTTTCAGAACAGAAGGCTGTAGCAATTTATCAATTCTCTGAGCAGCAGAGCAAAATAGTCAATTCAATTAAAGAGTATGTACTAGACCAATTGTATTATCGTTCCTCGTGGAGCAAAGGGCTTTAAGTGTCAACAAACTGTCAGTGAAAGAAGAGTCTATTGGCAAAATACCAACTTCATTTGGTTTTAAAACATTCACACAAAACTTACAAAGCTGAAAAATGGACCAGTTTTTTCTGAAGCCCATTAACTGCTTTCTAGTAATCACTGCTTAGTTCTAGGTTTTTTGTTTTCACATTCTGAATTATGGGTCCTTCTTAACAACTTCAGAGACAATTGTAAACACTCTTCATCCCCGCCACTGTTTTCCCTCTACGGTTCCTGAGAACGACTAGTAGGGCACCTGCCTGTCGCATCATGAAAAGGATGATTTAATTCCTTCATTAAGATGAAACTAATGGAGTCACTTCACTTTTGTTGTTACAAATTACTCACATCAAAAGAGAAGAACAGTGGAATACTGAAAAAGGAAAATTACAGCACAGAAAACCTAAGAAAAGCACAGCAAGTACAGCAGATGGGACATACCAGCTTCCCCTAAGTAGAAACAGATCTGTTGAGACAGATGGTTATATAACTTTGTTTGAAAACCTCCAATTTTACAGATTTCAGAAACTACCTCTGACACCTTTCCTTCTAGCATGTCTAAACTAAACATGTCTCACCGATATTTAGGCCCCTTTCTTCTTCCAGCCCTCTTTCTCCATCTCCTTCCCTTACTGTCAGTCAGACATCTTCAGCTGCTTGACTGCTGTATCACCCTTTAAATTTTCCCTTCATGAAATTAACAACTGAAATCATTTCAGTATTTCAAGTCATTTTTTTCTAGACCACTTTGTAATTTTTACTATCCTCTGAACCTTTAAGTTGGAACCAGAAAAAGCTGAGTAGAGCAAAGCACTGCTTTACACGTTTCACTTAAAACACTGTTCTTCAAGGTAACTAATTCTGGTTTATGTCTTCATATTGAATTCATTTTCTTCCCTTTGTATCCTGAGATACTGTCTGAACAATATTAACACAAGAAGTGTCAGCTTAGCAATAGAATTTTTAAAATGTAATATTACTTATGATCATTTAAATAACAACTTGCTTTTGCTACATTTTAAGTTTAAACTCCTTTCAAAACCATATTAATATTATATCATTATTAAAAATTGAATTTCTTTCCCTCTGTGAACTCTAGAAATGTTCTTGCACTGATGTGCCGATTACCATTAAGTTTCTTCTGACAGAAAACAAAATTAACCTTAGAACACTCGCTATCATATAGCTAGTAAATTGTGACTACTGTGTCTCGTATGTCCGTCAATTTAAATTGAAAATATCAAAATTTAAAAAATCTTCTCCATTGTTTGCTTGATTTTACCACACTGACTGAGGTTAAAAAAAGGTAGTGTTAAACAAAGTTTATGTTTAAACATCATGAAAATCAGTTTACAAAATATGAACAAGAATTTAAGCAGTAGGGTATTTCATAAAAACTCACACCAAGCAATTCATCCATAGTGAGTACAACCCCAGTAAATCAGTATTCATGCTAATGGAGAGAGCATATAAGTGGATCTGAACAGAACCGGCGGTTTAATACCACAGCATCATGCAGTTTATCACCGTGAATGATAAACTACGTGAAAGCACCCCACAGATGAAACTCCATTTAACGATCTGATTGAACACTTGTAAGTTTGTGAGCATTCATTCACATTTGTAGTAGTACAATAAGGAATCTACGCATTTCAATTATGCACACAGATTTTCACTGACTGCTCTAAAAGATTAATTTTTGTCATACTGGAATATCATTCAAGCTTGTCACTTCAAACAAGATGAGTTCATTAAATATGTTAAACTATTATGCCTTTTATTTTTCCCAAAAATCAGAAGTCTTGGCTCTTTTACATTTGGCTACTACAACAGGTGTAGAATAATCACCACCAAAGCAACTTACTCAAACTGCACCAACCAAGCGTGAAGAAAAACACAAACAGAATGTGCCGCATCTTAATGGAGTAACCAAAATTGTAACAATGGTACTGGGCAATTTAATCTTCTAACTGCAGAACGATGTCTTGACAGACTAATGACTGCACACTGCACTGTCACTCTGCTCAAAGATGGATTCAAACTGAAGCTGAAGAACCGTTAGAGCGGCGAGGAGGGGAACAGAAAATGAATCTTATCAAAAGCAAAGAACAGAGCATGCTGAGCCAGGTAAATCAAAGGCTGATAGGGAATATGATTGCCGTGGATAAATACACAAAAGGGAGTAAACACCAGGAAGCATGAAGAGATATTGAAGTAATAGAAGATGGCTGTACAATAACAAGTATGTATAAAATGAATGATTAAATTCATGGACATAACAGAGCTTTGTGAAAATACTTTAAGTTCAATAGTGAGGAAATCTGCTTTTAAAACAGATAGATGAGTTCATGAACATGTTTGCTTGCAACATCAGCTAACATCATCTTGATGATGGAGAAGGGTCCTGCCAGCCCTAAGCTTATGTTCCTACTAATGAGGCGACAGAAGACAACTTCAATGTTCCATGTGTGTTCGCAAGCCCTGGAGCCCAGCACACAAAACTTGCAGTGATTCACTTTCTGTAAACTACTAAATACATTGGCAGTTAGGGAAAAGTAAGTAAAATCTATTTTAATGAAAAGATTAATAATGGAATCAAATCTTGGAGAGAATAATGCTTAGTATACATGAAAACCAAGGACTGAGAAGTTACTGTATGTTTCTTTTCTAAACTTACTTTGCACACATCATTTGAGACACTGTACAGGTCACAATAATTAACACAGAAGATTAATACAACATTTAAATATGCCCAGCTCATAAGAAGAGCAAAAATAAAACCAAATAAGACAAAGGACTGTCAAAAGAACAGGGTGATCATATCCATGTTCAAGATGTTTTCAAGTAGCCCTTACTTACATGAATTCTAAATAAAATTCAAAGGAAGCAGATGTAAAGAGATGAGTATCGGGCTTTACAATGAAACAAAAACAAGATCAAGCATATCAGATTAGTGTAATTTCTCCAGCTCTTCAGGATGCCTCTTCTAGTTAGAATGGAGAAGTGAATTGATTACTTTGCAAATAATATAGCTGCAATTGATTTTTTACTACCACTAGCCTGACCACAGATGAATAGAGCTTTAAAAAGGATTTTCCAAACAAATGAAGTTCTGTGGTTAATGCCCACAGAATATAAATGAAGTGTTATTAGTTAGGGAAAAAAAAAAAAAATCAGTGTAATCATTTTACAAAAAAAGCATTATCAGCTTACAGTAGTTAATACAGGTGTGATGCAAATGAAATAGTTTTTCACCTTTCCTAATGACTAAAGAGAAAGCAACAGCTAAGGGAAAATCTATTCTTAGTCATACACATGGGACTTAACCACAAGAGTGCTAATATAGCTGTTACTTAGGGAAGAACACACATCTTTTGTTATATTCTCACTGAAGAGCTGACATAAGCACTTCAAAGAATGGCACTGAATGCCTTCGATTTGGCGTGGACGCAGTGATACAGCTACACCACGCTCATGTTAATGAGCGATGCTCATCCCCAACAAGAAAGCAGAGCCAAAGGGTTCCTTTTAAACCTTTTGAATATACATATTCTGAATACTTTCTCCACTGACATCTCACCACCAACTCTGCAAAGTGTAAGATTAACAATTAAGAACCATAAAGCTTCCACCCTTCTATTTCAGTTTAAATATTGCTTTACTCTATTTTGCCTTTTTTGTCTTTGCTGCTACTGAAGAGATGTATCCTTTATCCTTGTTCCTTCTGATCCTTAGCATGTACACACAAGCACTGTTAAATTTTCAATACAGGAATGTATATTTAAATAATCATTTGCCCAAAATGGGCGGGGGGGAATGCACCAGAAATGCTGGAAATGCACCAGAAGTTGGGTAAAGACAATAATTATGCTACACGGGAAAGATATCAGCTGAAAACAAACATCAAATTGAAAAGGCACTTCATATGTCATGCTCTATACAATGAATGTGGCTTCTAACTACCAGTATCACAAAGTCCCCTCCACAGTAAGAGTTACAAGTTTCTCAGCTGGTTTTGGGAAAGAAACATCTGACCACATCACTTTCTAGCATCACATGGTTAACACACCTACATAGGCATAATTAGAAGCTTATAGTCTTGAAAGCAGCTACTCGGTGGGACAGCAACTACAAAAGGCAAAAATTAAGATCTGTCAGGATAAAATTTAATACTAGATTTATCTCAGAAAATAGTGTTCACACATTTTGTTTTGATGATGATTGGAATTACTGTCCACAACAGCCACATTCTGTCTTAGGAAGCTATACAGATGCCATTTAAGTAATATTTTTTTTCTTCAAGAAGGCAGATATAAATATGGAGCTCAAGAGGCCTAACAGCTGGATAAATAACAAAATAAACAATCTTTTATTTAATCTAAATATTTACCTCAAGATTTATAACCATTTTCATGATTTTTAAATCCTTGGGTGTAGAAGGACTTTCAAGGACAATACACTGAATTGCACCTTGAATTCCTGGGATTCATCCTAATGTTTTCTTTAAATTCACTGAGCTCACATTTTACCACATAGTAAGAAGTCATTAATTTTGAATGTCTTTAGAAGTGTGCAAAGAAGGGACCTTATCGCTGTCTCCAACTACTAAATGGGTGGAATGCAAAGAAAGTAGATTTAGAGCCTTCTCAGAAGTGCACAGAAAGAGGATTAGATACAATGGACATAAACCGCAAGATGAGATACAAGGAAAAAAACTGACTGGACAAGGATGTGAGCAATCAGATGTAACTTTGGAGTTGGCCCTGCTCTGAGCAGAGAGCTGGACTGGAAACCTTCAGATGTTCTTCCAACATAAACGATTCTGTGTTTCCCAGACTCAGGATTTCTGCATCCACAGCAAGTGCATTTTGTGCTGTACCCATAGTAATTTGATGAAGAAACCCAATATGAACCACTTCTGTTGGAGGTAACTAATACAAGAACTTCGTTATCAGTGAAAATTAGTCATTTCTGTAAAACTCTCATTTGTACACAGCAGAGAATTTCTCAGACACTACCACTGGGAATACAACAAAAATAAAATTACCTTAAATGAAAACAATTCAGAGCCTGCACAAAGATGGTATTATGAGACAAAGGAGCAATGATGATTCTATATACATACAAACAGCTTTTATTTCACTCATTTGAGAATATCTGACAGCTTGAACGATTTTTCACTACCTGGACTGCTAGTTAATACGGCAATTTTAACAAGACTGCAATCTGTAACAATGGCAGTCTTGCATATTTTTCTTGTCACAGTAAAGAATAATAACAAAACGAAAAGACAAGAAAGTAAAATGAGGACATCACAAAACAAGAAGAAAAAAGGAAAGAAAGGCAGAAGATTCAGGGGGTAACAGAATGAAAGAACTACAAACGAAGTTCAAGTCAGATAAATAGTAATGTAGGAATAGAGTAGCAAAATTTGTAGAGTATATTGGTCTAAAAATTAATTTTATCAATTCTAAGAATATATGCATTCAAAATAAGTATTCTATAACCAGTAGTTCTTACACGTTTTCACAGGAGATTACTAGATTACTACTCCCCTATTCACAGCTACATAGACCATCCCAAACAACATACATAGTGATACAAGTAACAGAACTTCCACTTCTGGATATTTTCCTGCTTGTACATACAAAGAGATTGCATTAATTCTTCTGGCAAAAGCACCACTTTGAGAAATTTGAATAACACAAATATAACATGGCATGTATTAAACTTTAGTTAAAGTAAAATGTAATTGCAAACAGAGATTCACATTTGTACAAACGTATTTCTAACGCAAGGCACAGTGAGATACTTGGATCCTTGTTTTCTAGTGTTATTTAAAGCTTTCGTCAACAACTGGCAAGAAAACAATATCATTATTAATATATATTTTATTTGGCATGCTGAGGGAAGGAAATGAAAATAATAGGTCACTTTTACCAAGCCATTTGAATAGGAGGATAAGGAGAAGGTAAAAAAAATAAAACCTGCCTTTGATAGCATAAACGTAGAATCAAAGAATGAAGATAATTCTCAAGGATGCTATTCTGTACTCAGTGACACTGAAAACCATTTGAGGTTATGACAGATTATCATTAAATTCCCAATGCTGTGGTGAAAGGGCTACAGTAACCCCCGAAGGTAGAGAGGAAAATACTGAATGTAGAGAAAAGGTTGGACTGGAGTCACAAGAAGGAAGAGCTGGAAAGGTGGTGCTAAGGTTGCTTTGCTTCCTTCAGGAGTGCAGTGTGGTCCATGAGGGAGCTGCTGAAAACCACCTTTTCCTGCCCCCTCAAGCACATCATGCACTCTATATCTGAAACAGACATAATCATGCTTGGAAAAGCACATCCAGTTCCAGCATCCATAATTCCCAAGGGATACTGAAATACTGGAGGGTTCAGGGAAAAGCCACAAGAATGACAGTAAGACTGGAGAAAAGCTGAAGAAAAGGTGGAGTATTCTATTTACAACATCAGCACATCTTTTATAGCAGGAAGATCTTCTTGCTAACATAAAATTATGTTTCAAGACTAGCCTGTGGAAAGCTACATTTACCATGAATCATGTGGTGATAATTAACAGTCAGAACTATTTAGTAGGAGTCTAATATGTATCCCATTTCTACATTTCTAGAAAAGCCAAGACTGGATCTTTTTTTGTTGTGTTGTTGTTGTCATTGTTGTTTTTTTGTTTTTTTTTAAATATAAGGTCTAGTTCAAATGGCAATTAATTTGTGAAAACTTATGGTTTAGTTTATGTCTCATTTCGGATTATGATCACAGCAGCCCCTTCTGGATTATCATATGCTGGGACAGGAGCCTGACTTGATGATCCTTGTGGGTCCCATCCAACTCAGGACATTCTATGATCCCATAACATCAAAAATACTTCAGAAGAGGTCTCAAAGACCAATATAAGGCAACTATTTTCCATTCTCAAGGATTGTCTTCTAGTAGCATATATAAAGTTTAACTCTTTTCATCTGTCACTGCAGTAACTCCTACACATTAGTGTCATCAAAAATACTGATTCACTAAAATAAACCTTGAGCATGAATGTCTGCCTAATCCAAAGGAGGCCTTGTGCTAAGGAATCAAGTTGTGAAGTCCTAAACAAAATCCCAGAGCTGTATTTCCAGTCACTGCTGTCAAGTTTACCTAGAGCTGGAAACTACAGGGTCGCTGGCTCAGAGACACCTCACCATGACACAACTTGTGGGTTCAGTGCTCCAAGGTCAGATTTGGAGCCTTCAGTTCATGACCATGTGCTGCTGCTGAAGGACAATCCTATGATCTAAATGAGCTCTAGTTCGTGTTTTTAGACAGAGGATCCAGTTAGTTCAAGTACCTTGTAGCTCTGAGTGACAGTTCAGAGCAGCCTGACCAGTAAAAACACCTGTAAGAAAATGACCCCTGGAAACCCAAAAGCTGCTCTGACTTGAAAACCTGAAATTCCTGTCAGTGTCAGGACTGTTGGTGAGGCTGACAAAATTGTCACCGCTACTCAGCAGATGGGGGGTTCCCGAGAAGCCTACTTCACAAACACCTTATGTTGGATTTTTTAAGTTGATTTTGGTCCTCTGACATTTTGTTTACAAGAAAAGTTGCAAAACATGGATTTGGTCTAGTTTAGCACAAATGCAACTTTAAACAAAAATATGAGAAACAGAAATCCTGCACATTGTTCACATCTACAAAATCCTGGTCAGAGAGTTACCTAAGGTTTCCAGAATGGACAGTCATGATAAATAGGATGAAAATATCTATTCCCTACCACTATCTTCCTATTTCCATTCTGATTCCCTATGAGGCAAACATTTACTTTCAAATTATTCTGTGTGGGAGCCACTGTATATGACCTTTACAGGCTTCTGCAGTTCAACAAGGCATGGATGTTCTCTTCAGAGAGAATCTTAATCTTTGAAGAGTTTTTTCTTCTTATTAAAAAACTGGTTTCTATACTCTGTCAAATGTTCCCTCCCAAAATCCCAAGATGAGTAATTGATTTATTTTCCTATAGATAATCAAAAATCCTGAACAAATAAAAGCTGTCTTCAGGAAATACTTTCTATTCCATTCTAAGTGTTCTAACCACAATTTACTTAATTAAGGAGATAAGGGAAATAGAAATTACAGAAAAAATCTCAATATCTACTTACTAAACATCACAGGGAGATAATTTTTACTAGCAAATACTGTATCTATACATCTCTATTGTGTTATAGAGCTACCAGTAGATGGTGCCTTGGTCTGTCTGGAAAAGAAAACCCTATCCAGTTGGCACATCAGTTACATGAGTTCTTATCTCAGACATTTGAATTATACACCAATTAAAACTATGCATCATTGAGGACTAAATATGTCTTAATTAGGTGGTTTGGTTCCCTTAAATCATCAGCTCTAACTACGAAGCACTGTGTCTGCTTTCTGAGAAATATACTATGTTAAGTATTTACAGATATTCTGGTGGCTCATATTAAACCTTTCCTAAGGTAACTAGAAAAAGAAATGTACCAGGGAGAGGCAAGAAATTAACATTTACATAGAATAGAATAGAATAGAATAGAATAGAATAGAATAGAATAGAATAGAATAGAATAGAATAGAATAGAATAGAATAGAATAGAATAGAATAGAATAGAATAGAATAGAAGTTGGCACAATATAGTTGGCAAACTTCTTCTGGTGTGTTTTAAGACAATTGTTAACAGCTCTATTGTTATTTCTAAAGAAAAAAGGTATAATCTAATCATCAGGAAACACCTCATTTTAGCAATACTTCAGGATTCATGGGAAGCATTTTGGAAAATGCTACATTTAATTTGGGCAGATTAAATTTTGGGGAATATTATACAACCTTATGGTTTATTATCCACTGAATTGGCCTTGCAACTACAAGGAAATAAATTATAGGTACTATAGAAAGTCAATTTTCCAAGGTAAGAACCCACAGGTTTCTGGTATTATCTTTGATTACCCCAGAAAGAAAAAAGGTAACCATAATTACTGTAACAGTCCACATTTGGGGAGTAATTTTCAACCACTTTAGAGAAGACAATAATTACACGTGTAACAGACACACCTGTAATAACGCAGCTATGACACAGGACTTTTAATAATGGTATTTAATGTGTTGACAAACAGAATGAAGTTTCGTTTAAAAATCTTTTGCTGAAAGAAATGAATCTTTACCTTCACACTGCTGTCCCACTGATTTCAATTTTAAAATTATTCTGAATTCCTTTACTTAGTGGCTATAGAGCAAAAACTCTGCTTACGCTGAATTGAGAAACAATGAAAACATCTTTTCATATGTTTTAATCAGATATAAGAAACAACTCCATGCAAGATATAAATCTGAATTTTCAGATTTTTTTCTGTCAAACAAACTAAATGTTTCCACTTTGTCATGCCCAGAAAGGTAATTAGATGAGCCACTTTGACAGATTATCGAAGTGCAAATGTATCATGAGTAGCCATGTAATCTGGTACCAATATCTCTGGTTTTTTAGATATCCAGTCTCCTACATTACAATCATCAGCTAATTCCCTTGCTGTCCAATTTAATGTCTACGGTCAATGCATACAGCCTGGTAAAATACTGAATACTATACTGTAACCTTCCTTCAGAGTCTTTTCCAAGCACTGAATACAACTAAATCTGTTGTTTACCTGAATCACTTCTTTGCTATGATCAAATAATGAACTTGCATTTGTTTTTCTGCAGTCTCGTGGTCCTAGTAACCTCCCGCTTTTGGCCCAGCAATTTCACATCACCTCCTTCAGATTCTAGTACAAATGTTACCTGGTGCCTAACCTGAGCACATTAAGCTTGAGTTTTGCATCCAACTCTATAGAGGATAATTTTCATAAATATACATTAATTATTATTATTATCAAGCCTGACTTCTTCAATATCATCATGCCTATTGAAAACTGAAGCTAAATATAAATTTGGGTTATACCTCAAGTTATCCATAAACTAACCCACCCTGTACTTTTTTCTGCTCCAAAAAAATTTAATGATGCTTGCAGAACTGTAACTAACTGATGGTTTGGTGGATTTCCCAGGTTTTTGTTCTCTACCTTCAAAACTCTTTTCAAGAGGGATTTTATATTTACTGTAAGAAAACATCAAAGTCATTTTGGAAGCTAATGTATCCACTT
This sequence comes from Pampusana beccarii, assembly GCA_013399365.1. Classification (NCBI taxonomy): domain Eukaryota; kingdom Metazoa; phylum Chordata; class Aves; order Columbiformes; family Columbidae; genus Pampusana; species Pampusana beccarii. Next base: position 1,275,016 of record VWYH01008301.1, read on the forward strand.
CATCGTCAATACCTGTTTAGTGTTTCAAGAATTATAGCGTCTTCACACATAGCTATATGTAGTTACTCAGCAGCCTCCATGAAAACCATTAAGGCACTTAGAAATTGGATCATTCACCATAAATCATAGAGATTAGATTTAGGTGTGCAATCACTGACAGGAGGAGGCTCTGTACAAGCACAGCTACATGTGGATAAATAAACATTTTCCAAGCAAAGACTCCAGAATCATGACCTTAGTAATATTTGGAAAGGTTTTAAAAACAAAAAAGCTCTGATCCTTATTTGTTAATTTAATAATTAGGTTTGTGCTGCTGTCATAACTTCTAATGGCAGCGACTGACAAGTTTTACTTTTTGGAGCTTTTACAACATATAACTCATTCACGAATGTTAAAAATTCAAAATGAACTCCAAAACAACAACAACAACAAAAAGCTGAAATAAATTATGCTACACAGTAAATTTTATTACAAGGATAGATATGCTTCTTGATTTACATTACACTCCTCCTTCAGTTGCTACAGGCAGGCTATTAACAGGGGAAAGAAAATCAATTCTGAAACAGGAGCCACTAAGCTGAAAGAACACTAGTTTCCCTTTAAAAAAATCCCTTGAAAATTTATATATAAAGTAGTTTTGATTAATTGTTGTGCTACATACAAATAAAATGTAAATCTTACTATAATTCATTATTCTGTTCTGGTGTATAAACTAATACAGAGTGCCAAAGACAGTTTTCCTCAGAAAAAATAGTGCAGAAAAAAAAAGAAACCAACAATATGCTACTAAAGCTTGCAGTGGGATTGTTCAAGAATAATTAAATTCCTTCTTTCCAACACATTTGGGCATTCTACACGTGCACAATATCACGTCTACCTTCACTGTAACAATAACTCTTCTACTCTATGGAAAGTTGTAAGAGATTAACTATTCTCTGATCAGAAATTGATGACATGATTTTTTTTCATTAAACACAAACCTCATTTTGTGAGGTAGTGCTTTGCTGAGGTTGAACCTTGTAGTTTAAACTGGCCCTCCCAATTAAAACTCAGACACTTGTGATCCTTTCATTTACACTTTAGGGAGGAAAGGAAATAACTAGTACAACAGTTATTATTATCTCCAGATATAGGTTTAAAAATGGTAGAAAATTTTTCTGCTCAGGCACAAGTTGAGATCAGACTTACAAGTTTGACAGATAGAAAGAGATACAGGTGCGTGAAAGCAGCTGATCCGGACGCAGAAATGCTATTGTTTTCCTTAGGGACACATTACCTCAAACAGATAGCCAGGACAGTCTTTTAAGGGTATTTGTTTGGTTTGTATGCACTTGCTACTTCTCAGAATGTGGGAGGAACTGATTTAAAAAAAAAAAAATAAAAAAAATAAAAAAAGGAAAGACATCTGTTACCAGCTTCAATGACAAAAATCCCTTGCCATAAAATTAGTTTCCCGAGACTGAAGAACATGTTGTTACTGCCGGTATTAATATTTGCATAGCTGTCAGAAGCCCAAGCTTTATGACTACTTCAGGGACCACTGACCATTATTTGAGGTGCTGGCTACAGTATGAGTTACTGCTTTTCAATAAACGTTAAAGCCTTCAAATTCCATTACCAGTGGAGTCTGAATCACATCTACTCTCAAAATAAAATAAAAATAAGCAGAAACAAGTTATGGAGCTTTGCCACATACTCTGTTCAGAAATCCAGCCTATTTAAGACAACAGCATCTGCTCATGGATTCGTATTTAACAGATATATGACATGATACAGCAAAAGGATTGGGACTATGTTTCAGTCAAATGTAAGGGTCATAATTCTAAATGATAAATCATGGCCTATTACTTGGACATTTGAACCGTCTAGTAACAAAGACATTTTATTCAGACTTCCTTTGAGAAGATGCATAAACTACTGTTACCTATTAAAGTCTGGAATAACTAAGCTTATGGGTCTGTATTCATCCTTACCTTCCAGTCAATTCTGCACTATAGGACACGAAAGCGTGGTATAAACTTTTCTAATAATTCAACGGGAAGACATCCAACATTTGCGTGCCAACATATAACTATTATATACGTCTGAGAAAAACTGGTAGCTGTCCACGTTATGCCTGATAACAGGTCTATTTGTGGAAACAGCTCTAAGCTGAAGATGTCCTATATCACTACCTCTTTAATGACCCCTTATGCAACTATGTCATGTTTCTGCTTCTCCTTTGATGTCACGGAAGAAGAGATCTTATAGCTAAATAAAATGCTTTTAGCATCAGGAAATTTAAATCCAGCATTTTCCCCTGAGGGTTGCAGAGCTCTCTTACTGACTGAGCACCCAGCTGTGCGCCCGTGGCCATTACAGACAGAAGAAGGGTGCTGACTAACGGCAACCTAGAGTACAGTTTTCTAAAGAGAGCAGGTTTTCATCTGAAACTGAAAATTTCCTACATCATTTCTACAATTGGCAAGTGATTCACTGCTATCCAGTGCTGAAGAACTTGTATTCTGAGGTCATTAGGCTCATCAGTGACAAAAATGTGTCACTGGGTAGATGCTGGCAAAGAGTTACCACAGACCATCTTCAGGAAATTGTTGTATGGACACAACCATCACATATCCTTTTTTCAACGTCAGGAAATCATATTTTGAAAGAGGTTATTTTGTGTTAGAATCACCAGGGGATTTCTTACGATTTAGGAAAAAAAAACCTCCAAGCTTGCACAATAGGTAACATGCATAATAAAAGTACTTGAGGAAACAACTGTGAGCCATTGATCGAAATAAACAATCACCTGCTGAGATGTAGAGTTTTTCTGGTAGTCATGAAAATCTTGAAGAGAACTGCAGGCAAAAATAGATATAATAAAGGCAACTGACAGAAAACGAAACTAAATGCCTTGTATAATGAGGAGTGCTCTTCCCTTTCCCATAGAAAATGAAACTGTAAGAGCAGTAACTCCAGAACCAACAGCCAAACCTTCCCAATGAAAGACACAAGTGATCTCAGTTCCAGTGCCAGTATCATGGGAGGCATAAAAGCAGAGTGGTGAAACGCATATTAACAACACACCAGGAAATACCCACTACAAGGGAAGTAAGGTCACTATTTTTGCTTCCTTAGGAACTCATTCTTTATATAATCTACCCTTCACAAGTCACAATGAATACTGTAAATACTGGAGACTGGTACTCAGATTGCATTTGAAAAATGTTAGATATGCTGAAGTGAGTGTTTAGTCCTCTACAAAATATTGCGTAAAAGGCACGTGCCAAATTTCATGTTGCTATCTTACTTATTCCTATGAACAGCATACCTCTCAAGGAAGACATAGCAATTTCCTTAGCTCTAACAGGATTAAATGAAACCTTCAGTGTGGAGTTGATATAAAATAGCACTACGTTTTTAACCAACATGATCTGACCAACGCAGCATGACTGCATTAGTGGAAAGGACTACAATGCAAATAGTTTGGTGTCTAAGACCATTTATGCACAGCCCAGCTGCTGCGACATCCAAAGCCCTGCACTAGAACACCGAGCTAACTCGCTAATCACCACAGAAAGGCAAAGGCAGCTAATTCAGGAGACTAATTTCTAGACTATTTGAAAATTAATCCAGAGCCCATCTAGAAGAGTTCCCCATTCTGAACCAGACTGAAACCCATCATCAGTATCTTGACTCTCCTGAAGAGGCCTTTCACCAGTATAACAGTAACATCATTTTTGTAAGAATTATCATATTTTAAATGGATGTTCTCTAATACAGTGATAGACTGATATAAACCACAGTTGTATATTGTGAAGGTGAAATCTGGAATGCTTAAGAGATATAGGTGTAGAAAATCACAAATATTAGAACCACGAGCCTTGGAAACTTAAGCCTCTGCATAGTGATGAACCATGACTTACCTCTCTTATCCCTAAGTCCTAGGAAGGCTCATATATTTTTAATTTTTTTATTATATACAGAAGCATAAAGTTAACATATATATTAAAAAAAACCAACTTATTTTCTCTAAAAATCTCCCTACTCCATTTATCATTTGAAGATCTTATCTACTACTGGAGCATCAAACATCAGAAATCTGTATGGGTAATGTTGAACTTCAGATATTTCCTTGGAAAAGAACAAATCACAGCATTAAAAAGTTGAGAGCTAAATATAGTCTTGAGTTGACTTAGAAAGGCAAATACAGAGAACAATATAAACATCCTGAAACAGTTTCTATAATTGGATCTTAGCATTCCTTTTCCACTGCACAAAATTGGAGTGACTTCATCTCTAGATGGAAGAAGCTTTCTATGAAAAATTAGCAGGAGAGGAAAGAAATGCAATACTCAAGAGCCATCATCTTTAAGAGAGAACTGTGTAGACAGATGAATTTTAATGTGCCTCAAAAATAATACAACTGTGGCACATAAGGAAAAGTTTGATTAAAACAAAACAAAACAAAAAAAGAAAGGAAAGAAAGAAGGGATGTAACCAATGATCAGGGATTCCGTTCATCAAGCATTAAACATATTGCCATTCAGGTGTTATACCACAGTGGAAACAGTACAGGAGGGAGCTGCAATCTGCCGACATCTGACAAAGAGTTGCACGTCTTAGGAATACATCACCTTAATAACATTTGTCTTGTAATGATGACATAGGCACCTTCCAATCTGAAAGGTGAAGGGAGTGTGTAATGTATTTACAGCCTCAATTGCTTCATGGATTTGTTTAGGAAGGCTATTTGGCAATTGAGATTTTTCTGTCTTTAGAAAGTGGGAATGGTGACTGTAAAAAATACTGCTAATACGAAGAGTAAAAGAAAGCAGCTAACCTTCAGCAGCTTTTTTATATGAAATACTACATGCATAAATGTTAATAAGTTCCACAAATTCATCCTTCGACACTCTGCAACACCTATATTTATGGTTAACATTCATGTATTATTAAGAAATGCCTAGCTTTACTTAACATAACACAGTGATAACATTTCTCTGTCAGTTTACTTAGAAGATGACTGCTTTAACCCAGGAGGCTCCTTAGATAGATATGACGAAGTAATTTTCTATCAATATATATTACATATATATATAAACCAGGCTCTGTATCTTATAAAAACAGGGGGGTTTTTTCCCACCAAAATAGAAATCTGTACAATATTTGTAATTACGGTTAACTGGCAAGAATTTTGAGCTTGTAGCAGTGTCCTGAGCAAATCACTAGGAATTATGAAATTTTATTATCATTTCAACAAAGTAATTCTTTTTAAGAATTAATTTCGTAAGGGAGCTATAGCTGAAAGCTGGTCATCCACATGAAGGGCTCCTTGATTGGGTGCAGGAGACTGTTGTAGTAATGGTAATTATCAATATTGCTGAAACTTTGGGGGAGGTGGGGTGGGGGGAAGGATAAAACAAATAAACGAACAAAAAATAAAACATAAAACAACCGTCATTGCATTGATTTTTTTGAGTCTGCCACTGCACAGTCACTATTTCAGAAAACAGTCAGTTAAATTGATTCCAATACATTCAAATAATATAAATTCTAACCAAATACACTTAGCATTATCTGAAGTCTGTAAAATAGCAATATGATAGAGAAATGCAACCTTCAAGAAAATCAAAGGCTAAGAAAGGTTACACACAGATAGCTAAGTACATACATATTTGTATGCCCTCTTTTACATATATATCAAAATGCATACGATATATTACAATTAAACATTTATGTTCAATAATTTTAATTTCAGATTTGAAAATCAACAGTCTGAAGTCTGAGTCACTATGGAAAGCACAAGCATCATCACAGAATTCTTATGCACAGAAAATACAGCATACAAATAATACTATTTATATACTTTCTGTATGGGTGAAAATGTGAAATTCGATGTAAAGCTAAGACATCAACATCTTTATAAGCAAAAAGTCACACTAACCTGTATTTTGATTGGCCAGGAGAAATTGCTGACATAGACATAGAAAGTGATGTTTGGGTTGCTCCGAAAGTTAAATTTTTCACAGGAAAAGCTATCTCTGTATTCCTTAATATTAGCCTTAGAAACAACAGGAATCTCTTCTCCAGATATTGTTCCAGCTGAAGAAGAAACAAAACCAACACCACACACACACACCATGTGTAGATATATATATATATACACACATATGTATGAATTTATGACAAGCATTAATCATCATTAAATATGCCAAAGTAAGTCTGCATAATAAACTTAAATTCTTGAATTACTTTTGGTGTCTTCATTCCACAACTTTAATAACCCTTTATTATGGTTTACATGGTACATCAGATGTATTTCATATACACAAGGAGGATTCACAGAAACTCTTACTCTGGTTTCAAATGGTTATGAATGAACCATAAAACTGATAGAAGTTTCATGAATTTTAGAAGAAAGTTGTTATGGTCAGCTAGGTAGATATTATGCTTCCCTCTAGTACTTTACATTCCACTTCAATAAAAACTCATAGGTTAATAAAGCATAGAAGTGTATTTGTCTACCACTTATTGATGTAGAGTTTTAATTGTTCGTGAAATTTTTAATAACATACTTCCTAATAAACACATATCAGGTTTTGCAAATACATAAGTGACTGTGCTAAGTTAAAAAGAAGGAATAGATAGAATTTACTAACTACGATACATTAAAATATTTCGGAATTACATTGATGAAGAAATTAATGAGTTTATGTAAGACGAAGTCTGAACCTTGTCTAAAAAGACTTTTTTTAGGACAATTTCATTCTAAGCATCAAGCTTCTCCTTGGATGTGTTTTCAGAAAGTCAATAGAACCAATTCAGAGAAACTGTCTAAATAAAGATTTTCTTCCTTCTTATTAAAACAAAGAAGAGTAATGGGGTTCAAAGTTGGAGGAAAATAGATAAGCGACTCCTTTTATCAGCATACACAGAAGAACTTTATTGTTTGATATCAATGTTAAGGTTAATAATTAAATTTTTAGCCTGAACACTGGAACAAAGAAATTAAAATCTCAGTCTCTGCAGTAGTTAAAGCAGCAATTTATCTTAATTAAAATCACAGCATTTCATAACACTATTATTTTAAAAATTTAAATAGACTACAAGCTTTTACTACCAAAATGATTTTAATTGAACAGGAGAGAAAGTTAACATATTAATGAAGCTTTGTTCAGATTGCAAATTATCATATGAGGTTTAAATAATATAATTAATAATAGCATAATGATAATGGCAAAAGAACACATTTGGTAAAGTTTTCTTATCAAAATTAGCAACAAAGAGACAATCAGGTTAAAATAGCTTAAAGGATCATGAAATCACATGGGAACAAGTCATCATACTGAAGTTCACCCTCACCTGTAGAACCAATAGACCATGTAATATTGAGGTTGAAGTTGTTTGATGCATTAATTGATATATCCAAATTTTTATTTGACTGCATAAAAAAAAGAAAGAAAATATACTGAAGTTAACAAAATATACCGAGTGCATTGCATATACTTCTATTGCACATAATTGAATACAGCCTTTTAATCCTCTTCCCTTTTTCATTTTAAACTTAAATAGAAATGGCAATAATTCAGAGCCAAACGCAATCCTCTGTTTTGCTTCAGTAAGAACAGGGTACAAGTAGGCATATAACTACACAAGTTATCTTTTCAGATTGTGATTATTTTTTTTAGCATTAGTTGATCTGAAGCACATCTACCATTTAGAAAGTTTCTCAATTAATACACTGGAATAATTTTCAGTTTTCAAAAGATTAAAAATATAGGCACTTGGCAAACCTTTAATCATAGTCAAATCCAATGGAAATCTTGATCATGACCCTCCAAAACTTATCTAAAGTTAGTATTTTCTTACCTGTTCTGGATTTGCTATGAAGTTTATGGCAGTGTGATGGCGATCATCCTCTTGTAATAAACTGAAGGTAAACTGGTAATCAATCAAAAGGCTGTCTGTGGGCAAAACAGGAATTAAAACTAAAATAGATTCAAGTGTATCCATATTAATGATACGTTATGTAAGCAGCTAAAAAATTACCATTCACTTTTATTTTAAAAAGCATGGAGTAATCTACAAGTTCGAATTATTCACATGCATCTCACTGTTTAAGTATTTGCACTATAATATTTTGAAGTAACAAAAAGAAAAAAAATCAAGTGAAGCAGTAACAACAACAAAACTAATGTAAGAAACAGATTCTATCAGAGCAGCTATTACACGTAACTTGAGTCATTCTTCGTAATTATTCCAAAATACAGTATCAAGTATTGGTAGTGTTATGAGTTCCCTAATTTTACTCTGAAATAATTATTCAAATATTCTGTTCAACATTCATTTAAATATTTTAGTTCTACAGGCATACACTTTACTGTGTTATATAAAAGGTTTACACAACTACATTCCTGTAACACATCTTAGAATTACCAGGTTTAAAGTTTTGGAAAAAAGTTGCCTCTACAGTAAAATTATATAGTATGAAGGCATGATACTATAGCAAATAAGAGCGCTAATTATAAAACACCACAGTGGAATTTTGAATGGAAATTATGTGACCACCAAGCACGTCTTTTCTAAATTGCCATAATTCTAAAAGATTTTATAAGTGGCAAGTGATATAAACTTGATACAAGAGAAATAAGTGGCGGTTTAGTATTGACTCAAAAAGATGACATTTCCCTTCCAAATGACATCTGGTTTGCTCCTTTTTCTTCCACCCTGTGACAGGAATGGAGTCCGGCAGGCAGGTCCTGTTCATGCCGTTTCTGTCCCCGCACACCATCAGCAATGCCTTGGTGGCCACCTGAAGTTGGCAAAGGTGCAGAAAGGAGAGAAAGGCCAACCTCAGAGGACTCAAACCACGCTTAACCCTGCCTGGAAGGAGCAGAAAATGATTGGGACAAGTCAGAAGACCTAACTTTTGAGCCATCCCATTGTGTTCCTGAAGTTAAGGAATGAGATTAACCCTTAGCTGGGTGACAGCACCGGGAATGACTGAAAAGGAATTCTTCTGCAGGGGGAAGGCCTGGATTTGTCAGGGTGAAGCAGGTTCCCAGTACATCCGTCATGTAAGAAAAAGACCCAGTCACCAGGGATGGGTACTGCTGTAATTCATAGAGGGTAGCAAGGAGAAGCCCAGCAGGCAAATTCAGTGCAGTCAGTCAAGAAACAGCAGAGCCCTCAGAGATGTAAACTGTGTCAGCAGATTAATTATCCTCGTGCAACAGACGGTTGTGAACCAGAGGTGGGTGCGGTGGATTGATTTGAATGCTGGGTTACAGGGCCAGATCGCTTCAGATTTCACAGAATAAATCTTCTAACTCTTCGACCATTATAGCTCTACAGGGATCAAAAGCTGCTGGTTTTCCCTCTGTCACAGGAAACACTGAGGCGACTCGATTCAGATTATTCTTCTGTGCAGATTAAAAAAGGGTTAAGATGCAAGTCATCTTTGATGCTACATCCTAGCAAATAATTTTGAAGACCCATTTTGATCTCTCTCTTGATGACACTCTACGAGTCACCAACACCATACAAGCTGTGTGTTACAAATAAAAAATATGTGATCATAAAAACAAACTCAGTAAATACAAAGAAAGTGAAAGATTAAGTCAAAGCAGGAAAAAGCTGTGTCAGCCTTTTTTGGACTTAACAGTTTGCTTAGTGCTGACAATCAACTTTTCTGCAGCAACACATTATCTGAAAAAAATACACTCTGTTGTATCTCATGGGAAGCCTGACACAGAAGGAGGAGAAAAAAAAAAAAGCTTACTGGTCAATGAAGTATGAATTCAGCCCACTGTACTGTCTTAATAGTTAAAGAAAATGTGGAGTTTTTGTTGGTTTTGGGTTTTTTTACATTGAGTGTGGAAAGAAAATTAGAAAATGAAGGAGTTACACGAATGGAATTACCATGTACCTCAAAGCTGAAAAGTTCACCTTCTCTATTATTAGCCACAACAGTTCCATTATTCAAATAAGTTGATCTAGATGTCTTAGATAATGAGTTTTGATCAGGTTTTTGCAAGCATATGCCGGTAAAAGATGAATAAATATTAAAAGACCTCATTTATTTATTAATACTCCTCTACACTTCTAGAACTATGCAAATCCAATTAATGAAGTCTCATTGACTCCATTAGTAACAGTGTGATATATCAACATATTTAACAGTGAAATTATCGTTGCACCAGAACACATTTAAAGGTAGCAGGACAGCAAAAGATGGCAAGTAGAGATTGAGCTGCTGTCAAAGGAATTATAAATCCCTTAATAATCTTGTAGCAAGGCCGAAAGGCTAGGAATTATGCATAGATATTCTAAATCTCCTGATCTGGTCAGCTTGGGGTCCCACGAAATACAAACGACTACTTTAGCAAACAGATTTATTGCAAATGTGTGGTGGACAAGCACCACAGCATGCACTCCTATGGAAATTCTGTCTACAAGATGCAAGAAGCAGTGCCTTCCGGACAAGATATTGTCAGTTTGCTCACAATATACGGAAAAAGACCATTTTATAATGCCATAGTCATCTTCTAAGCCTAAATTTTGCCCTCTCGGCAATGCAGAGTACCAGCCAAAGACCAGCACTGACATATAGTTAACATCATAAGGCAAAACTGAGAATAGACATGGGACTCTCGTCTCAATCATATGAACAGCTTTTCACTTTCATACTTTCTGGTTGGCCAACCTATTCTGGTTGCCTGGACCTACTCCTAAACTACACATCCCAAATCTCTGGAAGGCTCTAAAGCTAGATTTTATTAGAATATAAATTAGTAGAACTAATTTAAGCAGAAATTTAAAGTGAGACTGGAAATTAAAAGAGATTGTAAAGAAGTCTCTCCTTTATCTATTGGATCCTGCTGCTGTTTGTCTCACTCTCCTTTCTCCTTCTCTCCATATGTTTCAGCACATACCTCAGGAAACTCTTCCCCCCAGTGTAATTGCACCACATCCCTGTCCTCCGGAGGCTTCACCTGCTACAAACTGCAGCTGAACAGCTTTCCCATCCCGAACATAACCCTAAAACATTATCTATGCCAAGAGATTTTAAGTGCGCATAAACAAACTGAGCATTACGCAGCACATCACACCGTATTTCCCCAACTCATAGTGTCATTCAGCCTCAACAGCTTAGCCTGGAAATAAGTACAAAATTTAAAGTAAAATTTAGTTGTAAGAGTACGACCTGTTCTGAATATTAAATGTATAAAGAAACAAATGTATAACAGCTAAATGTAGAAATAGCTATCTAAAGTATACTCAGTATATTCTGTTGATAACTATTGTTGTGTATATTTACAATCAGGAATTTAGAGAAGCCTGAGATTTTTCTTTATGTATTTTTGTTTCTACTGTAAACCTTTAACAAGCCACCACAAGTATTTTTACTCTTTACATAAACACATGAGATTTTTCATAACTGCTTCTGTTTATAAAGACACACAGAACAGATTGTTTCAATTAGGAAAGAAATTTGGATAACATATAAACAGAAATTTAAAAAAAATCTTACTGCATTTATGTTGTAGCATAGGATGACAATGAAAGCACAAAGATAAAAAATACTAAACATAATCAAACTGCTGTATGAGCAAGGCCTGATAAAAGCAATTTTATAATTTTCATCTGGCTGATCTATATAAACAAGATTTCAAAACTGTTTTCAAAATCTGGTGAACTCCGAAAATAAAATAAAATTCAAACAACAACACTTCTATAAGCACTAGCAAGCAAAATATTATCAATGGCCATTATAATCCAAAATTTAAACATTAAAATGTATAAAATTATTTTTGGTGAATTATAGAAGAAAATGCTTGATTGCCTAGAATTACTGTTGATGTACTCTGTATTTCGTTTTGGTGACTCCCTTGTTTTTGTGTAAGAACAAAAAAGATCTAGAATATGAATCCCACCTTTTTTCAAAACACATTTCCTCAATCTACAGTTAATTCTCAACACATTTTAAATTCACCGTGTCAATTAACTATAACGATTTTCCAAAGAGACTAGGTAGCTACCTATCTTGAACGCTACAGAAAAAAATTTAATGATGTTACAGAATGACTGTTGCATTCTTTTATTTTTAAAAAAGCTAACTAAAACAGAATCTACCTGGATCGCACCATTTTTTTAACTATTATTTGCTCTTCTAAATAAGCCAAATCTTTTTGAAATACGCAGAAGACAGTTTCATCTTAGTTTTGGATTGTTTCAGTAAAATCTTAATATCCAGCAATTAATATTTTTATGCCACCAATATCCTCCATGTTAACATTTTCTCACTTAACATGTTTGAAATAAATATATATATTTTTTTTTTAAATTGTGTTCAGATTTTCCCTAAATCAACGGGCAAGAGAAAGAGACAGAAGCACCATTGCATTACAACAGCAATAATCCCATCCTACTTCGTGCTGGCACAAATGACTCTAAAATGTCTAGTGTGTCGTTGGATCAGATATGCAGCCCAGACCTTCATCTCAAATCTGATATAAGATACAGGTGACTAAAGTGGTGGCCAGACAGAATTTAAACAACCACACACTAGAGCACAATCTATAAATTCCCTGAGCTTTTATGTCTAAAGTTTCACGGGAAAAGTTCTTGAGGACATAGAAATCACCTACACAGAGTCCAAAGCTCAGATCTTAATTCCCCACCACACACAATATTTGGAATTCACAAGCTGGGTATTTTTGAGCCAAAGCTTCTCCAGGAGTCAGCACTGGGCATCCCAAGCACAGCTACTACAGAGTTCAGCAAAAATATCAGCCGTCACGGCCACATCTGCAGAGATCTCACCAGGAAAACATATTACAGGCAGCCTTCTTTTTCATAATATTAAACCAAACACCTTCTATTTTTGCCTAGTAGGGTCTGTGCCCCTGTCACTTTAGCGTAGGCAAGGAAGAAGCAGCAGAATGATTCACATCAAAGAAAAAAAAATACTCAGTCTGCTCAGAGAGACAGAGACCAGAGGAAGTCAAATGACCCAGGGACTCAGCAGCGAAACGGGAGCCCCACAGACTAACTGCTGTTCCCAGGCACGTTGCTTTATCTTGTATTAAAAGTCATTGAATAAAGTATAAAAAGAACGTTGGGAGGTAAGACCACAACACCATCCTGACATATCAACGGTCAAATAGAACAAAGACTTATGCTTATTGACTCTTTTCACATCTCTCTTGATTTTTTCAAAACCCCGACTCTTTCACAGTCAAAAGGAGTCATTAAAATCAATTCAAAATGTCAGTAATGAACACATGTGAGGACACAACAATAATTAGGCAAAGAAAGCCATTTAATTAAATGAGGAAAATAAATTTCAAAGCAATCCTTTAATCCAAGTATTGCTGTTAATTTTTCAAGAAACTGTTCTCTTTCTTTAATAAAGAGCCATTACTTTTTACATGGTTAATATGGCTTAATATGAGAGTTTTATACTCATATCCAACATGGAACGGACCTATTCCCATACTCAAGCTTTTGTATTAAAAGAAAACTTCACATTTTCTAAAACGTCAGAATGTTCCCAAAAGAATAAAGGCAAGGCAGAACTCTTGAAAGATATGAAATTCTACTTCAGTATTTCTGAGTGCCACTACAACTCTCTAAGAACATATAATTACATTGGTAATTATTTTTTAAAATATTTTTTAATTGGAGATGATTAGTATAAATTGGCAATAAAGTTAAACAGAAAAGGGTATGTTAAAGAGGAATATTAAGACTGCAAAATGAACAACTACAGTCAGAGGTGCCTGGGAATTATTTTTGGGTGAGTGCTCAGCTAATGGGCAGCCATTCAACACTTCATTCTACGTTCAGTACTCAGTGTTGGGCCCACGCTTCATTTACTACATACTACACAAACCCTTTTCTAAAGATGGAATTAATTTCTAATGTGGTTTTCTATAGTATTCATCACTATCATTTTCTAAGTTCTTCAGAAAAGCTAATGAATTTATTACAACATTACTGTGAGACGAGCAGACATTTTAAGTCCCATTTTACAGGACAGGAAATGAAACAAAGAAACCAAAGACAAAAAACATCCATTAATCATGAGCAGCCAATCTGAAATACCTACGGTTTGATAACTCATAATATTTTGAATTATATAACACTACATACAATCATTCTTATTTTGCAGCTCCTTCCATCATTGTAATTCTTTCCACTTTTACAACCAAACAGGAAAGGAACATACATTCATCTTTCCATTACATGATCACTGATTCATCCTCCACAAATTCATTCAGTGCATTGTAAAGGGAAAGTTCCCTGGGAAATAGTGTGTAGGCATGTTATTAAAAAACGTACAATCATGTCCTAATAAAAAAAGCAAATTAAAAACGATTGTGCCAGCAACCACTTTCCTGGCACCCACTGCCTAAATAGTATATGTCAACAAAGAGGTTTTATCAAGTAATTTTATTACTCAGGCTGGAGTAAATTCTAGACAACCACCTTACTTTTGAGCTGGCTTCTCCCTTTCCCCAAATCTTTCTAGTAGAGCATCTCAGTTGACTACATCTTTCAGCAGAGAGGGAAGAATGAAGCTCAGTTCCCAGAAAGGGAGCAAGAACATACATAACTCGACATCATGGATTTTCTAGCTTTGGCCACTGGCCATTCTCCCATGGCTCCTGTCACATAGTTTCTTAATATACATTTCTCAGAATGAACAACATTCCAAATATTTTCATACATATAATTTCTGAGAAATGTCTAGTATTTTGGCTCCAAAAGTTAAAGTTTACCAAAAGTTCCAAGCCAAAATTACTGCAATAGAAGTCAGACAGCCATGAGAACAGAGCACGCAACCAGACCCATTCACAAGTCTCATTCCAAACTAGATCCTAATTATCACATTTTATAAATGTATGCTCTTTACCCAATCAATGACTGAAATGTTTTTTTCATGTGTTTTTCTGATAACTAATAATAATAATTAAATTACACTGAAATCTAGGGTAATGGATATCAAAATATGTCAGCGTGTGCTAACCAAAAAGGGAATCCTTACGGAAAACTTGCAATGGTGATAGATGGATAATCACTAAATCTGAAGGAAGAGATGGCATAGTCTTAGAGTACTAGCCATAAAACAGAAAACTAAAATATTTAATAGGAAGTGATGGGTAGTAAAAAGGAGAAAAGCTTCTTCATTCACTGACTAAACGGCTGGCCTTCTGTACAACTATGTAAATAAAAATAAAAACTTTTAAGACTACAGTTAAGAATTCATATTTCAACCATTCACTTCCACCAGTAATACTAGTTTAATATCTTCATTACACTAATAGGCAAATAGACAGTTATGTGCCTGAGCTGGTACATTTTCATTATAATTTTGCACTACCGAACTACAAGAACTAATTTTGTGAATAGAAACCTCATAAAATTGTGCTAGTCTATTTTTACTTCTTGAAATCACTTTTAAAGTTAGAGTAGAAACCTCCTTCACGATTGCAACATCAGACCCACCACAATCAGTCTTCCCACATTCTTCTATTCTGGGAACTCTCTATTCATGCTGATTCTAAAATTCATACTCTCACCTCGTCATTGCGCAGGCAGTTTGTCTCTCTCCTGCTCTTTCCTGCGATTGTTCTCTATTTCCAGTAAGAGTTTGTTGAGAACAGTCCTATTCATATTCCTCTCTATCAGCAAAAATGTTGCTTTTGACACCAAGCTCTATTATCAAATGCTATAAATCATATTCATTTGTGACCGAAATAAATTCTGCTTGTATTATAAAGTTAGGGGGTTACCACCAGACCTATTTTAGTCAGGATAATTACTTTGAACTTTGAGAGCAGCTGCCTGATTCATTCCCCTGTTGTCTGTATCTAACAGTCATCCACTGCCTCATTTTCATTGTTACATTGAAATACGTTGGTGCCCAACATTACTTGTCCATTGTGATAAAACAAAAAGTTATTTACTGTGAAGTCTTTACTATCAACTAGCAAAACTTGCACTTTTGCTAAATGTGATGAGAGCAGAATGAGCTTCAAAATACTTCAGCACTTATATTTACATGCCTTTTTCCATATAAAGAAAGAGCATGTGAGAATGGATTTCACAGAAGTTCAAAGTTTTTAAAAAACATTTGGCAGTAACAATTCATTGTTTCTTTTACTGTACTTAAAAAAAAAAAATACTAGGCTAAAAAGCCCACAAAAAAGACATAGGGTTAGTGGGTAAGTAAATTTTATTTTAAACAGAAATCTTTTCTCTTATGAAATTTTCAGTTCCTATTTTGAAAGGTCTAATAAGTTGTCAATTTTGAACCTAAGGGAGGGACAGATACAGGAAAATCTGACATGTGTTAAAATTTCATTCCATAAACAGAGTTTGGAAACCAATTAACTAGAAAATTATGAACAAAATACTAGTAAAAGAAGAAAAAAGTGAGTGCACCAACTGGCGGTTATTTAAACATCGATTTTAGAAAAAAAGGTCTAGATTTCTCTGATGATGGAGCATTTTAAAGCTCATGTCATGCGCACTATGATTAGTGTTATTACTTCATAGTAAGGACTGCTCAGTAAATGAACTTTTGTCACAGTGGACAGTCTTTGTAATATCTTATTTTTTATAATATTCTTGAAGTGTTTGGAAAGATGGAGAAAAGTTTAAACAAAATCAAGAAAAAAAAAATCTTATTAAAGTATTATGGTAGAAATTCAAGTTTATCTCTCCATGAAATTTTCTTCATAATGATCTAGACGCATCGCCAGCTTTACAATACTCATATTAATATTACAACTCTAACATGTAACAGCATTTTACAATATACTATCATCAGTACCCACTAACCCGAGCCTAAGTTTTCAGAGAAATTCAGAATATTCAGGAGCTATTCACACAATAACTGCTCTGTGGATTGTTGGCAGAGCATTTGTCCTGGTTCTCGAAAAATTCAACATGGATCTCAGCAACTAAAGGGGCAACCTCTGATTGATCAGGCCTTACAAGGAGATAGAACACGCACTTTGTAAATTGGCTCTAAATATACACAAATAAGTAGGTGCTCCTGTAATATCTCAACATTTTCAAAATTCTCTTCCTTCATTTTTCTCATTATTCAGTTGAACTTTGCTTAAGAAACCTTAAATCTACAGGGCAAATGTCAGATCTTGCCCCATGTTGCTTGATGCCACGTGATTAGTATAAAATACACAATGTAAACGCAAGTTGAGATGTTTTAACTTTGCTGGTATTTTTTGCCGCTTCTCGAACAATTTTAACATGTTAGTTCTCAGAAGTAAAATTTCTTAGAGCAAATAAATCCAGAACACTCTCAGCAAAACTGCACTTCACACTGGACAGAAATGATGCATGTCATATACCTCACTACACAGTCTCCTATTTTCAAGTCATGAATTGCAATAGATGCTTGTATTGTAAAAAATATGGTATGCTAAATCACCATCCTTGCACAATGGGCAGTAGAACACCTTTGCATTACAACTTTGAAAAGTAACATAAGCACCTTTTCATTTAAAATATCATCATGTATATTTAAAGTTCATTTAAATGATAAGACTCTCACTGGGTTTTGCTCATGCTAAGATTTGAATGCCAATTCAGGAACGAAACATTGATGTTATATTAAAATTCCAAACATTCACAAATGGGATTACATACCTATAATATTGCATAATCCAGCCTACACAGCCTTTAAAACAGATAAGAGGAAAAACCTCAACCCTTAGTAGGGAGGAAAATACAAAGCAACAAACTTGAGAAAAAATAAATCCAGATTCTTTCCCCAGTTCCCACAAGTTTCGCTCATAGCACTGCCAGTTAAGCACATAAAATCATAAACTGTTTGGTTAAACTAAGCAAATAGAAATAAAACAGGAAGGAAAAATGGAGCCCAAAAAGCTGTTTTTCTCAACCTCAAAGCAGTTGCCCACTCTTTGGAGGAGATTTATTCTTTGCCTGAGAGAGGGAACATTGCCCATTATGGCAGGACTCACTGACTCCCTTCTGAAAGCGACTTGAAATACTCAGTTTCCACCTCAGACAGCTGACGGAGATTAAAAGAAATATTCTGTTTTCTTAGCACTGTTTTTTTCTGTAAACCAAGAACTAGATACAGCTGTACTTTCATTAATTCATGACTTTTTTGGCCATAGAAAGTATTGCCAACTGAAATGTACAAACAGAATAAAGCTCTTCCTCTTGCACATTTTGTTGGGGGTTTGTTTGTGTTTTTGCGGAGGGTTGTTTTTTGTTGGGTTTTTTTGTTTTGTTTTTGTTGTTCTCATTTTTTGTTTTGTTGAGGGGGGTGTGTTTTGTTTGTTCGTGGTTTTTTTTGTGTGTGTGGTTTGGTTTGTTTTTTTCCAGATGATTTGCTTAATACATAACAATTGATAGATACCACTACTTTTTGATGCATATCATCATACACAAACGTTTTGACATAGTTTTTCTATGAAATGGATTACTATGTAACAAGGAGCAGGAAACTGTATAATATACAGTTAATAACCTGTATAATCTAAACTTGATCTTCACAGACTGTATATTGCAGTAGCCAATCCCTGACAATCAACACAAAGATAGTGATGTATTTGCAGGATGAAGTTGTACATTGGCTTCCCTACATTAATTTATTTTCATTCCTTCCAGCATTTAGTCTACTGTTCATTATAATAATGACCCATCTTCTCTTTCGTTAGCCATTCCTAGTTTCACGAACAGCTCTAACACTTGAGAATCTGTCTAGCTATAGTTTCACAAAGCCATCCAGAAGTGGTACCTATTTCTACTCGACAAGAGTAGAATTCTAAAATTTTCATTTAATTGACGTGAAAATAAAAGTGAGATTTTTGCCCTTTAAAGATTTTTCTGTCCACATTTTGCATAGCTTGTTATTTTTCCAAATATATTCTGATGGATGTGGCATTTCCTTAAGGGGGTAACACAATAAAGCATATTTATTTACTCATAACACAATAGACGGATATATATTATAGATATAATATATTACTTCTCTACCAGTGTATCTTCCTACTCCTTGACAGATGCATTTTGCAACTTTTCCTAATGTCTTGTTTGGCAATGTATCTATTTTGCTAATGTATACTCCTGCTTTTTGATCTCACAGAGTTTGCTCTTCT
Source organism: Pampusana beccarii (assembly GCA_013399365.1). Classification (NCBI taxonomy): domain Eukaryota; kingdom Metazoa; phylum Chordata; class Aves; order Columbiformes; family Columbidae; genus Pampusana; species Pampusana beccarii. The sequence continues at coordinate 1,294,164 of VWYH01008301.1, forward strand.
ATTTTATATCTGCATTACCCTTTGTATCAAGTGACTAGCAAATTATACTTTGCTGTCAATAGGTTATATTTCTGGAACATAGTCTAAAACAATATTCACAATTCAAGCTAAGAAAAAATGACAATAAATTAATAACAAGGACTCACAGACTACTTTACAATATGCTGAAATTAAACTGAGTTAGCCAGTCAGAAAGCTGAACTTGAAAATACCCACATTTAACCTAAGATTTTTTAAAGTTTATATAATCTAAGGTTTTATCATCATCCTGAGATAGAAATGACCCTCTATTTAAACAATCTTACAGAGTTCTTCACTTAAATATTCTGCAAAGGCTTCACAACAATAATTCTAAAGCTGAAAACACTATGGACTGCTCTGTCGACTCCTACAAATACCTGTGCTAAGATTAGGTGGTTCAGGACCCGAGACACCATAATTGTGTACCTTACAAGACAGCTGTGTTAGGTGTTCACCCTGTATCAACGGAAGAAGCTGAACTATCCTCAATAGGATATCCTTCATATTTGCCAGTGGAGAAAAGTACCCCAGCCAACATGGAATAGTCTGTCTAAGAACTCCCAGTCAAAGGAACCAACACAAATTCTCCCACAAACCATAAGCCATGTACTTACTGAAGTCAGTTTGGCTTTTTTTGTTTTGGTTTGTATTTTTTTTTTCCAATTCAATTGGTTCAAGATTTCACTACTGATCAAGAATTCTCTCTTTTCCCTGGGAAGTCAGCAAGGGAAGCAAAGCAACTATAAAACCACCACAAAGGTTTTCCCTTCGCTGTCAGAAAGTAAAGGGACACTGACGGATCCTTTCCTATTCCATCTGCTTCTTACGGCTCCAGTCTTGGGGAGGTCTAAGGCCTCCCAGGGGTTTGAGGAGTGACAGCTCCTGTCTTCATGGACATGTGAGGGAAACAAACACATCCACAGCACATTGTATACACAGCACAAGGATTCAAAAAGTACTCATCCCTATGAAACCCAGCTTAATGTACAAACAAAATATTAATAAAATATGGTATATACGTAAATATTTGCATCAGTTTCCTTCTCATTTAAAAAACTGCCTCACGTATAGGGGACAGTCCCCTATAAAGCAAAGTATTTCTTCCGAATGAGTTCTCCCAGCCATTGAGTCTCTCTCATCCTTGCCTTGTTCATGTTTTCAAAATTTATACTTCTATAAATAATCATACTTTATACTGTTTTATATTTTATATTAATAGGTATTTTACTGTCATACAACACATTTGCAAAATAAATAATGATATAAAAATAATTACGGGATCTGTGGAACAGTCTGTCAGGTGATGAGGGCCTTTAATTCAGACTCCTATTTGTATATATTATAATGTATGTTTATTATTCTCTTCTCCTTAGGAATTAAAAAGCTAGTTTGTCCAGGGTAGTAACTACATACATGAACACATTCTCCAGTTCACAGTAAAGTCTGAAAATTATTGGCAGCAAGATTGTTTCTTTAGCCTGCCCAGAAAAGCTGTGAGCCAACCTGGCATTTGGCAAATGAGTTCGCAAGAGCCTGGGGTGAGATCATAATACTTTATTAGGAGCTTCAGATTCTTGGTGTGGTTATTGCTTTAATTCTCTGGAAGGCGACAATTGGTTTGTGGTTATTTTAGCTCACGGCAAAGACTCTTCGTCTGTTGTTCTTTATAGGTTCTGAGTTGGTGGGTTTGCTGAGATTAATCTTTTCTCAAACCATTCTAGAATTGTCTGATTCAAACTATAATCTGTTCCACTAGGCTCTTTAAACACTAACATTTCTTTTTAAATAGAATTTATTTGTATAAGCCCATATATTCAAAAGACAGTGCGAGTCATTATTGTTACCATATTTATAAATAACAAAAATTGTTTCAGTCTGTATCAAAGTCAATCAGTGTTGGATATAATTGGTGGAACTCATTATTTTATAATAAGTCAAGCATGACAGTTTTACAATTACAATATGTATTTAACTTAAATTAATGCTGTCCCAAAAGGAAACATGAATTTTACAAATCAGTAACAAAGCACCTATCTGCTGTTATACATCTCACAACTCAACTAAAACAAACACCTTTTCAATAGCTAAAATGCATTGTTTATGCCCTTTAAGCTTCAACATAATTTTTAAATATCTGGAAAATCTCTGCTAACAGTTTTATTAAAAGTGTTACTTGCTATTCATCTTCTAAAATACTCTCCTTGGAATGTTCTTGAGTTTAATTTTTGTCTAAGAATAGCAAGTCTGCCACCTAGTGCTTTATGGTCACCTCTAGTACATGTTTCAGTGTTTGCTTTGGGGGGCTTTTTGTTGTTTGTTTTGTTTTGTTTTTTAGTAAAAGATGTCATGCTCTAAGTCCATGAATGCATATATTAATACATGCATGTTTGCCTACACACAGAGTGCTTAAAAAAACGTTGTATGTTCTTGCTGACAGGTTGCATTGCACGTTTCAACAGCTATTAGACCATACATGCATTTCTTGACTAGTGTACAACCCTCTTGTAACTGTGTTCTTTTGCTGTGAGATCTCATGGGTGCAA